>JZKD02S0197739.1:0-22416 GCA_000966675.3 Picea glauca
TTGTAATGTGTGCTCTCCCTCCTGCATGGAAATTTGATCAATCTAATCCTTCATTTTATCTTCATATCCTGTGGCACTAGTTGGCCACTCTGTTGTAGTCTCAATATTTGCAGTCTCACCACTGAGTTTTTGCTCAGCTTCCTCCTCTGACAGATTGACTTATGTCATCTTCTCTTTTATTGGTTCAACTCCAACTTCCTCCAACTTCTCCCTAGGCTGGTATGTGCCTCCACCAGTTTCCAAATTAGCCTCTTGGCTATGCGTACTCTTCATATTTATCTTTCTCTCATGGGATTCCAATTCCTTATACATATCAACAAAATCTATGGTGTCTTCTTCCTCTTCTGTTGCAGGCTTTAGTGTTGTAGTGGTCTCTTGTTCAGCTCCCGGTTTGAAATTTTTGAGAAATTCTACTGAATTCTCTTCTCCTGCAATCTGCATGACTGTCTCTTGGCATCCATATTCTAGTTTTGGATTGTCCAACCAATCCTCAAACATATTCATCTCTTTCTCCCATTGAGTGAGAAATTTATCTGAATTCTCCTCTTTTTCTACTCAGGCAGACATCAGTGTCTGTTCCTCCTCCTCCTCTTTGATAGTCCTTTCTAGTTGTCTTTCCTCTATTGCACCTGAATCACAGACACCATTAGATTTAAAATAATTTGGCCTCAAGGCTTCTTTCTTGGATTCTTGTTGCACCACCTCCTCATGTGCAACACTTGTATTAGCCTCTACTAGACTATTTGGTAGAAACATTTGAATTCCCCCAATAATCATAACACACCTATGATATTCTTCCATCAACACTTCTTGTTGATATGAACTCTAAACCGAGTTCATATCTTCTCCCTTTCCCACCTAACAACTTGGGATTTTCTCTCATCCCACCTGGCAGTCTATGAGATCACCTAATCTCTCTCCATTTCCCACCTGGAAACTTGAACTTCCAATACTTCCCTCCTAGAAGTCTATGAGATCATCCACTGATCTCCTTCCATTGCCCACCTCGCAACTCAAAAGTTCACTTCTGTAGCCCTGGCATTTTATGAGATCCTTAACTGATCTCTTCTCCTCATCATCACTGAGATTCCTCCCAATCTCTGGTTCACATATGTGAATCATTTTCTGTTGTGTGTCACTGAGGTTTTCAGCATTCCTCAGCCACTTCCTCACCACTTGTTGTTGTCTTATGGCTACCAAAAATTTCCGGACAGGCCACTTCACTTTGTTCTTCAAAGTCCATTCATGTGTCCAGTGCACCTTTGTCTCATGTCGCATCTTCAATTCTATATTTTCCATACTTTCTCTTATCTCCTTAATCTCCTTGTCTTCCTCTTCTTTCTTCATCTGCTGGTGGTATTTATCTTGACCATGCCTATGGCCTCCGGTAGCCATTTTCACCTCTTCTTGCCATCCTAGCAAGTCCATGCATTATTCTATTACATAGAGCATTTCCAATTTTTCCCTGCAGCCTACCTCGTTGTCCAATTGTTGTTGTGTACATCTAGAAATCATCCATGGAGCATCAGTACTTTGTCTCCTCCCTTTTCCTGTTGTCTATAAAAAAATTCAATCTCTCGATACTACTTGATGTTATCAAACTATCTCCTTTATTTCCTTTGCCTGAAATCTACAGGCGAAAACTAGCTCTGATACCGCTTGATGTTATCAGAGTATCTCCTTTCACTGTCTCTCCATTGCCTATGATATGAAGACAAAATTTTAAGCTTTGATACCACTTGATGCATCCCCCGCATCTCCCCTCACGGCTTCTCGACCTCCCGGTCTAGAATCGTTCAAATCAAGGGGTCGAATCAACTCTTTAGGCCTTTTTTAGACCCCATTTAATCTACACAGGACCCCTTTCCTTCTTTGTGCAAGTTCTATTAATCCCATAGGCTCTTTCCTGGCTTCTTCGGAGAAATTAATTAATAGACACTATCTCCCCTCGTGAGGTTCTTTCCTTCACATATGACCTTGGGCAATGTCCTCACGAAAACAAGTGATTGCGAAGTGACTGAAAGTGATTTGATACCACACCACTTTTCTCCCTGCAATCCACTACGAGGCATCACGTATCCTTTTGGTAAAACTATGGTTTAAATTGCGGCCCTCCCAAAGAAAATTAAATCCTGAGCATGTTCTGCCCCTGCAATTCAGTGTGACGGTTGATCTTATGATTTTGGACAATGCCTCTCGATCAAAGGTTACAATTTGTCCTCCCTTTCTTCCTTCTCTTCTGACCACATGTTATCAGATCATTGTGATCTATCAATGCATTTCCCTTTCAGTCAACGGTCATGATTGACTCCGGCTCTATAGCCTTCAGGAGTTTCAACTCTCAACTCTCGCTTCTTCCTCATTAGCTATCTTCTGGAGTGGAATATCTACTAACACATGTCCTCAAGAAATGGACAGTTCTGATGAACTCTAGAACTTCGCGTTCTGGATGTTCTCACACTCCCACACACACAAATATTCGGAGTGGATATTTTCGGAGTGTCGGATATTCTGACACTTGTCTTCCCTGATCCAATGGCTCAAACAAACTCTGGTGCTCTGCACTTCAATTTTTCTTCAACTTCGTTCAACTAATTTCTTCTGGAGTGATTCTCCTTAGAGTGATAGATCTTTTTCCATGTGTCCTCTCCAAATCAACAACCCTGGTCCTCTTCGGGACATTGACAATTTTCAACCAAGGCGAGATCAATGGTCCTTCGACCTCCTCATTGATCAATGATCAAGATCTCCTTTGGGACTTCAACTCTTTCACCCTTTTCTTTCCTTCGTATTTCTCCATACTTGGAGTTCTAGATATGTCACAACGCATCCACTTTCAAATCAACAGCTCTCGTCCGCTTCGGGTCTTCAGCCTTTGACGATTTCAAATCTCAATTTATCCATGCTCTACTTCTCCCATAGCATTTTATCCAGAGCTCATGATATGATGACATGTGTGCTCCTTCATATCGACCGATCTCAGCTGCTTCAGTTATTCGGGGTTCAGTGATTTCAAGCTTTGATCCTTCTTTTTCTCTCGGAGATTACGATCTTCCACCACATACCCTCTGGATCTGACGGTCCAGATTCTCTTTGGTTCTTCGACTCTTTGGGCTTCGGGAGTTTCAAAATCCTATGCACTCATTTCTACCAGATTGATTTCACCTGGAGACTTAGATATGCTGACACGTACACCTCCTGGCGATCAATGACCAAGATTTACTTCGACAATTTCAACTTCCTCCTTGTCCACAAAATTTTGAAGTTGTGGATCTCGCACCACTTTTCATCCTTGATGATGGATGGTCCCAAATCACTTCGGGACTTTTGAAAGTCATTTATCCTGTGCACAAAAGGGTTAAAGATCATGCACTTTACCTTAGATTAAATGAATTTCGACCCTTTGCAATCGGATCCGACAGTTAGGATCTGTTCTTCTCCTTTGCACTCTCCTCTTATGTCTAGACGTAGATCACATGATCCATATCTCTTCTTTCGTAGATAATATGACGGTCATTGTCTCTCTTCCTCTTAATATTTTGATTTCTTCTGACGTGGAAGATTTTTGAAGTGTTCAAAGGTTATTTCCTTTGAACCTTCTCCTGCAAGCCCAACTATCTTGGGTCTCATCTTCACTTCTAAAAGTGTTATCTCTTCTAAGATTTAGGACTTGAAATAAGTCTGTCTCCTACGCACTCCTTGTGTTACCTCTTCTGATCTTTTTTATATACTCATTCTCCTAAGGGTCTCAACCCTTATGTTTCTTTTCAAAGGAAAACTTTGTGCCCTCCTAGAAAGCTTCTTCTCAATGCACACCTTGAAGAGCTCCTTCTTACAGAGTGTTCAATAACTCTATTTCTCCCTGAACTCAACACAAGATTCTTCATGTGTACTCCTTGCAATTCTACTGATGAAGGTTCAATGATATCTCTCTTGAGTGTTTTTGAGGTTAACTCACCTCTGTCAATGCACTACTTGCAGACAATGTGCACTCCTTGCACTAGAAACTCTACGCTATCACTTTTGATCTTATGAGTCGAAAAATACTTTGTCAATGCACTCCTTGCAGACTGTGTGCACACCTTTCACAGACTCAACAAAAATATAATGATTGAACCTATGCGAACATTTCATAATTTCATATACTCGTAATGAGATTCGTTCATTCATGAAACATGAAATAACATAAATACTGTAAACAATAGAGACACTTTGCTAATGATTGGATCAATTTTCCTCTGTTATATTGATTCAAATGTAAATATCTACAACTATGAAAAACAATAACTAAATCACAATGATCTCCAATCTAATTTGCAGCAGCCTCATTTAGGCATACCATGCATCTACATATACAAGAGGTCCTCTAGGGTTCCCTCCGACGACCTATCCTATCAAAGTAACCGCTAACAACTACTCAAGCTCCATTACATTAATCTCTGGGAGTGAAACTCCGAGATCTCTTGCGATCATTCAGTTTCCGAGCGTTTTTCTTTTCTTCCATCATCCGCTCAAAATGGATCTGTAGAAAACACTAGTTTTTAGATTCCTTTTTAAAAAGACGTGCTATGTTGTTGTGTTGTCCCTCCAAGTGGGATTTGCTGACGATGCTCTTGTATCAAAAATCCTTCCACAAAATCCATTTATATGGGAACAAAAATATGTATATCTTAGAGTTACTAATGATCATTTTTTTCCATTTATTAACAACTACATTGATGAAGTGGATGTAGATGTTGTATGAATTGATGTGTTTGGTGTATTGTTTGGGAGATAAACATGTAAATGAGGGATGTGATATTTAGAAGGATAGAAAATAAAAACAATAATTCTATTGGATGGGAATTCTTTCACCATTAATGTGCACAATGGTGAATCCAATGTCTCACTCGGAAGTTCCAACAATTCCAAGAAATTGACTAGCTCAAGTAGAAATTTTGAATTTCTTTTGTTGAGATAGAGTCAATAATAAGATTAATTGTTGAAAGTAAATGCATACCTAGAGGGATGTGTTATCACTAGGAATTTATCTCAGAATATTAAAGTTCAAGCCTAGTACCCATCAGAATATGAAAAATTAAATCAATTTAAATGGGTGGATCAGAAAGAAAGAACAAGAAAGAGGTCAATAGTCTGATAGTAGATCAGTGATATACCATTGGCCATGGAGTCAAAACCACTATGAATATTGAAGGAAATCAATATAAATATAATGTTAAGAGATTATATGATGATGATTAGAAGAAACGAAAGTGAAAAAAAGAACAATGTCTACTAAAGAGAGATCCTTTCTACAAAATAGATTGAAAAATGCGTGAACAGAAACAATGATTAACAAGCCAACTACAAAAAATAATTAGTTTCTCAGGGATACATTAATCAAAGGAATCATTTTGTCATCAAAACCTGAAATATATTCAATCAATAAGATAACAAATGAAATGGAAAACAAAGAAGACAAATTGATAAACAACTCTTATGAATATTTAATGGCAGAAATGCTCAATGTGACTAGGGTTTGAACTAATGTCTAAAGTATGAAGAATGCAGGTGAAGTTAGAAGTACTTAGTGTATGAAGATCTTGGATTGGTCTCTATACATGCCTTACTAAGTTGGTTCTCAACTGAGGAGATTGTTGTCTCTAGTAGGTTGGTTCCTAGAAGTGCTACTAAGTTTGTTCTTGGGTGAGGGGTTTGGTGTCTCTTGTAGGTCGGTCCGTGCAAATATCGTAATAGTAGGTTGGTGCCTACAAGTGCTACTAAGTTGGTGCTTAGGTGAGGAGTTTGGTATCTCCAACAAGTTGGTGCCTACAAATATTGTAACAGTAGGTTGGTGCCTACATGAACTTATAAACATAGGTTTTATGGTTTTCTCCTGATTGGGTTTCCATGTTAAACTTTGTGCATTGTGATATGTGATTATTGTTTCTCATCTAATGAATGGTTTAATAAAGAAAACATTATCTTATATTGATTCACCCCCCCTCTTAGTATAAGCATGTGTTCAACACTAATCTCTAGTGGGCTCCCTAAATCCAAATATTTCCCTTGAACCCCACATCTCCATTTGAACCTAACTTAAGGCTACCTTGTGTTATTTTCCTCAATTGAATGAGGATGTTGTTCAAATATGTTAATGCCCTATTTTTTCTAGCTTTTATTGTATATGATTTGGATGTCTATATTTGATTGTCATGGTGACTATGATTTGAAATGGATGAGGATATAATTTGTCATATATTTTAGTACTTTCTCAATAGAATATTTGTTGGTTGTGGAGCCTGATTATCTCCAGATTCAGAGGTCTTTGTTTTCAAACATGTTTATACCCCATGAAGACTTTACACGCCAGAAGAATGTATCCCTTCATATGTTGGATAATAATAAAGAGAAGGACCTAGAAATTTCTCTGGTGGACATATCCCACAATGGGTGAACCACGTAAATCTATGTCTCTATTGTATTATGTATCTTCTATGTTTTTTTTCCACATTTGTTTTATTTTATTTCTCTGTGATATTGTTTTTATAACAACTAGTATCATAGAAAAAGGTAACTCGCAGGAAAAGAGGGTTCTTGGTTCGAGTGGGAGCAATGGCAGAAGATGGAAAGTTTAGGGTCGAGAAATTTAACGGCCAAAACTACTAGCTATGGAAGATGTAGATGGAAGATTATTTATATCCAAGGATATATTCCTACGATTGGGTGGAATAAAAAAGAAGTTGACGGCTATGAAGGATGAAGAATGGGAGATTCTTGATAGAAAGGCTCTAGGAACGATACGACTGAGCCTTGGAGCATTAGTGGATTTCAATATTTTGAAAGAAAAGACAACGAAGGGTTTGATGAATGCATTGGCTAAATTGTATGAAAAAACCTCAGCGTCCAATAAGGTATTTCTAATGAAGATATTATTTAATATGAATATGTCATAAGGTGGGTCTATTGTAGATCATTTAAATGAAATTAATATGGTTACTAATTAGGTAAGTTCTGTAAAAGTGGACTTTCATGATGAGGTCATGGATATTCTAATCTTGTGCTCAATGCCAGAAAGATGGAACGGCTTGGTCATGGTTGTAAGTAACTTTGTCTCTGGTTCAAATACTTTAAAACATGATGATGTTGTTGGTGTTATCCTTAGTGAGGAAATGCGACAGAAAAACACATGTGAGACATCAGGCAATGCATTGAACAGGGAGAACAGGGGAAGACAAAAGGATAGAGGAAAGGGCTCATGGAACCGCAGGAATTCTAGGAAGGGCATATCTTGTATGGCCTAAAGAAAGATCCAAGGTAGTGGTATTTGAAGTTTGACAGGTTTATGATAGAACATGGTTATAGTCGATGTCATTATGATCACTATGTTTATCTTAAAAAGATAGAAAATGGAAGCTATATTCTCTTGCTATTATATGTAGATGGCATGCTTATTGTAGGGTCTAATATGCAGGATATAATTTTTCTCAAGAATAAATTAGATAATTCATTTGTGATGAAGGATTTCGGTGCTACAAACAAAATCCTTGGTATGAGAATAACACGAGACAGGAAAAATCACAAATTGACATTATCTCGGGGTGAGTACATAGAGAAGGTGTTGGAGAGGTTTAGAATGCAGAACGAAAAAACACTTAATACACCTTTGGCCATCCATTTCAAATTAACTAAGAAAATGTGTCCCAAGACACATGAGGAGATAGAATACATGTCTAGGTTCCTTTATTCATCAGCAATTGGCATCTTGATGTATGCGATGGTTTGCACAAGACCAGATATTTCACATGCAGCGGGAGTTGTGAGAAGGTATATGAACAATCTAGGTAAATAACATTGGGAGGGAGTAAAGTGGATTCTCATTTATTTGAGAGGTACTGCTACTCATGCATTATGTTTTGCAGGATCAAACACTTTTCTACAGGGATATGTTGATTCAGATATGGTAGGTGATAAAGATAGAAGGAGGAGCACCGAAAGGTATGTTTTTACTATAGGTGGAACAACAGTAAGTTGGATTTCGAAACTGCAAAAAACAAATTCACTTTCAACAATAGAAGCATAATATGTTGTTTCTACAGAGGCTAGTAAATAAATTATTTGGTTATAGAGGTTTATGGAGAAATTGGGAAAGAAGAAGGAGAACAATAGGTTGTACCGTGAAAGTGAGAGTGCCATTCACATTGAAAATAAATCATCCTTCCATTCGAATACTAAGAATATACATTTGAGGTGTTATTTCATACGATCCGTCTTGGAAGATGGACATTTGAAGTTGGAAAAGATACACACTAGCTAGAGTCCTGCAGACATGTTAACAAAGGGAGTAACCAGGGAGAAACTGAGTTCCTTCTCATTTTCAGTTGGTCTTCAAGAATGAATATGAAGATGAGAAACTTGTCAGGTCCAAGAAGGTTCAGAGTCCAGCATATACAACAACGATGGAGTTGTTGAGATCAGTCTACAAGTGGTAGATTGTTGGTTGTGGAGCGTGATTATCTCCATATTCAAAGGTATTTTTTTTTATCCATTTTTATAACCCATGAAGAATTTACACCCCATAAGAATGTACACTCTTCCACGCAGGGGAGTGTAGAGGGGGGTTACCCCTTTGTGGGGTCTGGGTGTGAAGCCCCCGAAGGAAAATTCTCCTTTTAAATGTATATTATAATTTCATTGTAAATCTAGACCAATCATTATAAGGTCGCAGATATAACAATAGAAATTATGTTAGGGTTTTTTTCCCTAGAAGGAAACCCTCTGTTATGAGGTAAATTTATTGCGGCTATGCATTATGGATAATATTGTATTCTAAAATAGGATACTATGAGAGAAATAAGATAAAGTTATAGAGGGTTTTCTATAGGTTGTATCCCTTCATATGCTAGATAATATTAAAGAGAAGTACTTGGCAATTTCTCTGGTGGATGTATCCCACACTTGGTGAACCACGTAAATCTGTGTCTCTATTGTATTGTGTATCTTATGTGTTTTGTTTCTACATTTGTTTTATTTTATTGCTCCACGATCCTATTTTTCTAACAACATTAAATCTATGGACATGTTCATCCCATTTTAGAAGAAATACATAGTTTGATGATCTAGGATACTCAATGTTTCGAAGGCCATCTCAGGCACAAAATGGTCATTTTTTGGTCAAAATTGTGTGAACAAGGTTCTGAACCCTTTAATGTTTTTCTTTTCATTGATATTTTGAGAAATGAATAGATCACATCAATCAAAGTCTACATGAGGAATTTTTTCCTCTTGTAGGTCAACCTATAATTTGACCACTAATATTGATCACATGTAGTGATAATAAAATTTGGGATTTCAAGAAGATTCTACTATGGGATTTCAAAAAGATTTTATAGAGTCCATAAACCTAACCTTAGTTGCGAGTTGAGCCATGAAAAAATCCTAACACTAACTCTAGATGGCCATCAAGACATGTTAAATACTAAGCTGCTAGGAAATGAAGGAGTTATGTTCCTATTGTATTTGTTTATTGTTATGTAGTTATGAAGAACAAAGGAGTGGGATATTGTGAGTAGAATGGAGGAAGTAGAAAACCCATAGTAGCCACCAAGCCACAATGCTTATTGTAACTTCTTATAAATTCCACATTTCTTTGTACTTGCATTTTATATCTAGGAAAAAAATAGAAAATCATAGTTCTTACCTTTGATATGGGATTTCCCATATTGGGTTTACTAGGGTATATCTCATCTTCATTATTTTGTATGTTTTCATGTTTATTTTTTTATATTTTTTATTACATAATTAGTAATTTTAGTAATTTAAGCACTATGTCGATAATATTAAATCATAATAATAAGTAAACATTGCAGAATAAGGATTTTTCAGAATAAGGATTTTTTATAAACTTGTAAGATCGATGTGACAATATATCTAGTTGAATATGCATGACAATTTATAGATCGTATTGGTATCAAAGTAGTTGACCTTGAGTTTTTTGGGGTACTGGAGGATAAAAAAAATGGTTTAAGGAAAGATGTCCCAAATTTACCCTAACCATGGTGTTTGAGTACAATTGCAATCTAAGGGGTGAATTAGAGGATTAATTCATAAAGTTGGAAGAAAAAGTAGTTCATATCTCTCACAACATGGAAATGCTCGTGGTAGCTCCAGATAACAAGTTTGAACTTTTCATGAAGTTTGGTAGCTATAAAAAAAAATAAAACTATAGTGGGAAATTTGAAGACAAGAAAGAACCAGAAAGGAGCCAAAAAATGAGACACCAATATCCAACATTGCATCTTCCCAATCCTCATACAAGCTCGCAGTGAAAGTGCATATCAAACCCTATCAAGGTGAGATTGAAGCTATAAATTTCAACCACTGGTTACAATATTTAGAAGCTTAGTCTAGTGTATATAAGATAAAATAAGAGGAAAATATATCATTTTGTTGACTATAGTTATAATTCCATGCTAAAATTTAGTTGGAATTCCACATAGAGACCCTTAGATCTGATGGTGTTTCCTTAGTAACTAAGTGAGGTGTTTAAATCCCTCATTAAGTTTATTTTTTACCTTATTGGGTAGGGAGAAGACAAATGGATCTATTTGAAATAGTTTAGACAAAATTAAGGACATATTGTACAAGATCACATCATTGAGTTTCAAATAAATCCATTATGTTGGGAATATCTCCCAAGAACCCATATATATTGTTATAAAATCTAGGTGGCCTCCACAATGATTTATTGAGGCAAGTGATCTTCTTCCAACCAATAACCATTAACGAGACCTATGTAGGGGAACAATATTTGAATATGTAGAATAAAAAAGCACAGCCAAATATTAGGAACAAAATATACCAACAAGGTTATTCCAAGGAGAGAAAGAAGAAGTGGAAAGTAAAGAGTGAGATGCGAAAATCCATTTTGTATCAATACAAGGATCCATGCAACCACTGTAACCATTGTAATATCTATGGTGATGCTAAATAAAAGTGTTGGAATATACAACCAAAACATAATCTAAATATATACATGAAGGACTACAAGAAGAAGAATGAACTAGCTATGGATTTAGGAAACTGTGTAGAGAGGAGCTCGTAGATAAAAATAAAATCACTATGATGTAGAAAAAGGTGAACCTCAATGGAATCCATTCTAGGGATGTGATGGATATGAATAAACTCTCTCATATCAATATCTAGATGAATAAGACAAATGTGGATTCTTTATTTGATTTTGATTCATAATCTAGACTCATAAAAGTGGATTTCATGAGTGATCTTGGATTGACAACTCATGAAAATCCTTTCACAAAATCCATTTAGATGGGAAAAAAAATATGTATATATTAGAGTTACTAATGATCAATTTTTCCATTTATTAACAACTACATTGATGAAGTGGATGTAGATGTTGTATAAATTGATGTGTTTGGTTTATTGTTTGGGAGATAAACATGTACATGAGGGATGTGATATTTAGAAGGATATAAAAGAAAAAAATAATGGTATTGGATGGAAATTCCTTCACCATTAATGTGCACAACGGTTAATCCAATGTATCACTAGGAAGTTCCAACAATTCCAAGAAATTAACTAGCTCAAGTAGAAATTTTGAATTTCTTTGGTTGAGATAGAGTCAATAGAAAGATTAATTGTTGAATGTAAATGCATCCCTAGAGGGATGTGTTATCACTAGGAGTTTATCTTAGACTTCTAAAGAGAAATCCTAGTACCCATCAGAATATGAAAAATTAAATAAATTTAAATGGGTGGATCAGCAAGAAAGAACAAGAAAGAGGTCAACAATATGATAGTAGATGAATGATCTACCATTGGGCATGGATTCAAAACCACTCTGTAGATTAAAGGAAAGAAAGATAAATATAAAGTTAAGAGATTATATGATGATGATTAGAAGAAAGGGAAGTGAAAAAAAGAAGAATGTATACTAAACATAGATCCTCTCTACAAAACATATTGAAAAATGCTTGAATAGAAACAATGATTAACAGGCCAACTACAACAAATTCTTTGTTGCTCAGGCTTCCATTAATCAAAGGAATCCTTTGATCCTCAAAACCTGCAATATATTCAATCAAGAAGATATAAAAATAAATGGAAAACAACAAAGACAAATTGATAAATAACTCTTATGAATATTTAATGGTAGAAATTCCCATTACAAACAAGCCTTTAGGCTTACAAATACGAAGCTAAACATATCCTCCAGTTCTCTCCTCTCTTAGATCATGAATCCAACCCTTTCCTTATCAAAATACACTTCATATATAGTGAATGATATCTCTCTACTCTAATGAGATCGAAACCAAGGTGTTACATAGGATTCTCCTGCATTTAGAAGTCTGTTACAAAATATTCCAACAAAAACGTAAATAATTCATATTTTTGGGGATCGTGTCTATTGTGATAAATTCCTTTTTGAAACAGATCATGCTTCTTGATATGGATATAGAACACATGTCCCTCATGTCCAAATAAATCCTAGTAAACCACTCGAACCTTCCCTGAAAGCTAGAAGCCTTCCCATGGCTCAGATTTGTCAGACTGTTAGAGTTTGCAGCGCCTTTGACATCATGGGCTATGAACTTTCCTATAGGTGATGATTTTGAATTTTCTCCCAAACTATGAACTGGGTTAGGGTTATTTTTTTCAGCAAGTCAATGGAAATACAGTGCTTCTCCACACCAAATTTCCCAACAAACCAAATTAGAATTCAAATGTTATGATCAAAACATGACTTGATTGTGTACTAATTTATACAAACTCTCCCAAATTACCAATTTGTAGAGCCAGTGAGGCTAAGCGTTGTGAACGTTCCTCTAACAACCTATTTTCTTGTAAAAATATTCCAACCTTTCAAAAATTGTACCTGAATTAGGATAGAAATTCCACAAGTTGTTGCAAGATTATTTCAACCTAAAGTAACCTTGAAGAAACATAAAAGAAAATGCTCAGTTTAACTCAAAATCCAAAACCATCACTTAATGTTGTAACTATGTGCAAAACAATAAACCTTGAAAAAAATGTTTTGATGTGGAGGATCATTTTTTATTCATCTTCTAGTTTTGGTACTCCTTCTAGTAGCCATATTAGCCAACATGATCTACATGGATATTGGTTGCCACCCAACTATTCCACTTGCGCGAAAAACAGTTTTCCACCTTGGCAGTTATTTGATAACTTTTCTGGTTCCAAACTTTCGAGGCCATTTTGAGGCCCTAAACAACGTGTTTTGGGGATTTGGGGCCTAGGTGATTGTCAAAGACACTGACCTGGGCCAATCGAAAATTTTTCTTCTCGGTTAGACCTTTCCAATGGGCTATCGTGAGCCTAAAACATAGATTGTATGGAAAGGTTACAACCCCAAGAAGTTGATGTACTAACTTACCCAATCAGGGCCCACATGACTTTTGGTGCTTCATCTCCTAGGGTTAGCTTTTTAGATGTCTAGGGTTTTTGATATTCCTATTTTATTGTAAAAGGACTTCAAAGCCTCATTGTAACCATCTTCTTCCGAATGAGTGCAACCATCACATCTCTTCTCAGAGAGAAGCCACCACCATTCCAACAAGCTTGTTTTCCACGACATTTTATAGTTTCAACTTATTTCCTTATTGAATAGAAAAACAATTTTATTGTATCTCTGTTATTTATTGTTAACCATATTTTAATAATATGTATTCATTTTGTTCTTCTCATAAAATATGGATCAATGGTATCAATTTAATATTCCAGATATAAAATGTATGCATAACAGAAATAAAATGCTAGAAATGGTCGATAAACAACAATATAACTAGAACAACATTGCTATAACACCAAAATGATATTAGAATAATGCCAGAAAAGAACTTTGATTAATGAGCGCAATGTTCACTTGCCTCTTAGAAGGGGAAACCTCCAACAGAGCAGAGCTCTATTATAATAATATCCAAGACAAGAGTTCTCATATCCTCGACTCCTATTTATATTAAATATGTCTATCAAAAGAACTATCTAGAGTAAGATCCTTCTAGAAGCGGAAGATTCTATTAGGTATTGTTACATTCAACTTGTTCTTCCTTATTTCTAGGCCTTATTAATATTGACCTTATTACATCATAATATATTATTCTACCTACATGAGGGTTAGGTCCCTAACATGTCCTCCGCCTTAAAAATAACCTTGTCCTCAAGGCTTGAGATGTGGAAATTGTTGCAGAATGGTAGTTGGTTCCCAAGTGACATCTGTTGGGTTTGTATCCTTCCACTAGACTAGCACTTGCTTGATGGTTTGTAGACATAGACGACGCTCATGCTGGTCCAAAATTGCTTCTAGTTGTAGCCAAATGGAGCCTTCTTCATCCAACTCGGGAAGGTTCTTTTGCGTTTGGCACTTATTTCCAATCATGTTCTTTAAGAAGGAAACATGAAAAACATGATGAATCTTAGAATGATTGGTCAAAGATAACTGATACACCACCTTTACTAGACACTTGAGAACAGTATAAGAACCATCAAATTTGGGCGCTAGTTTTTTACAATGGTCAGCCTTGAGAGAATTCTGCTTGTAAGGTTGCAGTCGAAGAAACACATGATCCCCTTGTGCAAATTTATGTTCAAAGTGACCTTGATCGGCTTGTTTCTTCAAGCGATTCTGAGCCATGAACAAATTCTCTTTAAGGCTATGGAGAATAGCCTCTTGAACTGTAAGCATTTGGTCCTCTTCCTGGACCTTCGAGACACCTCATAAATATGAGAGAATTGAAGGTGGATTTTTTCCATATACTACTTCAAAAGGATTCATGAGGGTAGTTGTATGGTATGAAGTGTTGTACCACCATTCATCTAGTGGAAACCATTGAGCCCATTGATTTTGATTTTCTGATGCAAAACACCTCAAATATGTTTCCAAACACTTGTTGACAACTTCAGTTTGACCATCAGTCTGGGGATGATAAGTTGTGTTGAGATGCAATTGGGTGCCTTGTAGATTGAACATTTCTTGCCAAAAATTGCTGGTGAAAGTTGGGTCGCGATCATAAAAAATAGAATGTGGCATGCCATGAATCTTGAAGACCTGATCCATGAAAATTTGAGCCACAGTGGATGTTGTAAATGGGTGTTGAAGAGAACAAAAATGAATATACTTGGAAAGGTGATCAACGACCACCATGATGACTGATTTATTACTCGATTTAGGTAAGCTTACAATAAAATCCATAGAGATATCCCTCCAGATAGAAGGTGGAATCATAAGCGGTTGTAGTGTGCTAGGAGATTTGATTGTTTTGTCGTTGTTGCATTGACACACATCACATTCAACCACAAAATTATGAACATCCTGTTTCATACCATCCCAGAAAAAAGAACGTTTGATCCTGTCATAGGTTTTGGCAAACCCTGAGTGCCCTGCTATGGGTGTAGCATGAAGCTCAGAAAGTACTGTGAATTTAAGTTTTGACTATTTTCTTAAATACAAAGGGCCTTTGTATCGAAGCTCATCATGGAGCTATGAGTACCCTAGAGAAACTAGAGAATTGGACTACAATTGTTGTATCAGATGCAAAGTTTTGGGATCTTGTAGCCATTCCTAGCCAATGACTTGGAGCCAATATGGTACAATGAAGGAGAGAGAAAAAAGGGAACCTTCATCTTCATATTTTTAGGAAATTGAATTCGCAACCACATTGTCTTTGCCTTTCTTGTAAATGATCTCATAATCATATCCAAAGAGCTTAGTCACCCATTTTTATTTCTCTGGGGAGGAAATGCATTGTTCCAGAAAATATGTGAGGCTTTGATGATCTTTCTTAATTTGGAAGTGTTTCCCCAACATATAAGGGCTCCAAAGATAAATGACATGCATAATTGTGAAGATTTCCTTTTCATAGATTTATTTTCCCAAATTTCATTCAGACAATTTTTTGTTGGTAAAGGCCAAAGGACGATCCTCTTGCATAAGGACATCACCAATTCCTTTTCCTGAGGCATCACATTCCAGGAAAAATGTCTTTGTGAAATCAGGAACTGCCAGGACTGGAGTGGTGCACATGGCCATATTCAAGGTTTGAAAATCTTGAGCAGTTGTTGGAGTCCAGGTGAAAGAATTATTTTTAAGGAGTGTAGTGAGAGGGGCCATAATCGTTCCATAGTTCTTAACAAACTTGAGATAATAACCTGTTAATCATAGAGATCCATGCAAGATTTTGAGAGTCTTTGGGTGATGCCAGTATTTCATAGCTTCGATCCACCCTGATGCCGTGATTTCCAACAAGATGACCCAAGTATTCGACTTTCAAGGCACCAAAATAAAATTTAGATTGTTTTAGGAAAAGTTGGTGCTAAGAGAGTAGATGGAGAAATTGATCCACATGAGAAAGATGGTTTGTCCAGGTTTTTATATAGATGAGGATAGCATTAAAGAAAACTAAGAAAAAATGATGGAGAAAAGGATGGAAGACATGATTCACGAGGGTTTGGAAAGTGGAGGGAGCATTACACAAACCAAAGGGCATGACCAAAAACTCATAGTGGCCCTCATGAGTTCTAAATGTAGTATTATGAATGTCTGCCTCTTTCATACGGATCTAGTGGTAGCCATAACAAAGATCAAGTTTAGTAAAGAACTAGGTGCCACTCAATTCATCCAAGAGGTCATCAATGATAGGAATGGGGAATTTGTCTTTAATGGTGAGTTTTTTGAGGGCTCAGAAATTAGGACACATGCGCCAAGAACAGTCTTTTTCCATGACCATGACCACATGCGAAGAGTAGGGGCTCATACTGGGGAAAATAACACCTACGTTAAGAAGTTCTTAACCATTTTCTCAATTTAATTTTTTTGGGAAAAGGGGTGATGATAGGGACAGATATTGGGAGGAAGGATTCTTGGGACAAGGGGAATGGAATGATAATGAACACCACGGGAAGGAAGGAGTCCCTGGGGAGTGGAAAAAACCACTTGATGTTTAGAGAGGATGGATTGGAGGTCATGCAGCATAGAGGGTGTCTCAGTTGCTTGTATGGAATGGAGTTGGGCAATAACTCTAGAATGACCTTTTTTGAGAAAATTTTCCATGTGATGGGAACTAATGATCTCATGGGAATCGGCGATGATTCCTTGGAACATATATTCTTGTCCCTCCTGGTCGAATTGCATTGTTAATACCTTAAAATCCATGAGAATGGGACCCAAAGTCCTTAGCGGGTATGAACCCAATAGAATGTCAAAACTGACCATGTCGATAGAAAACATATGAGATTTCAGGTGGTAGTCACCAATTTGGAGACACACATTTTCACAACTCCCTCCACATTTCATGGACCTGCCATTGGAAATCATGATTTGGAAATTATTAACTGCATGGATATAACAATTAGTTTCTTGGGCAATGCAATGATGAATAAATTTTTTTTTGATTCCACTATCAACAAGAATGATGACCTTCCTATGCTTGATGTATCCAATTAGTTTGAGGGTTTGGGGATCAAAGAAGCCAGTGAGAGCATTTAGGGAAATGACCGGTTCTACTTTAGGAGGGTTTGAGGGAGGGGAAATGTCAGTGGGTTCAGGTGACTGAGACGTAAGGGGAGCTTCAAAATCCTCTTCTGAAACCTCCTCTGAGTTTTCATCACAATTATAACAAATACGTTTGAGTTGGAGTTCATCCATTTTGGCCCTGGTAAATTTTTGGATCTTTATTGGAGTAGAAGGAAGAGTGGGATTTACTAGTTTAGTGCGAGGAATAAAGGAGGGTTTCCAATTTTGAGAAGAGACAACCTGTTGTGATTCCTTATCTCGTTTAGTAGCCTCCACCCAAATCTAAGACCAATCCATGAGGACATGGGCACAAATATTATCCTTGAGGCCACTGATAAAACATTCTCGAAAAAAATCATCAGACATGCCCTCTGTACAAAAACCCAGTCACTCAAAAGCAGTTATAAAGTATTCCACTATTCCAAATTGTTTCAACTTTGTCAAATGGACTAAATGGTTGGTGTCAGTTTCAAAGTGTTCATAAAGCTCTGCCACAAAGTGCATCCAAGAAACATACCCTTGACGGGAAGTTTTTCTCCATTGCCACCATTGCCAATTTTCTTGATCTAGATAGAGAACACCATACTAGAGTTTGGCCAAGTCATCTGTAATGTCATACAAAGAGAAATAATGTTCCATTTGAGTTACCCAACCAGTGGGATCCGAGCCATCAAATTTGGTCACATCCACCCGTAGAAGGTGTAGGTCACCCTGAAAGTGATGGGGCTGAAAATTATGGGAATGAGAGGAAGTTTCAGCTTCAGTATGAAAAGGTGGGGCAGATAAAGGGGATCTACAGGGATATGCAGTTTGGTGTAGATCATTGAAGTGACAGATTCAAGCTGGGTAGTAATGTATTGTTTGAGGTCTTATTTGAGTTCCACGATTGAGGCAGTGATGGAGGAATGCATGTTTTTATTGATGGTGGAAATATTAACACTGAGTTGTCTCACTTGTTGTTGGTTCTCTGTGAAACTATATTGCAAGGTATTAAGGTGCTATTCTAAGTCTTGGCTACGGGTATGGGACATGATGACGATGGAACTGAAAAGGGGTGGGTGGGATCAAATTTTTTGATGAAACATTGTAGGTATGAATGTGATAAGGGTGAGGAGATAAATCCAATGGAATAGGTCTACAATAATGGTGCAAAAATTTCTAGACTATACCTATGGAGTTATACTCCGGTCTGAAGAATACTGCAGTAATGAAATTCCAAAAATGCTTAACCAGTAAGAAATGTGTAGTGATTTGGCAACTCGAACACAGTTGTGCGGCAATAGATCTTGTCTTTTTTATTTTTTGTTTCCATCCCCAAGGTTTAGATATTCAAGGGTTCTACAGACAAGGGTTTTCCTTCTGCTATATCTCTTTGATATACATGTGGGGTCCAACAGTAGTACTTGGCCCAATATCTCAGGGCACCAACTAAGGAGGCTAGATCGTGACCTTAGCCATACTACCCGACTACCCAAGTACTAGAGAGTATGTTCCGAAGTGTTTTTCTCGGTGGGAATATAGTAGTCAGGCGAATGATCGGTTTATCTAAAGAGGGCTTCAGGAAATATAGGTCGATCCATATATAGTTGTTCTCTGATGCGCATCCACTTGAAGGGGTACCAACATGGGTTACAAGGGTGGCCAATAGATGTGCGCTTAAGTACTAGTTGTATTTTCTACATGTATGAATCCATCAACCATACGTTTATGTCCGTAATGACAGATCTTTGTATCTTGAAGACGTCGAAATACGTCTGTACCCTAAAAAAAATTAATCCACAATTTTCTACCAAGGAAAGTTCTCTCATACCACTTGTAATATTCCAGATATAAAAATTATGCAGAACAGAAATAAAATGGTAGAAATGGTAGGTAAACAACAATATAACTAGAACAACACCACTATAACACCAAAATGATATGAGAATAACACCATAAAAAGCACTTTGATTACTGAGAGCAATGTTCACTTGGCGCTTCGAGGGGGAAACCTCCAATAGAGCATAGCTCTATTACAATAATATCCAAGACAAAAGTTCTCATACCCTCGACTCCTATTTATACTAAATATTTCTATCAAAAGAACCATCTAGCGGAAGATCCTTCTAGAAGAGGAAGTTTCTATTAGGTCTTCTTACATTCGACTTATTCTTCCTTATTGCTAGGCCTTATTAATATTGACCTTTATTACATCAGAATATATTATTCTACCTACGTGAGGTGTTAGGTCGCTAACAATCAGAGTAGTCTTCTCCTTTTCATATTAATGCATGTCCCCAATGAAGCCAGGGTACAAAGAATTAGGTCTCGATATTATTTCTCTTGAGGAAAAAATCTCTCGCATGCCCAAGTGACCTCTCATGGAGAGATAAAATAAAGATGAAGGGACAGAAGATCCTTTCAAAATGTTTCTTAAGGAATCCCTCATGCAATAGAGGAACGAGATGATGGATATTTTCGTGCAAATCCTTCGACGACTACCAATAGGCAATGCATCTTCCTCAAGAGGAGGAGCCACCCCCTTTAAGGTACAAATCAACTTTGATATTCCTATATTTGAAGGTCATATAGAAACATATGTTGTAGACAAGTGGTTGAATCTACTAGAAGGGTATTTTTTTTTCCACAACTTTCCGAATAGAGAAAAAATTACTTTTGTGCTCGTCAAAGTCATTCCCCTTGTCAAAGATTCGTGGGAAACTTTCTGTGAGAAAAAGGAAATAGAGGAACCCTCATTATTTATAGTCATGGCCACCTAGGAATTCTTCAGGGATGAAATTAAGGAAAAATACTACCCTTTATAAAGTTATGACAACTTGTATACCAAATGGACCACACTGTGGCAAGAAAGAGACCAAGCAATGCTAGAGTTCACAAATATCTTCCATACCTTGCGCACCAAGATGGGTATCAAAGATTTAGAGTGACATCTAGAGCTCAAGTATCATTGTGCTCTACATAGATACATCCAGATCGAAATGGAATTTTTGGACATCTCGTCCTTGGGTGCGGCCTACCGATATGACGTCAAAATCAAGCAGAAGCTCAAACAAAAGACACACAAATTTGAGCCTGGGAACCCCTCACAGCAAAATCCAGGAAAGGGCGTCCCCAACCCATAGAAATAAGGATAGAGAAAATATGGACAGTATCAAGATAACCAGTCCAAGACACAAGAAAATAAGGACACTCGAAAGACAAAGAAAGATACTACGAAGTGTTGCGACTTCCATAAGAGCCCTTGGCATAACACTACTGACTTCCGCTCAAAGTAGTCACCCATGGCTGAAGTGAAAGACTTATAATCACCTTCAAGTTTTGACTTTGATTCAGAACCAGAAAGGGGAAGATGGATCATTGATGCAGAACCTAGTGCCATCGTTGCTACCACCAAGCTCCAACATGGTGAACCAGATGAGTGAGAATAAGGAGAGGGTCTTCTCTATTCATATATGTCGGTAAATGGAACCCTGTTGCACTTCATCATTGATAGCGGTAACTAGAAGAACCTCATATCATCAAAGTTTTTCAAGCAGTTGGCCCTACCGACAATGCCACACCCACAAGCCTACACCATTGGATGGCTCCACCAAGGAAGCGATCTCTACATCATCCAACAATGTCAATTGTAATATGACATCAAGCCCCTTAAAGATGAGGTATTGTGTGATGTTTCTCCTCAAATTTTGTAATGTTCTTTTGGGCCAACCTTATTTATGGAAATGTCATGTTGTATATGAGTCTAGGCCTCGTAGTGTTATAATTACTTTGAACAAGAAATTGTACAAGATACCCGATTCAGTCCCTCCTAGCGATATTTCCTTTATCTCTACCAAGAAATGTAGGAAGGTCATCTCTCTAACTGAGAAATTTGTCTTCTTTGTGATTTACTCTCAGAGTGAGGGAAAGATCATAGCCACATCCAGGGCCTCTGCAACTGATCTCTCCATCGAACAGAATAAAGTGGATAAGACTATGGGAGAATACTCAGATATATTCTCCTCTTCTATTGGGGTACCTCTGCACTACCAGGTCAAGCATCCCATCGATCTGACCACAGGCGCACCTCTACCCAATGGGTGAGTCTACCATTACTCTATGTTAGAAAATGAGGAGATCAAGTGGCATATCCAAGAATTTCTCCACAAGGGGCATATATGTCCTAGCTCATTGCCTTGTGGGACCCCAAACATGCTAGTGCAGAAGAAATATGGGACCTAGCGACTCTACATTAATTACCGAGCCCTGAATAAATTCACTGTCTGAAACCGATACCCGATTCCCCAAATTGATGACCTCCTTGATCATCTCACGGGGGCCAAATAATTCATTAAGATTGATTTAAAGTCTGGCTACCCCCAAGTCCCAATACAACAAACAGATGTATGGAAGACTGCCTTCAAGTCAAAATAAGTTCATTTTGAATGGTTGGTCATGCCCTTTGGTTTGACAAATGATCCAACAAATGTTATGAGGATGATGGATGATATCCTATGACCTTTCACCAGTAATTTTGTAGTGGGGTTTTTGGATGACATCCTCATATACAACAAGACATGCATGAAACACTTGCAGCATACTTAGCAAGTTCTGCACACCTTGCGACAACACAAACTATATGAAAAATTGGAAAAATGCTCCTTTGTCATGGAAAGGGTCCATTACTTAGGCTACATCGTTGATCAGGATGGTGTGAATGTGGATCCATCCAAGATTTCGTTCACTCGTGACTGACCATCCCCAACCACACTCATTGAACTTCAGAGCTTCTTGGGCCTCGCTAATTTCTATCATAGGTTTGTGCTAGGATTCTCTCATATTGCATGGGCCCTCATCCAAGTAAACAGGGGTGGCAGTAAGGAGAAAATTGCGTGGGTCCTGTCCCAACA
>JZKD02S0197750.1:0-22415 GCA_000966675.3 Picea glauca
AATGCCAACAACAATTAGTACACCCACAACATCAAAATCCATAAAAAAGGCATAAATCTATACACTGGGTTAAAAAATTAAAGTGCACAAATTCACCAAAGGAAGTGTGCGCACTGTGCGCATGCTAACACAACCCTAAGCGCACACTGTGTGCAGAATGCGCAAGATGCATGATTGTCTATGAGAAAAGATTTGTACTTCTCATGAATGACACATTTATGAATCTTGTTTACCTCTCAACCACTTCCAGTCAGACCCCCAACACGATTTGATACTCAGATCTGAGCGAAATCTAGCTTGGAGGCTGGTCAAGGGCTAGGAAGTGCCCTAAAAGGCCCTTTGTTCACACTATGAACCGGTTGTATCTTACCATGAATGGACACTATAAATATGTTCCATGGGTGTGATAGAAAAATAAGAACTCATGGTATTGTTATGCTGGAAGAATTCTTCTTGGAGAATCCTCTTTTCTCTTTGAATCATTCAAGCACTATAGCAAGGGCTATTCTACTCACCTGTTGAGAGGATTGGCATTGTATTTCTTCACCATTGTTATTTTACATTGTATGAAGAGAAGATATCTCTATTAGGTAACTCAAGAGCCCTCCCAAGGAGGAAGAGGGGATTCATAAGTCCCTGCCTTTCTCTACGGTGCTAGCCTATCAATACATTGATCCATTGGTAGCTATATGATTTCCTTTCTTTGTTTTTCATGGTTCTAGTTCTTGCAATCTTTTCTAACATTTATTTCTCTTTGTTTTTAGTTTTATTTCCTTGTTTCATGTGTATTTTTTTATCTAATCAACTCAAAAACCTTTGTCTTGTTTAGATGACTTAACTAGGAAAGTAAGTGTTGTGTTTTTTCTCACCCATGTGACAAACCAACACAACAGATTGGCGACCATACTAGGGATTGTGAATCAAATTCCTCCCTATTTAATTCTTTAGAGAACTTATTTCTAATTGTTTGGATATGCAGGTACCAAAACCGACCTAATCCAGTCTTCCAAAGTTAGAATTCAGAGCCAAGGAAAGAGAATTTCATTTTGAAATTTCTTTCCCGATGCGTGACAAGCAGTGCACGACTTTTGAGGCACATAAACATGCATTATGCACACTCTGCGCCTTGTGCATGTGACAAAATTCATAACTCCATGCATTGTGCACATTCTGCGTGATTAACACAACTGTTAGAACTACAACCCGCACATAAGTTCATTTTTTGCAAACTGTAAGGATTTTTATGAGTGGTTTGAGGGCCCCTTGCCTTCAAATTTTAATTTCCTGCACTTTGTAAAGAAATCACACTTCACTTAGAGTCCTTTCTCATAAAGAAGGTTAGCTAACATAAGCACATAGGGGTAAAAATAATCACAATTATTCTCTTTGCTTTGTTGCCACATGGATGGTGGCTCATTTGACATTTATAAATTTGAGTTAAAGTTAGTGCTTTTTCAAATACAAGTCAACTAATTTGGGACTAGAAATGAATTTCAACCCTTAAGTATGCTCTTCCCCCACACCCAAGTGTGATCTCAGGAATAAAAAAAGGTGGTTGAAAGTAAATTTCATCTCCTTTAAAAAATCATTAGGAGAGGACCCCCCCCCCAGGGTACCTCTTAGTTTTGGGAAATCATCTTAAAGATATTTAAGGGCCCGTACATGCCCACATGTTTGCAATCTTAGGATAGTTTCAAAAATATTTCTTAGTCTAGACAACACTCTAGGAAATTTTAAAAGATCAAGTAATGGGCCCATACATGCCCACATATCTACAATCCTAGGATAGTTTCAAAAGATTTCTTAGTATAGATAACATTCTAGGGTGCTTAAAGGATCAAGTAAGGACCCATATGTACACGTTGCTAGTTCTTTAGGGATTTAAATATTCCGTAAGGTTGTACCAAAGAAACATAGTAAGCTAGGTAAGAATATTTGTAAGGACCACATGAATTCCACATGCTACAATATTACATTTAACTTATTAAAATATTTTGCACACTTTTCACTTTCTTGCACACAAATCCACTCATCACACACATAATTTCTATTAGAATAGTGGAGGTCGAAATAGGATTTTTTTTTTGTACTCACAAAGTACTTCAAAGGAACCCTGAAAAATCTGACTATTTCTTTAGAAATTATCCACACCAATTTAATTCAAACGAGGTTGTTCCATGACCCCAACCTCTCAGCCCAATCCATCTATTTTTTTTCTAAAAACACACTAAATGTTCCTCCACAATAGGTGTTTAAGAAAATTGTTTAGTCTAGGTAGGATCTCGGGGTTAGGCATCCAAATAACCCCCCATTATTAGGTTCTCACATTTTGAAACAATATAAGTTGAGAATAGGGTTCCTATACCATAAGGCAGGGAGATACCCGTGAAGGGTCGAAGGCCGAGGTCCGATTGTTTTGTGCATCCCTCCTTGAGTCACCCAAATCTTGTGAGGTATCCATCTCATGACCCCTTTTTTAGGCCAAAAATCTAAATGCTGCACTTTGACCGAGGTACTTAGTGGAAAAACATAGGATATCTACCTAGGTGGCGGTTGTGGGCTGCAATTGCACCTTGATCATATTTTGTGTGGCTATTGGGAAATATTGCCAACTCTTTTAGAATATGCACCCTTTACCCCTCATTATAACTGATTACTTCAACCTTCACTAGTTCCGCTTCCGGTGGATTCAGACCCAATTGTCGAGTGCTATTGGAAGGCCCAGGCTAAATTGAGAGGAAGGACGATAGGTATTTTAGGACATGAGCATTTATTTTTGTTTCCCCCCCATGTGGGAAAAATCCACCTATCCACATGCTTGTTTATTTCACAGTTGATTTAT
Organism: Picea glauca; assembly: GCA_000966675.3. Taxonomy (NCBI): domain Eukaryota; kingdom Viridiplantae; phylum Streptophyta; class Pinopsida; order Pinales; family Pinaceae; genus Picea; species Picea glauca. The sequence continues at coordinate 2,843 of JZKD02S0197750.1, forward strand.
GTATGATGTTCATTTGATTACATGAAATTGTGAGTTATACTATTTTGTGAAGGTAAAAAATATAACAAGCCCTTGTCCATTTATTTCTCTCTTGCCAACATTTGCACAAATTCACTTTGCTATTCAGAACCATAGGGGAACCACATAATCCCCATCATTCTAGATTCTTGCAGGACCTCCCTCCTACTCTAGAAGGAGTCGCTAGTCTCGCCAACTCACAGGCTGAACTATCTCACACCCCAATGAGTACTACTGTTCTGGGATCCACTTTACTTGGTTCCACTTTGCTTGGGTCAAATACCCAAGGAAATCCATCTCTTGGTTCTCCTTTACAAGGAGGTGGGGGTCGAACCTATTCTCAAGGAAGAAGTAGAAACCCACAAAATCCCTCTCAAGGGACAAGTCCATTACCTACACACACAATGGATGGAACTAATCCTCCACCAAATCCCCCTTTTCCATACTTGGCACCACTCAACATTCCTAATTTAACCAAACTCACGAATGACCCCATTTTACATGATGCCACTTGGCCCAATATGCCTATCAAGTTACCTTTAGACATTCCGAAGTTTGAAGGAAAACTAAGGGAAGACCCCACCAACCATGTTATGACCTTCCACTTATGGTGCTCTTTAAAAAACATCATGGATGATTCCATCCACTTGAGTTTATTTCAAACAACTCTCACTGGTTCATCAACCAAATTGTATGTGGACGAAAAATCAGGGTCCCATGTGACTTTTGAATCATTGGCCAAGGCCTTTTTGTCCTTTTTCCAATTACCAGTTCGTCATGACAATGGTTTAGAAATTCTCTCTGAGTTCAAACAAACCACTGCTATCCATATAGCTGACCACATCCATGAATGGCGCCTACGACATACTTTGTGTAAAGAAGAAACCACCAAAGAACGTCTTGATTGGTTTCTTAAATCGCTCGTCCCTGTGATTGCAAAAGATGTAGCATCCACTTTTCCTCAGTCAGAAGAGGAAGCCATCGACAAGGCCCAACAATTTGACCTCATATATGCTCAATCAGGTTACTTGTAAAAAGTATTTCCTGATGCACCCATACCCATACCATTTGACCAGGACAAACCTGGGATGTCCCATGTTGTGGATGGGTTCATTGGTTCTATGACACATCTCAATCCTTACGGCCACCCATCACTTACTTATGGTGCAAAAAAATATCCTCAACCATATGGAGGGATGTCTTATTACCCTCCTCCCACTCACCAACAATCATATCCTATTGTTCTGCCTCAGTCATTGGAGGGACCCCCAACGATACCCCAGATGCATCCGGTCTCTCAATCCAGTATGAGTCCACCCCCAACCCCTGTATATAACCCCAATAATAGTGGAAGTACTTCAACTTCCTATACACCATATGGACCATCTCCACAAAAAACCCATATTTTCCATTCCCTAGTCCTCCCTAGCCAGTTTCTCCTCCACCAGGACAACCACATGCCAACGTTAACTTTGTTCAACCCTCTCCCATTTAATAGGTTTATGCTTTTGAACAATTGAATATGAAAAATCCTTCTCAGCAGTCGAATAATGCCAAGAAGAAAGGAAAAAATCGAAACAATAACAACCTGGGACCAAGAGGAAATAACCCCCAACAAAACCATCTTGCTGGGGGAAACCAGAGTCAAGGCAACCAAAACCCCCAAGGGGGCAACAATAACAATCAACCACGCCAAGGGGAGAACAACAATATTATAACTAACTTCTCTCGCGCTCTATGTGGTGAGTATGGACATTATACTCACCACTACCCCCAAATTTCCGATTACAAATAGATGAAAGAATCCATGAACACATAATACCCTCCGACACTGCCTACCCCTCAACCGACACCACAACATTATTTGCAACCACCACCTCTGAACGTTTTTCAAAATCCTATTCCACACCAAGGTGTGATGAATACCCAATAAGATATCAACTCTACCCCACCACCAATGGGGAAATATCGAAACCAAGGTCCTAATCAACCCAAAAATCCAACCAATCACAATATCCTCCATACTAGTGAGGAAGCGATTCTTTTGCAAACACACAGTTGCCCATATGAATTGCCTCCTAACTCTACCCAAACTACCTCAGAAGAATCTCCCTCTACATCTGAATAACCATTGATGATTCCTCGCCCTAACACTTAACCAAACCCTCGTATACCCTGCATGCCTTTATGACGGAATATACATAACCATCATGCTAGGGAATCCCATAACTACAGTCTGGTCGATGACTTAGCATAGTCTCTTGCATCCATGTCTGTGTTGGAGGTCCTCCAAGCCTGTCCATCATTGTGCAAATCCTTGATTTCCTCCTTGGGGGAAGTCAACCCAACATATACTTGCCTAATCACCTTTGATTTAGATAGCGGAGAACCACGCCTCCCCGCTCTGGTAGATTTTCAGATACCAGTTAAAATCTGGAACATCACATTTCATTGGTGCACCATCGATGAAGGTGCATCCACATGCATCATGTCCAAATTAGTATGGCATAAAATCGACTCCCTTGAGATAGTACCATCTTCCATCACCTTGAGATCTTATGACGGTCGACCATCATGCCCTAAAGGGATCTTCCAAAATGTCCCTATAGAACTTGGGGGAAAAACCATCCTCATTGACATTGAACTTATCGACGCCCCACTTGATTACAATATCTTGTTCGGATGTAGCTACATGTATGCTATGAGGGAAATAGCCTCTTCTGTGTTTCGTATGATGATGTTCCCCCATAAAAGGAAAATCGTCACCATCGACCAACTTACACATTACAAGCCTAATCATTCCGCCAACATTGATAACATCCTCCCCCTTGACCACACTAGCTCAGATGATTTTTAAGTCATCGACATTGGTCCTAGAATATTTAAGGACCCACCCTTGTTAGAGACTTATCATGGAGCACCACCTCTCCTAAACCCTTCTATTTCATCACAAGTGTGTGTAGTTTCCTCCAACGTAACAGATATCAGAGACAATACTCCTCTCATTGAGTTCGCTCCCCACATCGAAGTTCAACCAATCGGAGAATCACTACCTTAGGAATTCCCTAAAAACACCACTGCACCACTTGCTCCGAATTCCTCCCCCCTCCAAGGGAAAATCCCAATTTGGGAAACAGTCCCCGAGGCCATTACTCAAATCCCCTTTTTTCTACCCCCCACCCGGAGTCCAAGAATTCTAGGTAGCTTCTACCCTCACCCTTCCCAACATGGTTCTTGCCATCCCTGTATGGTATCTCCATCCACCCTCCATGGTTCCTACACCATTTCTCCCTCCTCAGACAAATGGATTATTGATGGAAATCCCAGTACATGCTCCTACCACACCACCCCCCCCCAACTAGTAGTAATACCACCACCACTAGGGGCAGACAAAGGAAGAACGAACTCATAGATCCACTCCCTCCCCGAGCCAAACCTCCTTGCATGCTATGTGAAAGAGAAGAAAAACCCACTAACATATTTCCTACTCTTCCTAAGTTACTCAATATTATCTATCTCCCTAAAGCAACCCCATTGCTTGCCACTCTACCAAGTACATACACCACTACTACAAAGTCCTCAACCACACACAAGAAAGGGTTACAAACCAATTCTACGTGTGCCATATGCTCAGAATATGGCCATTACACTCATAATTTACCAGTTGTACCTCAATTCTGCCAAACATTAGCCTCATTATGCCACACATCTCGGCCTAAGCCCTCTCAGGAACTCCCTAATGATGCTCACATTACTGAAATTCATTATATTTCATCGTCAGTCCCTGAGAAAACGATATATCATCCACAATGTCTTGACATTTGTTTTTTGTCCAGCGGGCCATCGCACCCTATACACAATATCCATTCTACATGATCCTCACCCCTTAAGGACAATAACACTTACCAATTGATAGTTCCCCCTACCATCTCCCAGGATCCCCTGTTTTCTTGCATTTTCCACCATGATGAAGATATATTGGAGGAACTAACTACCCCTGATTGCCCTTGGAATGTGCTCCATCATTGAGCACTTTTCCTCTCACAAGAGGTCTTTCACCCTCCTAATCAATCCTCCCTGTGCGTGATCAAAACCAAGTATTTTATTCCTTGGGGGCATATTGACTGGTTCAAAAACCCTATTCCTTCCCCCTATTCTTTTGAAGAAGGAAACATGTCCAACATCTCCCCCAAAGTCAAAATTGTCACTTCCATTAAACTGGGCATCGTAGAAGAGATCACCATTGGTTCCACATGCTTCCCCGAAGAAATCATTTCTTACAAAGCTCTCTTTTAGGAATACTGGGATATTTTTTCCTGGTCATATACGAATATGCCTGGCCTCAATCCTTCTATAGTTGAACATCGAATTGACACATGGTTGGAAATCACCCATGTTTTTCAAAAGAAACGCCCCCTACACCCATCCAAATTTGCGGCTATCAAAGACAAAATTGACAAATTACGCACTACCAGGTTCATTTACCCTATCGCGTACACTTCTTGGGTCTCCAACCCCATCCCCTTTAACAAAAAACATGGAACTATTCATGTCTGCACAGACTTTCACGACCTCAACCACACTTGTCCCAAAGACAACCTCCTAAACCCTTCATTGACCAAATAATCGATGATTGTGCTGACCACGAGGCACTTTAATTTATGGATGGATTCTCTGGCTACAATCAAATTCAAATCCACCCAACAGATCAGTACACAACCACTTTTACAACCCCTTGGGGCACCTTTGCTTGTCACATCATGCCCTTTGGATTAAAAAACATCGGTGCTACATTCCAACGAGCCATGACCTATGTTTTTCACGATCTTTCTCGCATCATCCTTGCTTATTTTAATGACCTCACTGCTTGATCTAGAAATGGAACACAAAATTTAGATGACTTACGCATCGTTTTCCAATGACGTTGCCAATATAATATCCGCTTGAACCCCCTCAAGTGTGTCTTCTGCATTACTGGCAGGCGCCTCCTTGGGTTCATTTTCTCCCAGCATGGTATTACTATGGACCCCCTCAAGGTCCAAGCTATCAAAAAAATTCCACCACCTAGGACTTTATGCTAACTGTAGAGCCTACAAGGTAAAGCCAACTTTTTACGTCGCTTTGTCCCAGATTACGCCACTCGTGCACATGGTTTTCTCTGCTTACTCTACCATGATATCCCATTTTGATGGGACGAACCTACTCAAATATATATTTTTAACTTAAAATCCACCCTATCCAATGCCCATTTGATTAGTCCCCCAGACTATGATTGCGACTACATCCTCTACTTATCAACCTCTATTATTTCGGTCGCAAGATTCCTCGTCCAATTAGGGGATGATGAGTGTGAACATGTGATTTACTACATTAGTAAAAACCTTTCAGGGTCACCCTTAAAGTATAATCATGATGAAAAACTCGTGTTATTAGTTGTCCTCGCAGTCCAAAAACTGCGAAATTACATTCTTCCTCGAACTACCAAGGTCGTAGCAGATTCCAACCCCATGTAGTACTTGCTTAGTCGACGACAGATCGATGACAAATTTTCCCGATAGATCGTTATCCTCGAGGAATATGATCTAGAGTTCTCTACTCCCAAAAGCAAGAAAGATATTGTCCTAGCCAAACTCATTACGACTTTTCCCTCAGACGCCAAAGCTTCCCCAATCAATGAGGATTTCCCCAATGAACACCTCTTCTTCATCCCCTCATATGATCCCTGGTATGATGACCTCCTCGTCTACCTTTGTACACAAAAGTTTGGGTCTTACCTCTCTCGAGATGACCGCCAATGCATTCTCCATTAGGCTCCTCAATACCTCCTCATCGAAGACATTATTTATTGACGCGAGGTCGATACAATCCTTCGACGATGTCTTACCATCGATGAAGCCGACAGAGTCTTGAATGATTTTCACAACGGCGCTTGCGGTGGTCACCTCTCGGATATGTCTACCACCCAAAAAATCATCTGAGCAGGATACTTCTGGCCCACTTTGTTTCATGACTGCATCCACACTGTCAAGCGATGCGATAAATGCCAACTTATGCAAACAAAGCATGAGCTCCCCCAACTCTTGTACACCTAGTCATCACAATCAACCCCTTTTGTAAATAGGGCATAGATTTCATGAATTTCCATCCTCCATCCAATAATGGATACAAGTACATTGTCGTGGCAGTGGATAAATTTACCAAATGGGTCGAAGCCATGCCGACATTTANCATTATGCCACACATCTCGGCCTAAGCCCTCTCAGGAACTCCCTAATGATGCTCACATTACTGAAATTCATTATATTTCATCGTCAGTCCCTGAGAAAACGATATATCATCCACAATGTCTTGACATTTGTTTTTTGTCCAGCGGGCCATCGCACCCTATACACAATATCCATTCTACATGATCCTCACCCCTTAAGGACAATAACACTTACCAATTGATAGTTCCCCCTACCATCTCCCAGGATCCCCTGTTTTCTTGCATTTTCCACCACGATGAAGATATATTGGAGGAACTAACTACCCCTGATTGCCCTTGGAATGTGCTCCATCATTGAGCACTTTTCCTCTCACAAGAGGTCTTTCACCCTCCTGATCAATCCTCCCTGTGCGTGATCAAAACCAAGTATTTTATTCCTTGGGGGCATATTGACTGGTTCAAAAACCCTATTCCTTCCCCCTATTCTTTTGAAGAAGTAAACATGTCCAACATCTCCCCCACAGTCAAAATTGTCACTTCCATTAAACTGGGCATCGTAGAAGAGATCACCATTGGTTCCACATGCTTCCCCGAAGAAATCATTGTTTACAAAGCTCTCTTTTAGGAATACTGGGATATTTTTTCCTGGTCATATACGAATATGCCTGGCCTCAATCCTTCTATAGCTGAACATCGAATTGACACATGGTTGGAAATCACCCATGTTTTTCAAAAGCAACGCCCCCTACACCCATCCAAATTTGCGGCTATCAAAGACAAAATTGACAAATTACGCACTACTAGGTTCATTTACCCTATCGCGTACACTTCTTGGGTCTCCAACCCCATCCCCTTTAACAAAAAACATGGAACTATTCATGTCTGCACAGACTTTCATGACCTCAACCACACTTGTCCCAAAGACAACCTCCTAAACCCTTCATTGACCAAATAATCGATGATTGTGCTGACCACGAGGCACTTTAATTTATGGATGGATTCTCTGGCTACAATCAAATTCAAATCCACCCAACAGATCAGTACACAACCACTTTTACAACCCCTTGGGGCACCTTTGCTTGTCACATCATGCCCTTTGGATTAAAAAACATCGGTGCTACATTCCAACGAGCCATGACCTATGTTTTTCACGATCTTTCTCGCATCATCCTTGCTTATTTTAATGACCTCACTGCTTGATCTAGAAATGGAACACAAAATTTAGATGACTTACGCATCGTTTTCCAATGACGTTGCCAATATAATATCCGCTTGAACCCCCTCAAGTGTGTCTTCTGCATTACTGGCAGGCGCCTCCTTGGGTTCATTTTCTCCCAGCATGGTATTACTATGGACCCCCTCAAGGTCCAAGCTATCAAAAAAATTCCACCACCTAGGACTTTATGCTAACTGTAGAGCCTACAAGGTAAAGCCAACTTTTTACGTCGCTTTGTCCCAGATTACGCCACTCGTGCACATGGTTTTCTCTGCTTACTCTACCATGATATCCCATTTTGATGGGACGAACCTACTCAAATATATATTTTTAACTTAAAATCCACCCTATCCAATGCCCATTTGATTAGTCCCCCAGACTATGATTGCGACTACATCCTCTACTTATCAACCTCTATTATTTCGGTCGCAAGATTCCTCGTCCAATTAGGGGATGATGAGTGTGAACATGTGATTTACTACATTAGTAAAAACCTTTCAGGGTCACCCTTAAAGTATAATCATGATGAAAAACTCGTGTTATTAGTTGTCCTCGCAGTCCAAAAACTGCGAAATTACATTCTTCCTCGAACTACCAAGGTCGTAGCAGATTCCAACCCCATGTAGTACTTGCTTAGTCGACGACAGATCGATGACAAATTTTCCCGATAGATCGTTATCCTCGAGGAATATGATCTAGAGTTCTCTACTCCCAAAAGCAAGAAAGATATTGTCCTAGCCAAACTCATTACGACTTTTCCCTCAGACGCCAAAGCTTCCCCAATCAATGAGGATTTCCCCAATGAACACCTCTTCTTCATCCCCTCATATGATCCCTGGTATGATGACCTCCTCGTCTACCTTTGTACACAAAAGTTTGGGTCTTACCTCTCTCGAGATGACCGCCAATGCATTCTCCATTAGGCTCCTCAATACCTCCTCATCGAAGACATTATTTATTGACGCGAGGTCGATACAATCCTTCGACGATGTCTTACCATCGATGAAGCCGACAGAGTCTTGAATGATTTTCACAACGGCGCTTGCGGTGGTCACCTCTCGGATATGTCTACCACCCAAAAAATCATCTGAGCAGGATACTTCTGGCCCACTTTGTTTCATGACTGCATCCACACTGTCAAGCGATGCGATAAATGCCAACTTATGCAAACAAAGCATGAGCTCCCCCAACTCTTGTACACCTAGTCATCACAATCAACCCCTTTTGTAAATAGGGCATAGATTTCATGAATTTCCATCCTCCATCCAATAATGGATACAAGTACATTGTCGTGGCAGTGGATAAATTTACCAAATGGGTCGAAGCCATGCCGACATTTAGCAACACTACTGACATAACATGTTTTATCTTCAACCATGTAATTACCCGGTTCGGAGTCCCCTAAAAATTAGTTTATGATCATGGTAAACATTTTGAGAACGATATATTTGTCGAAATCACCTCAAAACTAGGCTTCACACATGATTTTGCCTCCCCATACTATCCTCAGTCCAACAGACAGGTTGAGGCTATCAATAAATTCCTCAAAACCATGCTACAATGAACCATGAGAAAACATAAGACTAACTAGCATCATATGTTGTTTTCAGCTTTATGGGATTATCGCATGATAGTAAAAAATCCCACTGGTTTTAAACTATTCCACCTCGTCCATGGAATTGAAGCCACCCTCCCTATCGAGTGCAAAATCCCCACATTACTCACTACCATAAAGCTCTTACCTGACACTTCTCCACTAGAGCAGCGCCTGCTGACCTGAGAATCACATGATGAAGACCGTCAATCTTCATTACAAAACAATGTATCAGCTAAAAAATGGTCCAAATCCACCTTCGACCGCCATGTCAACCTTCGCTCATTCAACGAAGGTGATCTCGTGTTAGCCTATGATATCGCCCATGACACTCTTGACCATGGTAAATTCGATTCATTATGGCACGACCCCTTCATCATCCAACATTGCCTCACTAAAGTCCCCTACATATTGGCCTCTCTAGAAGGCTTCCCTCTCAAGGAACCCGTCAACAAGTTGTACTTGAAGACATGTTATGCCTAAGCATAGCCCCGCTACCTTAGGTTTCTAGTTGTACACATTTGCAACGTTTTTAGTCTTCTTTACTGCCACCACTCCTCATGTCTGATCTATCACCTGTGTTATTGACAGATGCATCATCCATCAACCTACCACATCGGTTAAGCTAATGGTGCCAGCTGCTGGACCCAGAATCTCGCTTCGGCCGCTTGGGCCCTTTATACCCCCTCACATATACTACTCCATTCCAATGGCATATGCTTAGGCCCAACCACCAACAACCAATCTAAATATGACGTTGTCATTGGTCTCCTCACCGAGGCCAATCACTGCCACATTCGTCACCTTAACGTTCTATTAGATTCCCAACTTGTCGTCCTGCAACTCAAAAATGTGTACCATGTTCACGATCCTTGCCTCTTCTACAAATACCTGCAAGTTAGACTCCTATATCACAACTTTGATTCCATCACATTTACACATATTCCAAGAAACTTCAATAAAGTAGCATATCACATGGCTAACCTAGTATTAGATTGGCATTTATTACATTAAAAACATCATATACATAGCATGATAAATTTATCAAAATATAGCAATAGACAACATACATAATAAACACAAAACACAAGACACACATGATCACCAATATATCCACCATATATATCATAAAGGTCATAAATGTTTTACAAAAAATATATACACAATTACCCATAGGCTCATGAGTCCCAACATCCCTATGAGTAAAAAATTGGGTATCAAATACCGTATACAAAACCGGGCCCCAAAACCCATATATATCAGCTCAACACTCATGGTTCCCCTAGAGCTATCCCTCCAAGTTCTCTGTCAGCCAGAGGTGCCCTCCAACTCCTAGAGGCAACTGTCCAGTCATAGCTTCCCCCACCACCATTGCTCTGTAGATCAACGTCTGCCACTCTGCCGATACTCTCACACATTGGTCCAAGACCTCGTCATCCTATATGTGGGCCCATAAGCCCTCAGGAACACCCTAAAGGACCCACTTGAGCCGTCGATGCAAATCCTCTAATACAACCACAACATCTCCCTGGGGCTCTCTGGATGGCCCCACACCGGCATAATCCCATCAACGCCTCTTCCCAACCCTCGCCTCTTCGAGATCCTGTTGGCTGACTCTTGGACGACCTCTACCTCTCACTCCTGGGGCACATCTTCAAAAAAACATAGATATAGTGTCATCATCCATATAAATGTCTGATCAACACTATCTACCAAAATAANGACCTCAACCACACTTGTCCCAAAGACAACCTCCTAAACCCTTCATTGACCAAATAATCGATGATTGTGCTGACCACGAGGCACTTTAATTTATGGATGGATTCTCTGGCTACAATCAAATTCAAATCCACCCAACAGATCAGTACACAACCACTTTTACAACCCCTTGGGGCACCTTTGCTTGTCACATCATGCCCTTTGGATTAAAAAACATCGGTGCTACATTCCAACGAGCCATGACCTATGTTTTTCACGATCTTTCTCGCATCATCCTTGCTTATTTTAATGACCTCACTGCTTGATCTAGAAATGGAACACAAAATTTAGATGACTTACGCATCGTTTTCCAATGACGTTGCCAATATAATATCCGCTTGAACCCCCTCAAGTGTGTCTTCTGCATTACTGGCAGGCGCCTCCTTGGGTTCATTTTCTCCCAGCATGGTATTACTATGGACCCCCTCAAGGTCCAAGCTATCAAAAAAATTCCACCACCTAGGACTTTATGCTAACTGTAGAGCCTACAAGGTAAAGCCAACTTTTTACGTCGCTTTGTCCCAGATTACGCCACTCGTGCACATGGTTTTCTCTGCTTACTCTACCATGATATCCCATTTTGATGGGACGAACCTACTCAAATATATATTTTTAACTTAAAATCCACCCTATCCAATGCCCATTTGATTAGTCCCCCAGACTATGATTGCGACTACATCCTCTACTTATCAACCTCTATTATTTCGGTCGCAAGATTCCTCGTCCAATTAGGGGATGATGAGTGTGAACATGTGATTTACTACATTAGTAAAAACCTTTCAGGGTCACCCTTAAAGTATAATCATGATGAAAAACTCGTGTTATTAGTTGTCCTCGCAGTCCAAAAACTGCGAAATTACATTCTTCCTCGAACTACCAAGGTCGTAGCAGATTCCAACCCCATGTAGTACTTGCTTAGTCGACGACAGATCGATGACAAATTTTCCCGATAGATCGTTATCCTCGAGGAATATGATCTAGAGTTCTCTACTCCCAAAAGCAAGAAAGATATTGTCCTAGCCAAACTCATTACGACTTTTCCCTCAGACGCCAAAGCTTCCCCAATCAATGAGGATTTCCCCAATGAACACCTCTTCTTCATCCCCTCATATGATCCCTGGTATGATGACCTCCTCGTCTACCTTTGTACACAAAAGTTTGGGTCTTACCTCTCTCGAGATGACCGCCAATGCATTCTCCATTAGGCTCCTCAATACCTCCTCATCGAAGACATTATTTATTGACGCGAGGTCGATACAATCCTTCGACGATGTCTTACCATCGATGAAGCCGACAGAGTCTTGAATGATTTTCACAACGGCGCTTGCGGTGGTCACCTCTCGGATATGTCTACCACCCAAAAAATCATCTGAGCAGGATACTTCTGGCCCACTTTGTTTCATGACTGCATCCACACTGTCAAGCGATGCGATAAATGCCAACTTATGCAAACAAAGCATGAGCTCCCCCAACTCTTGTACACCTAGTCATCACAATCAACCCCTTTTGTAAATAGGGCATAGATTTCATGAATTTCCATCCTCCATCCAATAATGGATACAAGTACATTGTCGTGGCAGTGGATAAATTTACCAAATGGGTCGAAGCCATGCCGACATTTAACAACACTGCTGACATAACATGTTTTATCTTCAACCATGTAATTACCCGGTTCGGAGTCCCCTAAAAATTAGTTTATGATCATGGTAAACATTTTGAGAACGAGATCTTTGTCGAAATCACCTCAAAACTAGGCTTCACACATGATTTTGCCTCCCCATACTATCCTCAGTCCAACAGACATGTTGAGGCTATCAATAAATTCCTCAAAACCATGCTACAATGAACCATGAACAAACATAAGACTAACTGGCATCATATGTTGTTTTCATCTTTATGGGATTATCGCATGACAGTAAAAAATTCCACTGGTTTTAAACTATTCCACCTCGTCCATGGAATTGAAGCCACCCTCCCTATTGAGTGCAAAATCCCCACATTACTCACTACCATAAATATCTTACCTGACACTGCTCCACTAGAGCAGTGCCTGCTGACCTGAGAATCACTTGATGAAGACTGTCAATCTTCATTACAAAACAATGTAGCAGCTAAAAAATGGTCCAAATCCACCTTCGACCGCCATGTCAACCTTCGCTCATTCAACGAAGGTGATCTCGTGTTAGCCTATGATATCGCCCATGACACTCTTGACCATGGTAAATTCGATTCATTATGGCACGACCCCTTCATCATCCAACATTGCCTCACTAAAGGCCCCTACATATTGGCCTCTCTAGAAGGCTTCCCTCTCAAGGAACCCGTCAACAAGTTGTACTTGAAGACATGTTATGCCTAAGCATAGCCCCCCTACCTTAGGTTTCTAGTTGTACACATTTGCAACATTTTTAGTCTTCTTTACTGCCACCACTCCTCATGTCTGATCTATCACTTGTGTTATTGACAGATGCATCATCCATCAACCTACCACATCAGTTAAGCTAATGGTGCCAGCTGCTGGACCCAGAATCTCGCTTCGACCGCTTGGGCCCTTTATACCCCCTCACATATACTACTCCATTCCAATGGCATATGCTTAGGCCCAACCACCAACAACCAATCTAAATATGACATTGTCATTGGTCTCCTCACCGAGGCCAATCACTGCCACATTCGTCACCTTAACGTTCTATTAGATTCCCAACTTGTTGTCCTGCAACTCAAAAATGTGTACCATGTTCACGATCCTTGCCTCTTCTGCAAATACCTGCAAGTTAGACTCCTATATCACAACTTTGATTCCATCACATTTACACATATTCCAAGAAACTTCAATAAAGTAGCATATCACATGGCTAACCTAGTATTAGATTGGCATTTATTACATTAAAAACATCATATACATAGCATGATAAATTTATCAAAATATAGCAATAGACAACATACATAATAAACACAAAACACAAGACACACATGATCACCAATATATCCACCATATATATCATAAAGGTCATAAATGTTTTACAAAAAATATATACACAATTACCCATAGGCTCATGAGTCCCAACATCCCTATGAGTAAAAAATTGGGTATCAAATACCGTATACAAAACCGGGCCCCAAAACCCATATATATCAGCTCAACACTCATGGTTCCCCTAGAGCTATCCCTCCAAGTTCTCTGTCAGCCAGAGGTGCCCTCCAACTCCTAGAGGCAACTGTCCAGTCATAGCTTCCCCCACCACCATTGCTCTGTAGATCAACGTCTGCCACTCTGCCGATACTCTCACACATTGGTCCAAGACCTCGTCATCCTATATGTGGGCCCATAAGCCCTCAGGAACACCCTAAAGGACCCACTTGAGCCGTCGATGCAAATCCTCTAATACAACCACAACATCTCCCTGGGGCTCTCTGGATGGCCCCACACCGGCATAATCCCATCAACGCCTCTTCCCAACCCTCGCCTCTTCGAGATCCTGTTGGCTGACTCTTGGACGACCTCTACCTCTCACTCCTGGGGCACATCTTCAAAAAAACATAGATATAGTGTCATCATCCATATAAATGTCTGATCAACACTATCTACCAAAATAAYAAAGATAGATAACACACATACCTCTATGGTCCCAGTCCTCCCCAAGAGGTAGTACCATTTTAGGGTCCTGTATGTAGTCCATACCAACATATGGATACAGTAGAATCACCTGTGGCATATTCCACCACAGTTGAGCAACTATGGTCGTAAAATAATGACCACCCTCCCCTCCCCCATGTCGAGCCAATACATGCACCCACCGCATCAATCGTGACTTTCACCGCGAAGCTGGTGCCAATAGGATCCGAAGGTGCAATAAAGGCACCCTATCCAAAAACCAAGCCACCAAAATTGTCTTGAACGCAAAATCATGGGAATCGACACGCCAACACCGGTTTAGCTAGGACACCATCCAGGTGTTCATCAACACACCCCATGCAAACAAGTCTCCATCCAAGACCTCCTCCACCATTCTCAGCTGACCACCGGTAATACACTGAGTTCCCAAGGATCCATAGATCCTCACCACCATGGAAACAATGCACTTGATCAACAAGTCGTCTAAAGCCTGAATCCGCATGACCGAACCCGACATAGGGTTCGGCCTGGAGCAATGTCGTGCCATGATGGTCTCTACCCTGTCCTCCCCTGGTAGATGGGTATCCACGGCCAAAACCCTCCCCCAGAATGGGAGTCCTATCAAAAAGTAGATGTCTTTTGCCGCATTGAACGTCAGTTGCTCCCCCCGCACCACAAAGCACTGTAGATCAATACTCCACATATGAATAAAAAACTAGAGTAAAAACTCCTGCGACCATATTAAAGGATAGTAAAAAAAATTTAGCAACCCACAAGCTTCCAAGTTCTACGTACTCCAGGCTACTCCCTCACAACCTCTCTCAATCGATCCCAGTCTCTCTCTCTCACCAGTGGACTGACATCGTACTCAAGACTCTGCTGATCACCTGCATTCACCCAGAAATACCTCATCAGCCACATCATCCATAAAAAATTATAAAAATAAAAAAAATCATATACCCCTGAGCCTGCCCACAATGCGAGGATTTCCCCCATACAGTTGCACATATGTGCACGACTGTTCTTCGTATAGTTGCACACTAATGCGCAACTATCAAACCCACAGTCGCGCATGGGTGCACAACTGTCCTTCATGCAGGCGCACATTCAATGTGCGCTTATATTTTCCACCCATGCGTCCACATGCATGACTATTAGCTACACACCCGCACATTATGCACGAGGTTTCTCAACACAACCATGCATTCAGGCATGCATGCCGGTTTGGGAAAAATCCGCACATAATGTGTGGGAAATTGAGTAGTACCTGTGCACACATGCACATGTATTCCCCCTTTTCCCGTGCACTAGTGGGCCCCTACCCTTAAAAACCCCTATACGAACCTCTGTACAACCCCTACTTAACATCTGTTCATTTCAAAAAAATGAAGGACGATAAGGTCACTAACCTGTCTCTCACAACTCCCGAATCAGTAGCCTCACACTCTCGTAATCTCCAAATCACCTCACATCTATATCACTAGATAAAATATAGTGTTAGGTACAAATGAGGTGGCATTGTGGGCCCACCATCCATATATAGGCCCTTTTTCCCAACTTCCACATTCTCTTATAGGAGCCCAAAGACTCTGTTTTCCAATACGTTCTCAGCCATGAGATCCAGATCCAACCATCTACACATTCACATTCCTCGGGTTATCATCTGCACTTTTCCCCGTAGGGGCATTTTTATAATTCCACGTTCAGGTACACATGCTCAGTTTCAGTTTTATCAAATAGTTGTTATATGTTCTATATCATCAGATATTGTTCACGTTGGGTATTTTGTTTTTTATGTGTGTTAGCGACATTTCTTGTCTCGGGCCTAAGATTGTTCAGATCTACAAGTGGCACGAAAAACGCTCGAGCACAACACACAGAAGAAGTCCTTTTCAGACTTAAAATCAAGCGAGCGAGCATTTCATTCTTCAGCAGAAAGGATCCAGCGACAGAGCATAACAATGGTTGA
Source organism: Picea glauca (assembly GCA_000966675.3). Classification (NCBI taxonomy): domain Eukaryota; kingdom Viridiplantae; phylum Streptophyta; class Pinopsida; order Pinales; family Pinaceae; genus Picea; species Picea glauca. The sequence continues at coordinate 19,219 of JZKD02S0197750.1, forward strand.
TGGGAAATCGCAGATTAACCGAGTCGCGCCAAGTATAGCGCAAAAATGTTTTCAAGGGGTGTCAATCACGATCAGTATAAGCGTAGAAGTTGTTTCTTGAACTCAGGGTTCGCGAGTTTGAAGGGCGGACCGTGTCTTTTGGTTGCGCGAGATTGCGAGTTACGAAAAGTGCCCGGAGGGGGTCAACCTACGTTGACCATCGCGTCTCAGGACTTCGCGAGGGGAGGATGCCAAAGTTCGATACTCCAACTCGCGAAGCTGCGAGTTGCGAGAGGCGTTAGTACTTGGGTCCTAGCCAATGGTTACATGTAAAGAGCATTGACCAGGAAGGCACCCAGTTTATATCGCTATCTCGGGGAGCGAGAGTTTAAAAAGGGGAGCCGAGGGTCTTCGACCCGCGAACTCGCGAAATCGCGAAGTAAAAAGAGATTTTAATGATGGGCCGTCCAATCAAAGGAAGGATACGTGATGCGCGATTAGGTTCTATCGCCCCTTTTCGCATCGCGATTTCGAAACGCAAGGAACAACTCCATCATTCCCCGATGCACGAAGTGACGAGAGTGTCCAGGACCTAGGGCCCACAACATTGTCGGGAGAATTCAGAACCGTCGGATCCAGAGGGGGGCGTGGCACTAGATTAATCCATCTCGGTGTTTCGCTCATTGTGATTACAAGAAGCAAGGATTAACTCCTTCCATTCGCGAACGCCGAAAGAACTTTGGGAATAAGCACGAGGTCACAACCCATAGTCACTTGGGAAAGAAAGGAACTGTGCTGAAAGGTTCCAAAGGCGCCGAGCCCAGTCGCCGAAAGGATCTTCTCGATCTCCAGGAACCATCTGATACGATCCTGCTCTTGGCCTTCGCTTGGAGTAAATAAAGGAGAGAAGGGGTGGGTGAAACCTCTTCTCATGCATTAAGTGTAAGGTATGGAAGGTCTGGCAAGAGGTCTGCTCGAGAGGGTCCTGTGCACCCAGTTCTTCAAAGAAGCCATGCCGAGTCCTCGACTAACCAGAAGAGGTCTGCTCATGCCAAATCAGCATTTACTAGCTCAGCTACTTCCCCTGCAGGAGCCATTACGCAGTTAAGGAGGCGTCTGACAGAGAAAGCCCGTCCGATTTTGGCTGAAGGGACACCAAGCTTCATATGACCGCATGTGCCTCTGTGAGGCAATTTTCTTTGAGTATATAAACTCAGTCTTTGTAATTTGTAAAGCATCGATGGTAGAGAAAAGCTCCCGATTGTAAAGTTTTAACAGACTCTAGTTCTCTGGTTATGCATCTGTGTGTGAGATTTATTTTTTTATGACATACAGTCTTTCTTATTCCATCTAGTTTTCATCTATACTAAGAGAGTTCGTGATCGACTGATTCACACGAATTATAGCAATTATGTTGTGATAAAGGATTTATTGTGGCACTATTGTTTTCTCTGGTTTTCTGCGTTTGAGCGTAAGAAGATCTTGCGTTTAGATGTCTTCTTCCATAGTCTGTTAGGAACNGATCAACAAGTCGTCTAAAGCCTGAATCCGCATGACCGAACCCGACATAGGGTTCGGCCTGGAGCAATGTCGTGCCATGATGGTCTCTACCCTGTCCTCCCCTGGTAGATGGGTATCCACGGCCAAAACCCTCCCCCAGAATGGGAGTCCTATCAAAAAGTAGATGTCTTTTGCCGCATTGAACGTCAGTTGCTCCCCCCGCACCACAAAGCACTGTAGATCAATACTCCACATATGAATAAAAAACTAGAGTAAAAACTCCTGCGACCATATTAAAGGATAGTAAAAAAAATTTAGCAACCCACAAGCTTCCAAGTTCTACGTACTCCAGGCTACTCCCTCACAACCTCTCTCAATCGATCCCAGTCTCTCTCTCTCACCAGTGGACTGACATCGTACTCAAGACTCTGCTGATCACCTGCATTCACCCAGAAATACCTCATCAGCCACATCATCCATAAAAAATTATAAAAATAAAAAAAATCATATACCCCTGAGCCTGCCCACAATGCGAGGATTTACCCCATACAGTTGCACATATGTGCACGACTGTTCTTCATATAGTTGCACACTAATGCGCAACTATCAAACCCACAGTCGCACATGGGTGCACAACTGTCCTTCATGCAGGCGCACATTCAATGTGCACTTATATTCTCCACCCATGCGTTCATATGCATGACTATTAGCTACACACCCGCACATTATGCACGAGGTTTCTCAACACAACCATGCATTCAGGCATGCATGCCGGTTTGGGAAAAATCCGCACATAATGTGTGGTAAATTGAGTAGTACCTGCGCACACATGCACATGTATTCCCCCTTTTCCTATGCACTAGTGGGCCCCTACCCTTAAAAACCCCTGTACGACCCTCTGTACAACCCCTACTTAACATCCGTTCATTTCAAAAAAATGAAGGACGATAAGGTCACTAACCTGTCTCTCGCAACTCCCGGATCAATAGCCTCACACTCTCGTAATCTCCAAATCACCTCACATCTATATCACTAGATAAAAAATAGTGTCAGGTACAAATGAGGTGGCATTGTGGGCCCACCATCCATATATAGGCCCTTTTTCCCAACTTCCACATTCTCTTATAGGAGCCCAAAGACTCTATTTTCCAATACGTTCTCAGCCATGAGATCCAGATCCAACCATCTACACATTCACATTCCTTAGGTTATCATCTGCACTTTTCCCCGTAGGGGCATTTTTATAATTCCACGTTCAGGTACACATGCTCAGTTTCAGTTTTATCAAATAGTTGTTATATGTTCTGTATCATCAGATATTGTTCACGTTGGGTATTTTGTTTTTTATGTGTGTTAGCGACATTTCTTGTCTCAGGCCTAAGATTGTTCAGATCTACAAGTGGCACGAAAAACGCTCGAGCACAACACACAGAAGAAGTCATTTTCGGACTTAAAATCAAGGGTCGGGAACATGCTTTTTAAGCAAAGACACATGGAAAACATTATGACTGTGCATGGATGCAGGTAGTGCAAGCATGCATGCAACATAACTAATCCTCTCTAGGATTTCAAATGGCCCACAATATTGTTTTGCAATTTTTGTGTAGCTTCTCAATCTCAAGGAACTCTTTTTAGCTTGTACATTTAAGAAGACATGCTCACCCACTCTGAATTATCTCTGTGTTATTCCTTTTTCCACATGAATTTTCTTCTTGTCC
>JZKD02S0197761.1:10430-22414 GCA_000966675.3 Picea glauca
AGAATATTCTCTTTCAGTTGACACTTCAGTTTGACTAGTTGAGTTGAGTTTAGATGTTGCATTGGTTTTGTCACCATGCAACATTGGGATCATAACCAACTCACTACTCTTTGTTAAGTCAGTTAACTAAAGACTAGTTGACTAGTTAACTCAGCTAGGTGGCAGTTCACTCCCGTAACTGCCTGAGAGACTAGACTAGGTGGCAGTTTACTCTTATAACTGTTGGTGTGTGTCCAGATCAATATAGACCACCACTATGGCTCATTAGTTACCCATGTATCCTATATCTATTGTAAATTATTCACTCTTTGAGTGTGGAATACGGTTAATGAGAATTCTTCCATGATTTATATCTAGCTTCTTCTTTCTCAATTTCTCTCTGTAAATGTGTGTAGTATTTTCTAGCTAGATCTATTCAATGTAGGTTCAACACATTTACATGGTATCAGAGCCGATAGACTACTAAGAAAAATCTACACCAAAATGTTTTTGCAGGTACAAAAGATTGAAGACAACAAAAAGATGGATTATTCGCCGGGAATACTTCTCACGCCTCATAACTATTTGGAATGGAAGCCAAATTTTTTTATTTTGCTAAGATGCAAAGGCTTATACCAAATCACTATGGAAATGGAAGTATAGCTTGATTCTATCGATGAGAAAAATGACTTTCTCAATAGACAAGATATGGTCATAGGAAGTATTGACATGTCTATTTCTCCCGAACTTTTCCATCAAGTATATGAAGAATCACAACGATTAACTCCAAATGAATTATGGAACATATTGGAGGTTCTATTTGGGAATAAATAATATTGTGAAGATTTCATGCAGGAGGTCGAACAGATAGAGCCAAAAGAGAAGCCATCAGAATATCAAGTCTCTTATTATGAAGAGTCTTCTACAAAAGTTTTTGCAGAAATTTGTATTCCATTAATTGAAGATGATGTCTACTCCATTTCAGATTTATTTTTTGAAATTCATGTGGAAGATATATGGCATGCATGTTAGGAGTCACATGCAGACACTTTTGCATGCACCATGCATGCATGTTAGGAGACAAAAAGAGATCTGTGCACATTAGACGCCATTCTGATAATTTCTGAGAAACATTTGCAGAAACAAATTGGATATTTGAATTCCTCTCGAGAAAATATCCAATTTCAAAAAACAAATCATCTGAAACGGAGTCCGGAAAGTGAAGTTATGATCGTTTTAAAATCAACAAAATTTCAACATTTTTCTGGAAACGACCGCATGGTTTTCAAAATTTCATCCAAAATTTATTTGGATATTATTCATTACAAGAAGATAAAGTGGATATGTGTGGAAATATCAATGGTGCATATATTTCATCAGATCCGTGCAAACATCTACATCTTCAACGAGCACAAACTTGCACAGTTGTGAGGTCTTCTTGGAGTGAAGGACAGGGTTGCTTATCAACTGTTTTTTGTTCCTTCTCATTTTTTATTTTATGCATTGTAATTTGATGGGGGGTTTTCTTCCCATGAGGTTTTCCCTCTTTCCTCTTTTAGTTTAGTGTATATTTTGTATTTGAGTACCTAAAATGGCCTCATATCCGGAACCCATTATTTATTTTCACCATAGCGATGTTTAGGGGGGTTGTTGGAGTTAATTCACACACACCTAGGATTTATTTTTCCTAAAGTTTTTCCTTGTTTATTAGTCATAATTAATCATTATCCAGTCTCCTATATTTTAGGGGAGAATATTCCACCTGGAGAATGTTCTCTTTCAATTGACACTTTAGTTTGACTAGTTGAGTCGAGTTTAGATGTTGCATTGGTTTTGGCACCATGCAACATTGGGATCATCACCAAATCACTACTCTTTGTTCAGTCAGTTAACCGAAGACTAGTTGACTAGTTAACTCATCTAGGTAGAAGTTCACTCCCGTAACTACCTGAGAGACTAGACTAGGTGGAAGTTTACTCTTATAACTGCTGTTGTGTGTCCAGATCAATATAGACCACCACTATGGCTCATTAGTTACCCATGTATCCTATATCTATTGTAAATTATTCACTCTTTGAGTGTGGAATACAGTTAGTGAGAATTCTTCCATGATTTCTATCTAGCTTCTTCTTTCTCAATTTCTCTCTGTAAATGTGTGTAGTATTTTCTAGCTAGATCTATTATGTGCAGGTTCAACACATTTACAAAGAGAAATCAAAGAATGGTCGTCATTGAGTATATTTGAGGTGAGAAGATTCCATGGATTAGTGATCTTCTATCGGAATTTCATTAAAAATTTCAGTGAGATCGGTGCACAAATGATGGATATGGTGAAGAAAAGACACAAGCATTTTAAATGGACAGAAGAGGTTGAGAAAATATTCAATATATTAAAGGATAAGATAACAGAACAACTGATTCTGGTCTTGCTAGATTTCAGGAAGACATTTCAAGTAAGATGTGATGCGAGTGGAGTTGAAATTGGAGGGGTCTTGAGCCAAGATAATAGGCTTGTTGCATATTTCAGTGAGAAGATGAACGATACTAAGAGAAATTACTCCACACATGATAAAGAGTTTTACACCATAATTCAGGACTTAAAGAAATAGAGGCACTAACTTGTTCCAAAATATTTTGTTTTGTATAGAGATAGTAAAGGATTTACAATTTATAACCAGATAGGAGAAGTTGAATCAAAGACATGCTAAGTGGATAGAATTTATGCAAAATTTTACTTTTTTCATTAAAAACATTTCTGGTAATGCTAACAAGGTTGTTGATCCATTGAGAAGGAGATGTTGGATTTTGCAGGAATTTCAAGTGAAATCCTTGGGATTTGAACACCTTAAGAACATGTATTGTGATGATCCAAATTTCAAAGAGGCATATGAAGCATGTGTGAATCCTGTGCTTAGAGACAAAAGTCAGTGGACATAGTATATGATTCAAGATGGATTTTTGTTTAAAGGTTTCCAGTTGTGCATAACAAAATGATCGATGTTGAGGGAAAAGCATAGTGGAGGTCTAGTAGTACATTTCGGCCATGAAAAAACGTAGTGGAGGTCTAGTAGTACATTTCGGCCATGAAAAAACGTTTGCACAGTTGAAAAATTCATACTATTGGCCAGGTATGAGGGAAGAGGTGAAGAAGTTTGTGAACAGAAGTAAGACTTGTGAGTATGCAAAGGGAAAGAGAAAAAATACTGGGTTGTATCAACCATTTCCTATTCCAGAGAGGCCTAGGGATGCAATAAGCATGGATTTCGTGTTGGGATTGCCAAGCAAACAAAGAGGAAGTGATTCCATATTTTTGGTAGTTGACATATTTTAAAAAATGGAACACTTTATCCCATGCCAGAAGACTGGTGATGTAACACACGTTGCTAACATGTTTTTCAAGGAAGTTGTGAGACTTCATGGATTTCCCAAGAGTATTATCTCAGACAGAGATACCAAATTTGTTGGTCATTTCTGGAGAACATTGTGGAAGAGACTGGGAACACAACTATCCTTTAGTTCTGCATATCACCCTCAAATAGATGGACAGATGGAGGTGGTGAATCAGAGTTTAGGAGATTTTCTGAGAAGTTTGGTCACTGACCATCATAGTCAGTGGGATCAGATTCTAGCACAAACAAAGTTTGCATAGAATGACTCAGTAAGAAGAAGTACCAGAAAGATCCCATTTTAGATAGTATATGGAATGGAGACAAAGGGGGGTGTCAGAGTTAATAGATCTAGAGCAGAGTGAATTCAGAAGCACTGGATCCGAAGACTTTTTTGCAGAAATGCAGAATCTTCATAGTCATATCAAAGAGAAATTGCAGAGGAGCAACATCGAATATAAATGCAGAGATGATAAACATAGGAGGAAACTTCAATTTGATGTTGGAGATCAAGTTCTAGAACATATTAGGAAGGAAAGGTTCCCAAGAGGAATATATAACAAACTGAAGCTGAAGAAGATAGTATCGTGCAAGATCCTAAGAAAATTTGATGAGAACGCTTATGAGATAGAGCTGCCACAAGATATGGGTATATCACCCATATTCAATGTTTTAGACTTGTATCCTTATATGGAAGATAGAACCAGAGGATCCGAAGATTAGAAGAAGATCCAGTGGGAAAAGAAGATTCCTGTAGAAGAAAAGTTACAGATGGAGAAGATCATAGATTAGAGGATTGGTAAGAAGACTAGGAGAAATACATATTTTGAGTATTTGATAAAGTGGAAAGGAAACCAGATAGAAGATTCCAGTTGGGTAAACAAAGTATATATTTAGAAGCAAGGAAGGTCAGTGTAGGAGCTCATGTATAGGATTCCATGAATTTTTATCCAGAGGAGTATGATGTAGGAGCATCGCCAACAAAGCGTGAGTGGAGGACAGCTAAGCGCACTAGCGCGCATTTTGAATTAACGGAGGCGTATCACACAAATGTTCTGAAGGGATTGAAATTTATGATCATATTTAATGTTTTGGAGTTGGACAATCACATGAGATCATTGGAGGATGTATTTTATTTTAATGAAGTCATGTGCAGTATATATTTGATGTGTTTGATCTTATCTGTGTGTATTGAATATTTATTGTAATAAATCCTTAGTAGTTGAAAGCTTTTAGTTCGATAGGATAGCTCTAGAGTGGTTGGAGAGAAAGGCTCGAAGAACCCCTCTTGTATAAAGCTTTGTATTGTTGCCCAGAAGTGGTTACTGAAGTTATTATTGTAGTTGTTGTAGTTATATATGTTGTAGAAGTTATTGAAGCTTATCAGAGTGCATGAACACATGTATTTTTTCATTTGAATGAATATAACAGAGAAGCATTGTTCCAAATGTCTGGTGTGCAGTTATTGTGTCTATCTGAATGAATGAATGGTAGGATTTTTGTTTACTTGTAATTCTCTATTATTCACTCATTCTCATGTTTATGAATGCATTTACATGGTTGAATGTATGAATATGTGAATATTTATATAAGTTTCATTTGTTTCTCTTCTACGAGAAAGTGCAAGTGTGTATAGTTTCCGTAAGGAGTACGTTTACAGAGTTTTTTTCGACTCATAAGCTCAAAAGAGATAACTTGAAACTTATTTATGCAAAGAGTGCATAGTTTCCGCAAGGTGTGAGTGACAGAGTCTGCTTTGAATCAAAAATTTCAGGAGAGATAGCTTGAATGTGTGTGCAGATTTGATACTGAGCTAAGTGTCAAGAAATCATTTTGGGAAGTTCAGTGTGTTGGGAAGAAGCAAGTCCAAGGAAGGTAACTTGGATATTTTCATGTAGAGAGTGGATATTATCTGCAAGGTGTGTATGATAGAGTCTTCTGACTCAGAAGCTCAGGAGGAGTAGTGAAATTCGTCCATAGAGAAGCTAAGTTGTGGAGGAGGACCTGTTGTAAGGCGTGAACAGGCTAAAATTCGACTAAGTGTTGAAGAGACCACTCTAAAGAGGAAAAAGTTTAAGAAAGAACAAGTTCAGGAGGGAGAGTGATAAGAAACCTTCAAAGGGAGGATCCCTTTAAGGTTTCCCAAAATTAAGGAGCAAGATCTGTGCAGGAGGGATCAAGATCATTCCAAACCGTCAGATCTAGGAAAAGTTGCACTGAGGTTAGCCATGAATAATTTTGGCACTTCGTAGTTCAGAGTGTTTAAAGTGTTTGAGAAGTGGGGTCGCCCAAGTCACAAAGTCACAAAGTGATCCTAGTTGTTGGTTGTGAGGAGGATACGTGGCAGTGGATTAGAAAATTCAGGAGATCAAGGTCCGATGAAGTTGTGTATGGAGTAGGTCAAATATTTGCGATGTCACGAAGGCCATAGTATTGCTGGACCATCGGATCGAGGAAGACATGCAACAAAGATCTATGTATTGCTGCATAAAGTGTTTCAGAAGGAAATAAGGGTGGAGTACATGAAATCACCAAAGCTTGAAGTTGCGAAGGGGATGGACTGAGGTTATAGATCGTGGTCACATTGGACAAGAGTCTAGCAAAAAGGCTTGCGCTCATAATTTTGGTGTTACTAGAACACTAGAGAGTAGGTTCGCGAGTAATTTGGACCTGCAGGTAACATCAGAGGGACCTATGTGTGTCACTTGTTCTGGGTCTATTGGAGGCCTGAATAGCTAATTCAGTTAAGATATTTTAATATCCAAGACTGGGAGGTCTCAAAATCCCCAGGAGGGTAGGGGAGATGCATCATAAACTAAAGCGTATCTTATACTGATTCACCCCCCACTCTTAGTATAAGCATAAGTTCAACAATTGGTATTGGAGTGGGTTCCTTTAGAAATAGTTTAACTGTTGGAAGGAAGATCTTGAGAACATATGGATTGTAAGGAAGGTATCCCTACAAACAAATCTCCTTTGTTCGATGGAACAAACTATGCATCATGGAGTATAAGAATGAAGACATATTTGATGGAACTTTGGTTTGGTATTTGGGAATTAGTCACAACAGGTTATACAGATGAAGTCGTGAAGGAGTCAAGTGAACATAATGCAAAATAAATAGATGCCATCTTGAGTGGCCTATCATATTCTAATAATGTCAATGTAATGAAATGTACATCATCTAAAAAGATTTGGGACAATCTACAAAACATTTATAAAGACAGATCCAATGATTATTCTGGCTATGAATAAGAGGTAGAAGAATCACAGTTTTTGAAAAAGATAAAAGGAGGGCCTAGAAAATATAAAGGTAAGCTACCCTTCAAATGCCCTAATTATGGTAGAATAGAAAATTTTTGTTGTACTATGTTGTCATTGATGTCAAAGGGTTGATTTCAAGTATTGTCATAGTGATGTGTTTGTATCACTGATATATTGATTATTGGTTATATGGTCATTGATGTAATTGTTGTCAAAGGGTTGATGTCAAGTGGTGTCATAATGATGTGTTGATATTAAAGGGAGTTGTATCATTGATTCCATGTCATGGTTGATAGGAAGAACCAAATGGATAAACTCCAAAGTGGTCCCCTTATGGTGAAATTCCTCATGGGAAGACTCTCTTAGATCAAGTTCTCAAAGAGGTCCCCTTATGGTGAAATCCCTCATGGGAAAATGCTTTGTGAAGTCCAAATGGTTAGGTGGTTGAGTAGCCCAACAGTGTGTTTAGGGAACCCAAGTTTGATTGAGGAATAATGTAATGAATATCAATTAATTTCCAGGAGAAACTATTCCAAATGGATAGTATATGTCATGCCAGTTTTGGTGATATGTGGAACGTCACAGAACTCCTCATGATTAGATATTTATGGGCATGTGAATTTGGAGAACCCTCATGAGTTATCTAGAAGCCCCTAGAAGGTCAAAGAAGTTAAATTGTTCTATATGCTCCTAGAATAAGTTGACCAATCAAAGTGGTTAGTCATGGGTTAAGTGGTTGCAACAAGAAAACAATTAAAAATAAATTAGTTGCAACTAGAAGTGGAGAGTTTTTTAAGTGTACAAGGTGGTTAAGTTGGTTAAGTGGATACTTCTAGAGGAAGCTACTTGGAGAGTATAAATAAGAGAGCAAGGATCTCCCATTAGCATATACTAAGCATATTGAATATCTACAAGTGAATGAGGTAACCAAAGGAGATATAAGGTAGATTTCAGAGGGAAGATGAAGTAAAGAAACTTGAAATTCAAGGGAGGATAAAGTCTTTTGATGATGCTTTCTAAGGTATATTATTTACAGGTCATCTCACCATTTTCGAAATAATTTTTTTTTCTGGAATGATTAAGATAGCCAAATCTGGAGGCTGTTGAGAAAACATATCCAAGTAACTGTGATAAAATTTTTAGCTATGGGTCATTATAATTTGGGTGTTACACTCTATCGAATATAGGGTTTGTGGCCAGTCCTAAAACTAATCTAAAACAGGCATTCCAGGTAAAAATGTCATAAATTATTCATAATAGATCCAAATGCATTGGTTAGAGTACATTATTTAGTATGTTTTTTTCCATTTTCATATCTAAACAAAAAATATTCCACGTGTGGAATTCTCTACACCTTATCTCTCTAGAATAAGCCAAAATTCAACAAGGTCTGTCATTTTTTATTTAACGCCTTTTATGGGAGGTTCCAAGAAGTGAACCTTGGAGGATTTGCAAAGAAGACACTGAACAATATTGTGTATAATTTTCATACCTTTATCCATTACAGGTACAAAGTTATTGTTGTTTCAAGTTAGGGTTGTTGAATAATCAAAAAATAGTCATGTGAGACTAAAGTAAAGTTTGATGAAAATGCTAGTCTCTTATTGTTGAAGTGAAAGAAGGTTTGCAGGTCTGTGATCACATACACCAGGTCTATTACAGAGTTACAGGTATGTTTATATTCATTTTTTGATGATTACATTTGGCCATGACATGGTGTATGCTTGAGGATACATAACAATGAGGTTTGGAACATGGTCTTGTGTAATGGTTTATGGTATTTGGTTTATGGAGAGTATGGTGTGTTTCTAGAGGTGTCTTGCTAGTTAACTTGGTGATATTGTGCATGCGGTTGAGAGTTGACTTGATGATTAATCTTTGTGAGTAGATCAGATTTGGATGATGAGATTGATGAGACAAGTTGAGGTGAGAGGTTGTTGTGACAAGTTGTGTTGTGCATAGTTGATGCACTTGTCTTGGTATAGACTATTGGTACAGTTTGACATATTAATTTATGTCTACAAGATGGGTATCGTACTTGAGGATTGGTTTCCTCTTCTCATTTGGTGTTCAGATATATAGGTTGGGTCGCCATTGAGATTTGGTGCTCTCTTTGAGTTGGTGCTCATTTCAGTTGGTGTTGATAAACCCCAAGGATTGTAGTATATAATACAAAATAAACTTATACATATATATGATGTTCATTGTGTTCTTTATTTTGATGGTGAACAGTTCTTTATAGTTAATATATTTCATTGATATATGTTTACATACAAGCAACTAAGTATGAATAGAATAAATGAGTAATGATGTTGTGAATGGTGATGGCTAACTAAAGTTTTGTAAGAAGTTGTAAAAAGGGCCTCACACTGATTTACCTTCCCCTCTTACTGTGATCGGTGTGTCCAACAATTGGTATTAGAGCAGGCCTTCACTATAAGTCTTACAAGCTTGAAGGATATTCGTGGACACAAAAATGGATGAACATGTAGATGAAGTTTCATTCTTTGATGAAACATATTATTCGGCATGGAGAATAAAGATGAAAGGGTTCTTGAAATCAAAACGGGCAGGTGTTTGGAACACAATTATTGGTGGATCAGTTCCCTCAAAGAATCAGTCAAAAGGTGTAGCCCAAAAGGAATCAAAGAAGAACAATGAAGTAGCACTCAATACCATTTTAAATAGACTCTCTAATTCTTTTAAAGAAAGCATGGGACCACATTCCTCAGCCAAGGACCTATGGCTGAAGCTAGAGAAGGTATATTAAGAAAAAAGAAAAGACACTGAAGACAATTCCATCAAGGACAATGAAGGTAAATACTCTCCAAAATCCTTTGATTGCAATAATTATAAGTGTGATGATGTTGAATGTTTTCCTACAAATGAAGAAGAATATATAGAAGTAGTTTGTGTAGAATCAATTGACAGTTATCTTATAGATAAAGAGGAAGAGTTGTTGTTGAAGCATGAAGATATACTTTTTTATTATTTATAAAAATAAAAACATGATCATTATGCTTTTAAGGATCTTGAAGATTACATCATGGAAACCCTAGAAAAGTAGAAAAGTATTACCATGACACTAAAAAAAATTCTCAAGAAACAAGAAGAAAGTGAAACTAAGCAAGGGACCCAATTAGAAGAAAAAGAAGAAGAGATCAAGATACTAAAGAATGAAATAATTAGTCAAGCAGAAGAAAAGAATAAGGTAGATGATGAGCTTAGAAAAATCCTTGAAGTCAATGTCAATCTAAAGACCCAAATTGAAGAAGCCAAAAGGATAGAGGAATTATTGAAGAATCAAATAAATGAAAAGGAAGATTCATGCCATAAGTTGGAATCTAAAGTTTTTGATCTCAGAAAGAAAGTTGATAAGTCAAACACTTACATCAAGTTCATGAACAATTAAAAAATATTGGATGAAATCCTAGATAACCAAAGATCTCCAAATGATAAATCAAGTCTTGGATCCAACAAGGAAGTTGCTCACTTTGAAGCTATCACTTCTAAGAAGCATGAGGTAAGTCCTTCATTCTCAAAAAGTGGAAGCAAAGCTGCAAGTTAGGCAACTACACAAAAAAAGGAAACATTTAGAAAAAGAGAGCAAAGAAGACATCAGGAAGCCATATTTACACCCCAAAGAAAATTCAAAAGAGAGACACCTTCAAGGTGGACACCAAAGAAAATGTATGCAGATGTTTTTCATGGTCACTTCTTCTCATGTAATGAATATGGTTACAAAGATTTGGATTGAAGACATTATGAAAGGAGAGATATTGGAAGACACCATAAAATCCTAATATGTTGGATATGTAACCAAGTGGGACATATTGTTGCTCATTGTCACACCATGAGATGTTACAACTGCAGCGGGTTTGGCCACAAAGCTCAAGATTGCTGGAATTCAAGGAGATAGTCAACGAGGAGAGTTTCATATAGCATGGAAATAAGAGAACATGTATCTTGGAAGGAAGACAATGTTGAAAGAATGGAAGCTTAGAGTACAAGTAGAGAGAAATCAGAACACTCATAGAAGTGGATGAAGAAGACTGAACAACCATACATGAATGAAGGAATAAAGAATCAAGAAAGATTCATTATTTATGAAGCATACGTGGGCTCCTATGGGAGAATTCATGTACATACGTGAGGTGACCTATAGAAAGGTTTCATACATACACGATCTTTCCATGGAATAGATCGTATACTTGTGGAAAAACCCTCAATAAGAGAAGTGTAGAGATGATTTGCAACATGGTTTGATGGTATAACACTGTTTCGTAGGGTCTGACATGGTTAGTTATAGGTTTTCATGATTATGTACTTGCTTTGGTACATGATGTATGAGATGATATAGTTTAGATGCTTGGTTGATATATTGTATGGTATTGATGTACATGGTTGATGTATATGGGTGTTGTGCATGGTTGGCACACAGTATGCTATATGTTGTACATGGTCGATGTTTTGTTCATGATTCTCTATTCATTGTTGACATATATTTTTGTTCATGATGTATGATACGGCACGGGTTTGATGCATGGAAAGGTCCAAGGATCATCATAGGAAGAGAATATCATTCTTGAGCAGTTGATCTATGTTCTTGTTGAGAAGTAGCATTTGTAGTAGAAGTAGATTGCAGTGGTAGCATATTCTTCATCTTGAGGATAATATAGGGGAAGACATACCTACAGGGGTTTTTTTCTTCTTCCCATAATTGGTTGCAACAACATGATTCCAGAAGGAGAGATGAATGGAATCCATGCCATAAAAATTGCATCAGAATGATATCCCTTGTCCAAAGGGCGAGATATTATTCAGAGGAATCTCACCAACATCCAGATAGGAGGAGAATCCCCAAGGAGAGTTCAGGAAAGGGGAGCATCCCCAAGGATATAACTACCTTTTTCCATTGATTTCAAAGGGGTAGAGATAGTCACATTAATGTGGCGAGATGAACATTGATGAGGATTGATGATCATAGACGGAGCATGAGCGTTTCCATGTCCAAGTGTTGCCATCAATTATTGGTGTTGACATCAATGTTGGTGTTGCCATCAATTCCAAATGGGGAGATTGTTGTACTATGTTATCATTGATATCAAAGGGTTGATGTCAAGTATTGTCATAGTAATGTGTTTGTATCATTGATATATTTATTATTGGTTATCTGGTCATTGATATAATTGTTGTCAAAGGGTTGATGTCAAGTGGTTTCATAATAATGTGTTGATATTAAAGGGAGTTGTACCATTGATGTCATGTTGTGGTTTATAGGAAGAACCAAATTGATAAACTCCAAAGTGGTCCCCTTATGGTGAAAGCCCTCATGGGAATACACTCTTGGATAAA
>JZKD02S0197772.1:0-22414 GCA_000966675.3 Picea glauca
TACTTAAATTTTTTTTTAAAGTAATATAGATCGCGGGCGGGCATACACCAGTCATCCCTCACTCCCTTACTCACTTCACTCCCCAACCCGCCAACCCATCCCCACAGCCTAAAAAATACCCCCTCTACTTCTGATACCCACAATTTTACCTTCACCTACCCTCTCGTACATCCTCCCATACTTAACTTATTTTCTCAAGTTTCATTACATTACATTCTGAACACATAAGATCCTTCCACGTGGCAACATACAAAGAGACACATCACAACATATTATTGGTTATATTTAGCATCTAATGAGTTTCTGACATGTGGGATATGATTTGAAAATGACTCAGCGATGACTCAGTGCTGACTGGGCATGAGACGGATGATGACGAGGTTCCAAAAATTATTATTTTATTCAACAATTTTCCAAGGGTCGAATCCTCCAAGCTCCATAATTTCTTCTCTTCTTTGTTTCTTGATAAGTGTATGAAACACTTAGTATTATATACCATGAAGAATATAATATCCCAAAGCATGTGGGATATACTTTTGAACCAAAAGGGAAAATTTTATGAAGGGGCACAAAATTCGTCCAAGGGTTGTGATTTACCCAAGACAATCGATCGACGGTGGTTGTGTGTTGATCTTGCAGAGACTATAATTTTAACTACATGTGTCGAAATCACGCAAAATTTATACCGTCGGAAAGGTATTTTGAAATAGAATATGGTGGTATAGGTTTAAATTTCTGAAATATGATACATTTTTCTAAGAAATTAAAATATCATTCATATTCATTTTTTACTGTGCCTGCGTGACAACTCAACTTTACGAGCTCATATCTTGAGATCTAGATGACGGATTTGGCCAAATTTTATATCGTTGGAAATATAAGACAATTAATATCACATATAAATTGGTTTAAAGGGATGAAAATATCCACATCATTACCATAAAATTAAAACACAATCATCTCTTAAAGGAGGCAACAAATTAAAAATTATTCGAAATAAAAGTTTATTTAAAAAACTTTTATTTTAAATAATTTTGGGGCCCACTTTAAAGAAAAAATATCAATGAATTCAATTCATTAATGAGATTCCAATGTTATGTTTAAAGTGATTTAAAAAAAATAAAAATGAATTTAAAGAGAAAAAGGAAAAACCCTAACTACTCAAGTAGTTAGAAGAACATTTCTTTAAAAAAGGGAAAAGAGAGACTTCATGAGTTCCAGAATTCATTTTTGAGAGGAAATTCAAAGGAGAAAGAAAGAAACATACCAGCCATCATTATGTAATCAATATTTTGATCAGCAAATAAAGACTTTCATTATTCTCGATTATTTTCTTCTTCTACATTGTTTTCTCAAAGCTCTGTGTTTGTATTCTTGAAACAATCGTGGGGTTGAGTACTCAAGTATTTTTCTTTTAATCTTCCAAGACTTTTCATATATATCCAAGCAGTAAATATTTGGTGTTTGTTTCCTATCACTCTCCCTAATACAAGATATTCAAAGATATATATTTTATCCAAAGAGGAGAACCACCTCTCTAGAAACGAAGGGGGACTAATGTCCTCATGAGGTTGTTGTTCCGATCTTGACAGATCCGAGCATCAATATTTTGGGCAACCATACTAGGGAACCAACTGAAAATTTGAAATTTGGTTTAACATTTTTTGAAAATACATGACTTTGCCTCAGGCTAATCAACCCCAGTTAGAAGTTGGATTGAATAATCAACGAAACGTTTTGCATCAGCTATATAATGTTGTAATAACAACAACTGAAGCTAGGGAAGAATTGGAAAGATATTGGAAAACACTTGTCCAAGAAGAGGAAATAGAAATCCTTCGAAGACAAAGGAGGGACGAAATACAAGATCGAAGGAACAAGAGGAGAGTGTGAATATATTTAGAACAAGGTAAAAATTGAAACTGGATAAATACGAAGGAAACTTCACTAGAAGCAAAAGAAAACAGTTACATACTTCAAAAAGTGAAGAAATTTTTCATAACGAAAGGGATAAGCCTCTGGAAATGGTGGAAATAAATGAAGAAATAAGAGAAGGACCATGTGAATAAAGACGTGAAGGACCACACGAAGAAAGACATGAAGGACCACGTGAAGAAAGACGTGAAAGAATGCGCGAAGAACGATGGGAGGAAAGAAGGTGTGAAGAAGACATAAATGAAGGAATGAGAAGATACAAAAATCCCAGAAGAATGAGATATTCTCCCCTTGACCTATGCGGTGAGAAACATGAAATCCCAATCCTTCCTAAGGGTACTTTGAAATATTTTCCTAGAGATGGAAGAATCAACACTAAAAGCCATGTTGATTTGTTTCTGGATGTTTGTGACTTTCATCTTGTGGAACATGAATATGTAATGACAAGGTTGTTTCTCCAAATTTTATCGAGACAAGCTTACAAATGGTATACAACATTTCCCACCAGATCTATTGGTTCTTTTGATGACCTCAAAAACATGTTTCTGACTATGTTTTCTCCCCCAGTCGTGTACCACACTCTTCTCACTAATTTTACTCAGATATGCTTAAAGACGAATGAGAGAATATGAGATTTCAATATCATGTTTAATAAAATCCTAAATATAAGAGGCCAAATGACCCAGTGATACTTGGTTTTTATAAGAATGGGATGCCACCAAATGTAAAATTTGCTATCAGGACATACCAAATTGACACCTTAGAAGAAGAAATGACTAAGGAAATAGAAATGGAGGAAATCATGATTGAAACGAGTGTTGATCCTGATATCATCCTGGGGAAAGTGCAGAGACAACTGGGTAGTATGAATATTGAAGATCAAGGAGCCTCTAGTTCGAGAAAAAATGAAGAGAAAAAGTCGCGACTGAGTAAAAATCAAGCCACTGGAGGAGGGTTTTTTAAGGGAACTATACTAGATGTGAAGGTAGACCCTGTTGCAACACAAGAAACTAAGCAAAAAATTGAGATTGCACAAATGAATAAAAAAATTAGGAAAATGAAAAATGAAATAACCAGATTGAGAAGGAATGATAATTATGTATCAAACCCAAGAATTTAGGTCCAAGAAAAAAGAAGGAGCCTTCCTCAAGAAAATAGAGTGAGTTTTGAAAATACTGATAGTCAACAAAGATGAAGGGTCCCCAGACAACTAGTTCTAAATGTAGCGGCTCTTGATGATCCATATGATGAACAAATAACTGAGCAAGAAAATGATTATTTACCAGAGGAAAATTTTGAACCTATATAGACGAATGGATGCGAGATGTCCATGTATATATTTGAAGAAGGAGACAATGATCCTAAATCACAAGAGAATGTTTCCCAAACACATGCATTTGTAAATAAATCCAAAAATAAAGATGATTTTGAAAAGGAAAAAGAAAGAAATAAAGAAAAAGAAAAAGAAAAGGGGAATGAGAAAGAGGCCAATAAAAATGTGATAAGTAAAACTGGAACCAAAAAGAAACACTTGATATCAAACCCTCCCCAGATGAAATATAACGTTGCACAATATTTGAGTAAGATGAGGATTACTCTTCCCTTCGCGGAAGTGGTGAAGATCCCTCAATAGAGGGAAAATATTTTGAGATTGTTGGATGACCCATATGGAAGAATGGAAGTCGTTGTCATAAGTCCAAAGAAAATCCAAAACACATCAACAATCAAGTTGAGAGGTAAATTCCCACCTTTCTATATTTCAATTAAGAACCATGATGTTACACTCCACAACTGTCAAGTTGAAACTGGCGCGACAAATAATATAATTCCATTGTAAGTAATGGTGGCGCTGGGTATGAGTTGCACCAAGTATTATGAAACAAGAGAAATAATTTATGCAATTGATTCTAGGCAGGTGTCGGCTTACGGAGAAATCAAATATTTTTATGCGTGGATCACTGTTGCTCCTCATATTATTGCAATTTTCAATATTGTGGTGGTGGATCTTCCTCCTGCATATGGAGTTGTCCTATGAAGATATTGGTCATCTATGATTAGAGGCTATATAATGAATGATGGAGGCTGCATGATGTTTGTATATAAAGATAGAATGATGATCAAGGTTTCTCGCGAACCCAGGAGGTCATTTTCCTTTAAAAAGAAGGATAATGAGCTAGTGGAAGATTATATAGATGGCGGGATTAGAAATTATGCTATCCTATACATGGAGAAAATTGAGGACATGGAAAATAAATATAATTATTTTAAGGGTTACTCGAGGATGTCATTTGATGGAGATTGCTCAAGTTCAAGGAGTGGAGTTGGAATTGTCCTTATAAACCCATAAAATATTGTGCACCCACATGCTGTCAGACTTGAATTTGCATGCACAAATAATGAGGTAGAATACGAGGCTTTGATTCAAGGAATGATCCTCGCAAAATAAATGAAGATAGAACATTTGATTGTAACTGGAGACTCTGAGTTGGTAATTAATCAAGTTACCCGGAGATGTAAGATTAAGAAAGAAAGACTCAAATTATATTTCAAAAGAGTTGATGAATTAATGGAGTATTTTAGCTCTTTTAACATTTATTTCATCCCAAGGGATAAATATCAGAAGNATGGATCATGCATTTGAGGGTTTGATAGGAAAATTCATGGTGGATTATGAAGATGATTTAAAAATACACTCAAAAAATATGAGTGATTATATTCATCATATGAGGAAAGTTTTTTGATAGATGTAGATTATATGGAGTTTCTTTGAATCCAAAAACATGTTTATTTTCTGTAACTAAAGGTAAATTATTGGGCCATATTATGTGTAAATAATAAATATATATTGACCCCAAGAGAGTTAAAGATATAAATGAACTCAACCCTCCATCATCCAAGAAGGGAGTCCAATTATTTTTTGGCAAAATTAACTTTGTACGAAGATTTTTCCCTGACTATGAAACTATTGTGAAGCCAATAAACTCGTTGTTGAAAAAGGATCAAAGGTTTGAATGGACTTCAGATATACAATAATCTTTTAATAATATCAAAATGACAATCACTACGAACCCAATCCTCATTAGTCCAGACTTCCAAAGAGATTTCATCATTTATTCATTTGCAACAGAAACTGTAGTGGAATCTATTCTTAATCAAAGAAATTCCAAAGGTAAAGAATTTCCAATTAGTTTCATGAGCAAGACCCTCCATCATTATGAGTTAAGATATCTAGAATTGGAGAAACAAGCCATGTGTCTTGTAAAATAAGTGGCACACTTTCATACTTACATATTAAATTCTCATGTCATTGCATATGTTCCATCCTATCCTGTTAAGATGCTTTTAAACCAACGATTGAGAGAAGGAAAATGAGAAAATTGGTTGGAAAAGATTCAAGAATATGACATTGAAATTAATCCTTTAAAGGAAGTTAAAGGACAAGGTTTGTGTAAGCTCATTGCGAATGGTGATGCTTTGGATGGAGATTTTTTTATTTCATTCGGAGAACCTATGGCTGTTTCAGAATGGTATAGAGCTATTATATTTTACTTAAGGTCTGGACAATTTCTAGTTACCATGAGCCCAAATGAGTGAAGAACATTGAAAATGAAGTCAAATAAGTATGTATTGATTGCTGATGTATTATTCAAAAGGAACTATGATGGAATATTGTTAAGGTGTGTTGATGAAAAGAGAGCTCAAGAATTGATGAAGGAATTCCATGAAGGTATATGTGGCAGACATTTTGCGACCATTGTTATAGCCCATAAAATAATAAGAGCTAGATTTTATTGGCCCTCAGTTTTAAAGACTCATATGCTACCATAATAAAATGTGTATCTTGTCAACAATTTTCAGGGAAAATGAAAAAATATGCAATTCCATTACAACCTATATCTGTAGAAAAACCATTTTCCCAATGGGGACTAGATGTCATTGGACCAATAAACCCAAAGTCAAGTAAAGAGACATATATATCCTCACCGCTACAAATTATTTTACAAAGTGGCTAGAAGTAGTAGCTTTAAAAAGGGATGATTATGAAGAGTTGATTAAGTTTATCAAAGATAATATATTGTCAAGATTTGGTGTTCCAGAAAAATTCATTGCTGGAAATGGTTCAATTTTCATTGGGTCAAAATTTATAGAATTCTGTGGAGAATATGGCATCATCATGGGTCAATCATCAAATTATTATCCACAAGGGAATGGTCTTGCAGAATCCACCAATAAGACACTCATTCAAATATTAAAGAAAACTATTGATAAGAACCAAAAGAATTGGCACTTGAAATTGATAGATGCTTTATGGGCGAGCATAATGATTTTGAAAGACAGTACTAGGATGTCTTCATATGATTTGGTTTATGAGAAAGAAGAAAAAATGTCAATCCACCTCGAGTTAAATTCCTTGACTTGTGTAGTCAATACAAATGATGCAGAAGATAATACTCCTATGCAAAAGATATTGAATCAATTATTAAAATTAGAAGAAGAAAAAAATGAAGCTTTGTATAAAACTTCTCAAATACAACAAAATATTAAAACATATTTTGATAAGGGCGCAACCATAAAGAATTTTCAAAAAGGTGAACTAGTGTTACTCTGGAACAAAGCTAAGGAGAAACCATCGACGCACACAAAATTTTAAGCACTCTGGATTGGACCATATATCATTGAAAATATTATGGGTTTTAATGCATATATGCTTGAAGACATGAAGGGGAAAATGTTGATGTTGCATGTTAATGGGCGACATTTGAAAAGTTTTTTCGCTTGAAATTTTCTCTTCTCCTTGTACACAGTTTTCAATTTATTTTGTACATCCTTACTATTCGACTCCATAGCCCAAAGGATAGAAACATATGGCCATGAAGATTCTGGATTCTTGACAACCCACATGGGGTTATCATCCCATAGAGGGTTATCATCCCACAATTGGAGCCAGTTGTTGAGACATTTTCGTGCTTTCATTTTTTTCCCTCCCACATTCTATTTTCCCAACTTATTTACTCATTTTCTTTTCCCCCTTCTATACCTCCCCTTTTTCCCATTTCCTTTTATCCCTTCTTTTTCCCTTTATTGGGTACTATACTTCGCCATATTTTAGTTCAAATGTTGGCAGGTTCGTGGGTTGTCACATTTTCGTTTCCATCCACTTACTCATGCACAAGTCCACTTCAACACTTAGATTTTTTCTTCAAATTTGTGGGTATGCAGGCTCAAACTTTTTCTCTTCTTTTTCCGCGACCCTCACATTGCACTTCAAATTCCATGATATACATTTCAATCATCAATTAACCTTTAGCTTCGTCATGGGTTCCAGACTCCAAAGTATTCCATTTTTCATGCACACGAGTCCGATCGACCGTTCCTCTATACTTAGTTTATTTTGTTCATCTTTACAACTATGGGTTGCGGGTTCACAAAAAAATTATATTGAAATTCTCTCACACTCTTCCCCACCATTACTTTGCTTTCCCCAATACACATTAAGTACTGTTTAATTTCTAGCACCTGTTGTGCAGGCCCTAAAAAGGCCATCATTAATGGCAAAAGGCTTCAATATTTTTTCATTAAATTCTCATTTAATCTTCATTTGCCAAGGGATTAAACTATTATTATCTTTCAAAAAAGGATTATTTGTGACCATTACCTAACTGAAGAAATAATCCGTCAACTTATTGGCAACATCATCTCGACAACAACTATGTGGTGACACTCTGAATATTTTTGGCTAATCCACTGGGGAACCAATTTATTTTCAAGACATTTGAGGCCTTGCTTCAGATCAAATTGAAGAACCATAAATCTCCATGGCTCAAAGTTTTTAAAAGAAGATTCAATAAAAAAATTTATTATTTTAAGCATGTCTCACCTTTTTTATAATTTCAAAAAGAACTGAGAAGCACCAAAGATTCTGGGGAATGAACTTCCTGGAAAATCCATGGGAAAAAATCAAAATAAAGGATTTCATTCATGTCATAATGCTTATTTATATTATTCATCAATACCATCAGTGGTTTCGAGAGATGAATCAAAAGGAACAACTTCCCAAAGAAAAAGACCACTACATAGAGGTCCTTTAAATCTACCAAAAGAAAATTTTCAGATGCCCAATATGTCTATGGAAAAATTTTCTACATTCTTTGGGAATAATTTGGAGGATGCAGAGCAACATTTGTTTAGATTCCAATGTGCATGTGAAATTTTCAATCTCAATTAAGATAATGTTACATGTATATTATTCTTGCAAACTCTACATGGGAATGCTATTGAATGGTATAGTTCATTGCTGCCTGGATCCATTACAAGTTGGGATGTACTAGAAACTTTGTTTACTGAAGAGTTCATTCCATATGTTTCTACCCACCCACCATCTCCCACATGGACACAAAAGGATGAAAAGAATGATTCAAAAGAATAATATCATGAAACAATGCAATACTTTTCTGAATCAAATATTTTTGCTAAGAATGAAGGCACAAATTCCAAAGACCAAGAAAAATATATCATCCTATGATATACTCCATATGAGGAAGAAATTAAGAATCTCCACCAAATATACAAGAATGTTTCATCCTTGTAATAGATGATGAAGCATCACAAGAGAACTTGCAACAAGAAGAATTGATGGAAGAAATGAATCTTGAGAAGAATGTTGAGCAAGATCACCTTTACAAGAAAGAAGAGTCGTTTCAAGAGATATTTGATGAATCAAGAACCTTGGAAGTAGTTGGAAATAAGGAAAAGGATGAATGTATTCTTATGTTGAAACCTCCTCATCCAACCAAAGACAATAATATTCTTGAGCAACCAAGAATTGATTTTATTGAATTATGGTTCCAAAGAATTGTTGGCCAAACAACGCAATCAAATCTTTTACCATACTTGGTATAATTTTTTTCCAGTACATATTGAGAGTGCACCTGACTCATTGGTACAAGTCCCAACATATCTATGAATTTTGGAGTTCATTCCACAAATCATATCATTGCTTGAATGAATCCATTGGAAATCTTCCTACACCTAAGGTGCCTCTTTCCTTCAAGTAGGATAGGGTAGGTAAATCTTCTTGTTCATAGTTTATTTCATCAGTTCAAGTTTTTCACAATAACGCAGTCGCTTCATGAAAAAAGGAATGAGAAATTACAAGAATTTATTGAAGATGACTCCATGGCCCAATGGAGAAGGAAGAAATTGGGATTCTGGTGTTCTCAACAACCCATAGGGGGTCATTGTCACACAGTTGGAGCTAGTTGTTGACCAAAATTTGGTCACCTATATTTTCCCGCTCTTGGATTCATAAAAGCCTTGATATCAAAAGAAGACATTTTTTTTGAAATTTTATAAGTTCATTCTGCATCCCTCACTCTCAGCTTCGCTACACATTTTTTGTAATGTCCCCTTCCATATAAAGGCACCATGGTGGAAATTTCACTAGCCTAACCCATTCTCATGGGCTAAGGAGGAAAAAGGGACCCATGGGACATAAATGCCTAGGATGACTTTATAAAGTTAATTTATCAAAAAGGGGGACATGGGTCCTAGGAAAATCAAAAGCCACTTTAATTTTATAAAGTGGAAAAAATCACTTAAGTGACTTTATGAAATAAAGTAAAATAATCAGCGGGAAAAAGGAAAATGAGGAATAAAATGGGAAAAGTGAGGAGTCTCTCCTCATTCTTATGCTTTATTATTGAGAAAATAGATTTGGAGAGCTCTTGGAGATTTTTCTAGGGTTTTTGGAAACCCTTGCATTTATCTCTGGTTTTGGTGTTGAAACTATACACCCTAATCAGATATGACGACGAGATCGCTTCAGATTTCGTCATTGTTCTTCATTGCTACAAAGTTTTATCTTAATACTATTGAATATATTTGAGTATTGAGAGTTCCTTGTGTGAGGCGACTGAGTATTTAGTTGGGTGACTGTTATATTTATTGAAGGGTGAATTACTCAAATGAGAGGGTCGAAATGCCTTGTGGGAGGCTGGATATTGTTACTGGGACGTTTCCCCTTGTTCAACGACTGAGATCTCTGCAGTGGGGGCCAAAACTTGAAATGTGGGACACGTTTGTAGTTTGGGAGGCGCTCTAATTGTTGGGAGGAATTAAATATGCTTGTTGGGTGCATTATTTTCATTGTGGTTCGAGTTTCTTGCCACTGAATGAGTACAACTCCTTCCTGGGTGATTTATCATCTATTTCTGAGCCATATCCTCTCTGCGTGAAGACAATTTGCTACCACAGTAACCATTTTTTTATGAGAAGAAGGGATAACGAACACATCGACAGTTCTGGGAATGTTTCTTGTTAGTGGGATCAAGCATTAGTGTAGACAAAGACTATATGCCAATCTAGGAACTTTTCCTATAGCAGAGGCAACAAGAGTTGGGGGTTCCATTCGCTTGGATTAGTCATATTTAGTAGCTACCACATCCATCTTATTCAAGAACTTGTAAACTGATGCCCATAGAAATAAAGACAGGTTCCTTTATTTTTCATGGATGTTATCTATGCTGATATTTTAATGTGTGTGATGTCACACATATTAATTATGTGTTTACATCAGTGCATCAATGAATACTTTGACCCATTGTATGTGTTGTTATAATCTTTGTTGTGTTAAAAGATAGTTATTGGTATAATATAATTGCATATAAATCACATATAATACATTTGAAAACCATTGCAATATACCCAGTAATATAGTTGGAGTGTGAAAGTGAAAAGGTACCTAGTGTTTGGAGAAAAACTGCCATTTAAACTTCTCCATATAGCTACAACAATAGAAAGAAGGTGTGAAAATAGTACTAAGGTATTTTATAGTGGTATCAAAGCATGTTCCTCTGTAGCTGTGGGCTTTGAGGGGAACTTATAATCAAATTTATGAGACCAGAATACGAGCACAACATTACCTACATAAGACGTAGGGGAAGAACACCAGATCCCCTTGTGTGGGAAGAAGATGAAGTGGTTAGAGAAGAAGAAACATGAGACACAACACCATATATCATACTTAAGGGAAAAGAAACTATAGGGGAAGAAGATGATGCCAGGATCAATAGTCTGTTCAATATTTTGAATGATTTGGCCAAGGGTCAAAAGGTCATGCTGGACCTTATGGGGAAACTAGCTAAGAATTCCTTGGAGGGCCCAACAAAGAAAAATCGGAATGATGACAAGGTTTCAAAAAATGGAGAGAATAGCCATTCATGCACTACCATGCAAAGCCACCCCCACTTGTACACAAAATCCCCCAGACCCATTATGTCTCAATTTCTAGGGAATGATGTTGCAGGTCCATTGATGCAAGTTGATCAGGATGAGCCCTATAGGGCATATTTAGAGGAGTACAAGAGGCTCGAAGATGATTTCCACTCAACCATGTATTTTGCAGAGTGATGCAATATGAAGAGTAGAAATCGATCGAGAGGTCCCATGAGGGCCATGACACAAAATTTTGAGTTGCAACATACCCTTGGGAAGGTCACCATTCCCAACTTTGATGGGGGATCTAAATGCTTCGAAATATCATGGGTGCAGAAGCTTGACACTTACTTCCAGCTGCACCAGATGACAGATGCATATGCCATTAAGTTGGCCATCTTGCACCTGGATGGTGAGGCCCATGAGTGGTGTTACCATGGGTTAGTCACCTTGGGACATGTCGAGGTTACCTCCTACCTGGAATTTACACAGAGGCTCATCGAGATTTGACAGGAAGGATCTAGAGCTTCACTTCAGAGAGTTGGATCAGCTCAAGCAGACAAGTATCCCATAGGATTATATATATGAGTTTAAGAGGGTTGTTTCGATGGTGATAAACATTTCAAAGACTCATTTGGTGATGCTTTTTGTTGAGGGGCTATTGGAGCCCCTACGAGGATGGGTCAAGGCTTACAAGCCTACCTCTTTACATGATACAATCAACAAAGCTTGTGACATGTAGGATGAAGTATCTAAAAGTTGGTTTCCACCCAAACCCATTTTTACCCCAAAGACTAAGGAGACTAGACCACCTCAGAGAGATTGGGTTGGAAATCCCAAACTAGATGAAGAGACTAGTAGAGAATTGAGGAAAAATAAATTGTGTTTCAACTATCAAGAACCATGGGTACCATGACATAGATGCGTTGGGAAGGATAAAATGGGCAAGGCCCGTTGAAAAAAAAAATATGAAATGATCTTACTCAAACATTTTCAGATCCTGCTTGGCTAAAGCAAGATAGATGGGAATATCACCCTATGTTCCTCATGTACCCCTCGACCCATTTGTTTACTATCTCAATATTCCTGTCAGTCTGGGGGTGATAGCTAGTGATAGGTGTCAACTTTGACCTGGATAACTTGAACAACTCCTACCAAAACGTATTGAGAAACCTGTTATCCTAGTCACTGACTATGTTCCTCGGAATTCCATGGAGTCTGAACACTTCTCTGAAGAATATATTTGCTACATGAGATGCTTTATATTCAATAGGAATAGAAAACAAGTGTGCATATTTAGTCAACATGTCCACTACCATGTAGATATAGTCCATGTCCTGCACCTTGGGTAATCTTGTGATCAAGTCCATGGAAATGCTTTCCCACTTCTTCTCTGGAATTGACAATGGTTGAAGCAGTTATGCAAGATGTGTAAACTATGACTTGTTTTGTTGACAAGTCATGCACTCCCTCACATGTTGTAGTACATCCCCTTTGTGACCCTTCTATGAGAATATCTCCCTCACTTGTCTGTAAGTCTTCAGATACCCATGGTGCCGTGCCAAAGGTG
The DNA here is from genome assembly GCA_000966675.3 of Picea glauca. Lineage (NCBI taxonomy): Eukaryota > Viridiplantae > Streptophyta > Pinopsida > Pinales > Pinaceae > Picea > Picea glauca. Next base: position 12,719 of record JZKD02S0197772.1, read on the forward strand.
CATCATGTGTTTCCTTCAAAATATTATCCTTGAGTGTGGACTCAGGGATAAAATAGATCTTGTCTTTGTAGTATATGCTTTCATCCACTACCCTATACCTGTCATCCTAAATACTTCCCTCCATCATCTCACAAGCGGAAGTATTCTTGGAGTATTCCACTAAGAGAATGGACTTCAATTCTGTTGAGATCTCTGTCATGGAGAAGGATGCAAATCTCCTAGATAAGGAATCAACAACTATGTTCTCCTTTCCCTTTACATACTCAATGTTGAAATCATATGCATGTACCTTACTCACCCATTTTTGTTGCTTCTCATTTAGGTCCCATTGCTCCAAGAAATATCTCAAGTTGTTGTGGTCAGTCTGAACCACAAAGCATCTTCCTACCAGGTACTATTTGAATTTTTCCAAGGCATGCATAATGGCCAACATCTACTTATCATAGATTGGGTAGAGCTTCTCAGACTCCCTTAACTTCCTACTCTCGAAATTTATCGGATTTTGGTTCTTCATCAGTACTGCCTGTATCCCTTCACCGGATGCGTCACACTCCAGGAAAAAAGGTTGTCTAAAATCTAGGAGTGATAATACTAGGAAAGTGATCATGAACTCCTTCAATATGTTGAATGTTACTTGTGCTTCATCATACCATCGGAATTCCCCCTTCTTAGTGAGACTTGTTAATGGAACAACCAATTGTGAAAATACTTTCACAAAGCGCCTGTAATAGATACATATATCGAAGAATTATCGTAGATCTAGGAGTGATATAGGGGTGGTCCAGTCTAATATGATTTATATATTCTCTTGATGCACCTTTACTCTCTCAACACCAATCACATTCCCTAGATAGAGGATCTCTGTCAATCCGAACTCACACTTTACCTCTTTGGAAAAAAATGATTGTTCCTCCATAATGGTGAGAATCTCGTCCACATGCTTCAAGTGTCCCTCCCACATCTTGTTTTAGATGAGAGGATCATCAAATAAAACCAGTAAAAAGTTCCTCAAATGTTTGTTGAAGATATGGTTCATGCATGACTGAAAGGTAGTTGGTGTGTTCGTCAACTCGAAGGGCATAACTAGAAATTCGTAGTTCCCATAGTGACACTTGAATGTTGTTTTATGGATATCATCTTCCCTGACCCGAATCTGGTGGCATCTTGATTGCAGATCAACCTTTGAGAAGTATATTTCCCCATGCAGCTCGTTGATCATCTCATCAATCTGGGGTATCGAATATCGGTTTTTGGTGGTCTTCTTGTTTAGTTCCATGTAGTCTATGCACATCCTCATAGTACCATCTTTCTTCTTCACCAGTACAACTGATGAGGCAAAAGGACTAGATCTAGGCCTCATGTGGCCCATCTTGAGCAACTCCTTTATGGCCTTCTCTATTTCATCCTTGAATCTTTTTGGATGCCTATAAGAAGTGGTGATCATGGGCTTTGATCCCTCTTCTATCTCAATGACATGCTCAAATCCTCTGTCAGGTGGTCGCCCTACTAGAAATGGTTCAAACACCCTCTCATGCTTTCCAAGCAATGTCCGGATATCCACAGGGTAATGATGGTGTTTATGTAATATCTTCTCCATGGTGATCAAGAACTTTGTTGTGCAAGGCATTTCCTCATGTCTAAAAAGGGCCTCCATGCACTGGTTGACACGATCCTAGGTGCACCTATTGACATACCTCTCAAGAAGACTTTTTTTCCACACTTGTCCTAGAACTCCATCCTAATTTTCTTATAATTCATGTAGATATCTCCCAAAGAGTATAGCCACTGAAATATTAACACCATGTGAGTGTCTTCTAAATCCATGTTGTAAAATTCATCAGTCAACGTATGGTTTCCCAAGGTTACTTCTAGTCCCCTAATCCTTTGAGTGCATTTCATGTTGTACCCATCCTCCACTACCACATTAAATCCCTCAAAATCCTCCTTGGCAATCTTTCTCCTGGTGATAAGTGAAACATCAATAAAGTTGTGTGTGTCTCCACCATCCACTAGTGTCGTAACCCTTTGCCCCTGCACAACGCCTATGATCCTGAAGGTATAATATTTAGGGACTCCTAAAAGGGTGGAAATGGTCACTCCCTTAGATCTATGTTGCAATGGTTCCTGCTCTATATTCTACGATGGATCACTGTTGTATTTTCCAATACCTTCGTCATCACCATCATCCTCCTCGTCGGAAACTACCTCAATGTAATGGAATTTACCTTTTCCCATACACATATGACCTAGTTCCCATGGATATTTGCAACTGAAGAAAAGTTTCTTCTTAATTCTTAGTTCTCTCCGATTCTCATCATCTGTCTTCTCCTTCCTTGTCCATGAATTATGGGGAAACTTTGTCTCCTCACATCCTTGAGGGATGAAGGATTTTTTTGGTACCTTATTGTTGACCGTGTCCTTCATGTCTTGGGATCTCATGATGGCCTTCTGCAATGTGGTTTTATTAAAGGCCTTCACCCATCCTCTCAGAGGTTCATCTACGGCCTCTGTGAATAACATCACCAACCTCTGTTGAGATATATCTATCACCATATGACCATCCTATGAAAATTTTTAATGTATGCTTCTAGTGTACCTGTCTACCTCAACTGTGCCAACTCCTTGAAGTGTATATTAGGGTCCTTCTGGTCAAATATTTCCATCAAATTCTAAGTGAAATCCACATATGAAGTGGTGTTGGCGTGCCCTAATGTCACTAGCCCATGGTACCACCATTCATGTGCTTCTCCTTCCAAATGAAGGGTGGCATACTTAAGTGCTTATGCATCAGTCATTGGTTTAAGCTGGAGCTAAGTGTCCAAATTATGTACCCAATCCCTGGCCATGCTCTTTGTAGACCCATCAAAGGGTGGAATAATCAATCTTCCCTCCTTGTGGATGAGATCAAAGTTATGTGGGCTCTGTGCTCCTATGTTCCCTTCCTTCGGATTGTATTTATGTTTTAGGTCGCATAAGTCTCTATAGGAAATGTTCTCACAGATATCTGCATCTATCGTCTCGTACTCCTTGTATGAGGTGTTAATATCAAACTCCTGATCTGTTTGCTTCGATGCTCTTGTATGTTTCCCTGCCAATAATGTTGGTAATAGGGGACTAGTGACCTTTAGGCTCTTTCTTTGGGTTAGGGTGTGGTTATTACTTCTTTCTGCTTATGCTCCATTTCCTCTATGGTTTCCCTCTAGTTGGTTTCCGTTGGAGCCTCCGGGGTTTTGATTTTCTTGAGTGTTGGTGAGGAACCATGTCATGAATCGTGGAAATTGTCGTTGCTCGATGACCATCTGTCGTTGTTCATTGACCATGGATTTCAATGGTTGTGAGATTCTTTCTTCACTATGGTCCCCCATGCCTCCTTCTGGCTCTGACTCTACGTGATTTGATTTTGTTTCTATTTCCAATGATTCTCGATAGGTTTTTCCTCCACGCCCTTTTATTTTAGGCATCAATGTAGTCACATGATGGAAGAATCACCATCTTTGATACCACTGTAATTTCCCCAACTAGGGTAGATGGGGAATATATGTTTACTTCCCAATTTATTATTCTTCTTTGTGTGAATTTTTCAAACACTTTGTATTAGTCCTGTTGGAAGTGCATATTTGATCAAATTATTCATATCTCATACATCCATTACACATAGAATAGATATGTTAACCATGGAATCTTTATTATAGACGGAGAAATCAAACCACAAAGTACAAGAACTATAATGGCTATAACAACAACTTCCAAACCGTTCTACACACAAAGCTATTGGTTGCAATGCAGCTGTAGAAACTAATAACAAAGACAGAAAACGTAACCTGATGATGATGTCAAATTTCCTCAATCAATGAGGAATCCTTCTTTGTCTTTCTTCCCTTGCCTATGCGATATCATAATAATCCTTCTCACCCCTACTACCGATGTTTTTCGTCATTCTTACAATCATGTGTCGACGAGACCTCATGAGACGATATTGATGCGTCTAGTGGGGCCTCATGGGACAACTGTGCTCAACTCGTGGGGATGCCTCTCGTCACGGCTATGCAAAACCCTCTGAGTGTCGTTGGATCTAATGAAGGGTCTTCTCTTGAAAATGGTTGCAAACTCCCTATGTGAACTGATAGGCCTCCAAGATCTCTCCAAGATGGAATCAAGAACCACAATGAACTCAAATATGGACTCCAGATGAATCCACCTCTTCGTCTATCTAGGGTGGATATTGCACCACCGAAACTAAACCTGCAATGGAAGGGTTTTTCCCAAAATTCCAACGAAAATGTTGGCTGCAAGAGAACTCAATAAGATATCAAAACATAATTCCAAGGGTAAGGGTTGCTCCTCTATTTAACCTTCCTTTGGAACTTCTAGATCTTTCCCCCATTTTGACCAAATCAAATATTCACTTTATTATTCCCTCCAATTCCACTTAAATATAATTGTTTATTTTATTTAATGCCACTTTTAGGGTTTGTCAATATTTTTACCTAGTGACACCAAATAAACTTCCTTGACTCCCTTTTTTCCTTGTTGACTATAGGTCGTGGGATTCATATAGGCTATGGATTCTTCATCTGCCATGGTCAATTGGAAGGGGACATTACACTCATCTAACAGTTGTAATACTTTGTCAACATGGTGTACATTCTCTTCCCAAGATTTGTTTTAGATTAATATGTCATCAAAAAATACTAACACAAAATTTCTAAGGAAGGGCTTGAAAATAGAATTCATCAAGCTTTGAAATGTTGAAGGTCCATTAGTAAGTCCAAATGGCATAACCAAAAAATCATGATGACCTTCATGTGTTCTAAAATCTATTTTAGGAATGTCTTCCTGCCTCATTCTGATTTCATGATATCTCGAATGAAGATCCAGCTTAGTCAAGAATTTTGCTCCATGTAATTCATCTAATAATTCACCCATCTTCATGTTCATGTTATTATTATTTTCATTCATCTTCTTATCCATCTTATTTTTTGTTTCAACCATATTTATTTTCATGGTTTCATCCATCTTATGATCCATTTGTTCCCTATTATCAATGATCCTCTTTTCCATCTGGTGATAAATATCTTCGATTTCATCTCAAGTCATGGTTGAGCACTCTGCAGGTTTAGTTGGTGAAGTAAATTTTGGAGAATCCTTTGGAGGCATGTGGGAAAAAAATAGTTATCCTCTTTTCCTCTTTATTACAAATTTTGAATCACCAAAAATAGATCTTCTAGTAAAAAATTATGCCAATTGTAAGTTACATACCTTTAATGTTATACTTATGTTGGATATGAAAAGTTAATAACCATTTACAACCACCATATTGAAAATACATTAAATAGTAAAATCATAAGATGTGGTTTCGATATATTTTTATCGTCATATTTATTGTTTATTATAGCGAATTTGTGTTGTATTGTATTAAAATATGTTTATTTTAACCTTTGAATTACTAAGCATTAGTTGAGACATCACAAAGTTGGTGACGTACAATAGTAAATATTTATTTTAAGTTATATTTTATTTAACAAAAAATGAAGATATTAAAAAATATTCAAACCTCAAAATTTTTGTTGTTTGAAAAAATCAAAATTCAAATAAATATATACTTACTTTGATAGAACTCATAAGGACAATGATCCAGATTATTTTCGGCACAAAATGAGAGCGGAGATATAATAAATAAACATACAAAGATATATCAGATATCCAATAATATAACATAAATGTATTAGAGATGCAACTATAAACATAGAGATACAATAATACACAATTTTCTATTAATGAGTGAAAACACACAAAGACTGTAAAAATACAAAGTGAAAGACTCGCTAGAATGGTGGCAGCTTATCTCTAAGAAGAGATCTGTCTGCTACTCGCATTCACAAGATGTTGATTTTAAAATGAGGCTCCAAATGCCTTTTAATCATAAAGAAAATCCAAAACCCTAACCTTGGAAGATGAAAAACCAACAATTTTGTGAACCCCGTTTTGGGTAGTTTGGTGTATCAACTTCCTAGGGGCGTAACTTTGGCATACGATCTCTGTTTGGGGCGCACGATAGCTTGTTGGAAAGGTTTCGTCGAGGAGATTCATTTTGGGGGATCAATGAGACCCTTTATCTATCATTGAGAAGATAAATTCCAAAAAACCTTCATTTAGGCCCTTAAAATGGCCCCAGAAGTTAAAAACTGCTAAAAATAGTAAATTACCAAAATTGCCAGAAATTTTTTTTGAGCTAATTGGAAAAGGTGGGTGGCCACTGATATCCACCTGGATCAATCCTCCATCCTTAGGAAGAAATGGTCTCAATTGTGTTGATTTCCTGGGGGAGAGAGAAAAGTGTTTGTTGAATTTGCATCTTGATGCGTTGCTTGCCTTGTTGGAAAAGTTGCTCTGCTCATCTTGTAGAAGGTTGTCACAAACCTGTGGTTGGAAGGGTTGGACCTTTTTAACCAGTCTGGCTACCTGAGATGCATGTGTGCAGAAGGAATCTTTACACTTTGTTGCAATCTTGTCAACCTTCTTTTGTTGGATAGAAGGTGCTTAGACTGAGGTTGTAGTGGTGTTCTTATGTTCATGCTTTGAACAGACTGTGAAGAAGCTGAATTTTGTAGTATGAGATACTACCTTGCTAAACTGTTTAGGCGGGACAATAGTCGGAATTACCTCTGGTATCCTGTAGAGATGATCCCATAGAATAACAATGACACTATGGGGCCGAGATTCATAGATAACATGTTGCTTCCACATGTATGGTTGGACCAAGAGAACATCATAGACATCCAGTGGGGAAACATCACATAATACCTCATCCTTGAATGGTTGGATTTCGTATGACAATCGACACTGTTGGTTGACATGAAGATCTCGTTCCTGGCGAAGCCACCCAATGTTGTATGGCTGCAGGTGTGGTGTTGTTGACAATCCCAATTATTTGATGACCTCTGTTGAGATGAGGTTCTTCTGGCTTCCACTATCAACAATAAAATGCAATGGGGTCCCCTTCACCCACATCTGTGAATGAAAAAAGTGCTCTCCCTCTTCAGGATCTGCTGGTTCTTCTAGTTGAATTGTTGCGACCGTGATAATAGCAGTGGGGTCTGCGTTGATGATCTATCTTCTATCAGTATTTTCATAATCAAATTGTAAATTAGAATTCATCTCCTTGTCTTTTATCTCGGCCACCAATGACTGTTTTGAGCGACATTCATCGGTGTTGTGCCAAGTGATTTTATGGAAATCACAACATTTTTCGGTTCCCTTCTTCGTCTTTTCATGACCCTTCTTATCTTGTGGCTTGGACTGGTTTCCAGGATGTTGTTTTTTAGGGTCGTCTTTATCATACTTTGTTTGTTGCGGATTTGTAGATCCAAACTCTTGTTTGTTGTGGTGCTTAAAATTCTACTCAATTTTAACAACATATCAATAAGTAGAACCGAGTGATGAGATGTCCAAAAAATCCATTTCAGTTTCGATGTATTTGTGTAGATCCCCACAGTATTTCAGAACCAAATGTCATTTAGAGTCTTTGATACCCATCTTGGTGCACAAGGTATGGAAGGTATTGGTGAACTCCGAAACTGCTTGGCCCCTTTCTTGTTGTAGTATGGTCCATCTCATGTATTGGTCCTCATAGTTGCCAACAGGGTAATATTGTTCCTTTACCGCATCCACAAAAAAATCCCAAGTGGGCATGGCCCCATATATTTCAGACTCCTCTATGGAACTTTTCTCCTAGTAAGTTTCCCACCAATGTTTGACATGGGGGAGAGCCTTAAGGAGTGTGAAGGTGATATTTTCCCTGTCGAAGAAATTATGAACAAAGAAATAACCTTCTAGCAGTTTTAACCATTTTTCTAAGGCATCCGCATCTATCTGTCCTTCAAATATGAGAATATCAAAACTAACTTGTACCTTGAAAGGAGAGATACTTCCAAAGTGGTTGCTTGAAAAATACGTGCCTTTTTTTATCGACAGGCATTGGAGGATGTGGGAAAAATTCTCCATCATTTCATCCCTCTATCGCGTGAGAGCTTGCTCAAGAAACAGATTAATAGAATCATATGCCTTGTCGTTTTTATTTTCTTCCACCATGGAGGGTTTTTTGGGCATGCGAGAGATTGTATTCAAGAGAGACAAGCTCGAGAACCAACTTTATATACTCGGATCTCGTCGGGGACATGCACTGAAAAACGATCAAGAGTAGCCTTCTTTGATACCACTGATCCAGATTATTTTCGGCATGAAATGAGAGCGGAGATATAATAAATAAATATACACAGATATATAGGATATCCAATAATATAACATAAATGTATCAATGATGCAACCATAAACACAAAGATACAATAATACACAATTTTCTATTAATGAGTGAAAATGCACAAAGATCGTAAAAATACAGAGTCAAAGACTCACTAGAATGATGACAACTTATCTCTGAGAAGAGATGTGTCTGCTACTTGCATTTGCAAGATGATGATTTTACAATGAAGCTCCAAAGGCCTTTTTATCATAAAGAAAATCCAAAACCCTAACCCTGGAAGATGAAAAGACAAAAGTTTTGTGGACCCTGTTTTGGGTAGTTTGTTGTATCAACTTCCCAGGGGCATAACTTTGGCATACGATCTCTGTTTGGGGCACACAATAGCTCGTTGGAAATGTATCATCGAGGAGATTCATTTTTGGGGCTCAATGAGAGCCTTCAACTATCATTGAGAATCTTGATCCCAGAAAACCTTCATTTAGGCCCTCAAAATGGCCCCAGAAGTTAAAAACTGCTAAAAATAGTAAATTGCCAAAATTGTTTTGAGCCAGTTGGAAAAGGTGGGTGGCCACTGATATCCACCTGGATCATAAAATTCCAACAAAATAACTTCGTGCAACATCTATGAGTTATGGAATCACACTTGTGGTGTCGACATTACCAACTTTTATGGCATTCACCACTTAACTAGTGCAATTAGCATGGCCTTCACCTATTAATCATTCTCCTTGAAATAAGTGTCAGTATAGGAAGGACATGGAAATTCTAAAAGATTCTTTTTCTAGAGCCTAGTCAGAATTAAGGAAAATTTTGATGATCAATACTTATCTAAAAATATAGAAACCTTTGTCATTTTACTAATTCTTAAATACAATTATAAAATGTTGGGTGATATTATTTTTTAATAGAAGATTCATAAAATTTGTATTAGAGTATAAAATTGTGAAACCATTTCATTGAAAGTGTATAGATCAAAATGTATTATTATTATCTATATTTAGTATTTTTAATTTAATTGAATAAATTTCATATATTATAATAGTTGGATAATATAAATTAATAAAATCTTTGGAAAAACTAAATATTAATAAAATATAACAATTGTGATTTTAGTAAATACTATTAACTCCCCAGCCTAGGTGTAACTAAGGAGATGATGTCTTGAGGTTCTTAGGTAGCAGGCATGGAGTGTCGAGAGTTGAATGGATAACACAACCCATAGAGCCCCTTTTCTACACCATGCTTCACCATCATCATCGACATCATAACAATGTCCACGACACCGATTTGGCTCCCAAAAGACAGTAGGTCTTGCTTAATGAGGTAACAAGACCAGTCCCATGGTAAGTGTCACTTTAATATTTGAAGCATTTAAGCATGTTGCAAAGAGTCCTTTCTTGATTATGGAACATTTTCTTGGAAACTATATTTTT
>JZKD02S0197794.1:10712-22413 GCA_000966675.3 Picea glauca
GTTTGGTCCTATAATAAAAATCAACATGGTATCATAGTAGGATCGGGCTTAGCTCCCTCATAGGAGGTCCTGGGAAAATAAGAGAGATAAACATTGAATAACCTCTAATATTCTAGTTTGGTCCTATCACAATCCATACACGATGAAAACTACAATGTAAAGTAATAACCTGACCATATAGTGTCGCATACTAAGGATTTTGAGAATCCTTTAATAATGAAGCACTTGGATGGAAAGACAGAGATTAATGTGGAAAAAGTTGTATTTATAATATGAGAGGAAATGTTTAGCATAGGGAATTAAAATTTGGCACTGCATTCACTTATAAAATTAAGTGATTTTGTTCTCCTAGCTCAAAACATAAATTCCAAGCCTCCATCATGGTCGGATGAACCTTGGGGAGGAGTGTGTCTAGCTACTATAGAAGCATTCCATTTCCATCACATCATGTAAATCAATAATACTATAAATAATACCAATCCTGATATGACGAAGAGATCCCAAAAGTGGTAAACACCAAGTTGGTCGGATCCCGAGCGAGTATATCCATTCCAATCCTTCTCATAATTGGGCACTGATTGTTTATGAATTGTATGGAGTGTGTCATCATCTGATAGTTCAAGTATTTGCATAGAAATATCCTTCGCCAGTTGATCATGCATGGGATCAAACGCCTTCCCAAAACAAAAATGGTAATAAGTAGTAATATATGTGGATGCTCCAAATTAAAATCAAATTACAGAGCAATGTTTGAATTCACTAAGCTCGAATTGAGGGCTATTGTGAGCATGCATAGGATAATGCTTACATGATAAAATAAATGGGTTTCCTGCTTTAGAGAAACTAATTCACAGAGAGTTATCGCATGGATATGAGAACCCTTGGATTTACCAGCAAATTCTAAGACTTGTTTGAGTAAGCGGGGCACAAAATTTTCCTCCAATTGCTCAAAGTGATTCATGAGAGATGTCATAGCTATACATCTACTCACATGATCCTTTCATAGATTAGAAAGCTCTTGGCTCATTGAAGACAAACTTAATTTTCTCATCCCCATTGATATTGCTATTTCCAACAAGAGAATGAAATTCAAAAAGACTGTTATGTTGGATTTCATTCCTAGAGGAAAAACATTTTTGAATTTGATTGCTTGATCCCGATGATGTCTATCTAGATATATATAGGTAGAGGCAAGGCATAGCGCATGGTGATAATACAGGATTCAGGTGCCATCTTGAAATGATGATTTCGTGGGAAATATGATTTTTGGTGCAATACATAAGGTTGGGAGACTTTCGATCAATGTTGTAATTAATACAGACACAAAATCTAGCACGATCGAGAAGGTTGAGGTTATTCTTGTAAGGATTCATTCTTCCTTCCTTTTTGATTTGGGATCCAATGATATTCTCAATGTTACACCTACAATGACATAAGTGTAGGGATAGTAACAACAAGAGCATTGATGGGGAGTACTAAAACTCCATCGTAAATAGGCATTGTAGATGAGAGTAGTGAGTTAAGAAGGGTTGAAGGTATTCTTGTTTTGTTCCTCACTTGGGTGCTCCAAAAACTCTTTGGAAGAGGAAGAGAGGAGTAGAAACACTTGTATGAGTTCTGGGATAGAGAATTTCTTATATAAAAACAACCTCATTTAGAGCTTGGTTGTCATATCCTTGGACAATGATAAATAAATATGAATGTGGACATGACCCTATGTGAATGGAGGTTTCATAATCTAGAGGGTTATTGGGAAATACTATCACAAGGTCACCACCTTGATCATTATCCGTATCATGAATAGGAAATGTGCTTGCAAGGATCATTGTAGAAAACTTTAGAACAAGAAATATTCTTGTTTTGCTCTGATTTTGTTTTGTGCAAGTTACCATGGAAATGCTTGTTCCATGGAGATGTTGTTGTTTTTGTTCTAGGAAAGTTACCATGGATACCTGGTTAGTAGATTATGGTGATTCTAGGCACATGACAGTTTACCGAGATTCTTATACTATGTGACACTCATGGATCTTATTCATGAAGACCAAGGAAGAGATCTTTAACATATTCTAAGAGTTCATGGCTCAGGTAGAGAACCTGGCAGAGAAGAAGATCAATATCAACATGAGTATTTGGTGAGGAGTGATCGATATGGACATAAGAAGTAGTGACAAACTCTCTGTAGTTGAGATCACATGAAGCTTGTGTCAATGTGTTGATGTGGTGGTTACCATGATGTTGTGTGCTTTGGAAAATGGAAATATTGTCACAGAGTCACAAAGGGAGAAACCAATGAGGCAGACGGGACAAGAAGGGTTTTCAATGAAATAGGGAGTTGGCCTATGAATTTGATATAAATGATGTTGGTCTGATGCACTACTTTTTGGGTCTAGAGGTGTGGCAGAGGAAAAATGAGATCTTCCTGAATCAGGGAAAATATGTTGTGGAGATCTTGAAGAGGTTCAAGATGTTGGACTGTAAATCAATGGCTACACTAATGGAATCAAATATGAAGTTGATGGATGACATGACTTCATAAGTTGTGGATTCTACATTATACAAGTACATGATTGGATAATTGATGTATTTGATGAATACATGACTAGATATTTTTTTTGCTGTGAACACCCCGAGTCAGTACATGGTTGACCCTAGATGTGTTCCCCTAATTGCAGTAAAACATGTGATGAGGTACATTAAAGGTAAAATTGATTATGGGATCAAGTATGTTGTAGATAATGAGATTATTCTACTTGGATATGCAGATTTAGATTGGGTCGGTAGTGTTGCAAACTGGAAAGGTACAATAGGATGTTTCTTCACTTTGGGATCTGGTATGATTTCATGGAGTAGTAAGAATCAGTCATGTGTATCACTCAGTACCAGCTGAGATAGAGTATGTGGAAGCAAGTTGTAGAGAAGTGTGGCTTCAAAAATTGTTGACTGGATTATTTGATATTGCAATGGAGATGACCTATATCTTGTGCGACAACCAGAGTTGTATACAGTTGTCAGAGAAACCCATGTTTCATGTAAATAAAATAATATCTAAATTAGGTATCACTATATCAAGTATATATTGCATAAGGGAGTAGTGAGGATCTAATATGTGGATATTGAAGAGCAGGTTGTGGATGTGCTGACAAAGCCTTTGTCAAGGACAAAGTTCGAGTACTTTAGAGACAAGATCGATGTAGTCCCTCTTCAAAGGGAGTTGTTAACACTGAGTAAATTGTTTTGGCTGAGGAAACAACCTACAAAGGTAACCACAAACCTCTTTAGAGTTGGGTACTAGCCTACTCAGTTCAGAGAGGGCTCTCTCTTGTCACTTAGTCTCTGATAGATGGTACTTCTTGATAAAACAATGGCTAGGATTTAAGTTTTGAGTGGATTTAATAAAGTTTGTTGGCAAGGAGGAGAAGGATGTTTCTTGGGATATGGAGTCAAATATTGAAAAAAAATGAAACTGATGTTTGGTAGATAGAACCTCTTAGAGGAACAAAGGATACATTTGTTGAATGAAACCTTCTGTCTTGGATTGGTTATATAGGGTGAACAAGGAAGAAATAAACACATAAACAACATCATAGCATCATATATATGAATTACGACCTAATTAGGAAGAAAGGACAAATTTTCAATTCTTTGAGTTTAGAGCACCCTTTAGATGAATTTTAACTCTTAAAAATAAATTTAAACAGAGGAAAAAATGAGATGCAAGTAGAGACACAAGAGATACATACAAAAGACAAGGAACACACTGTCAACTCATCACCATTATAATCTCTTTCATGAAGGTTCAATACTTCTTCATTTCATTCCATTCAGATTCAAATATTTACAATGAGGGTAATAAATACTATAGTTATGCCAACTTGCCACTTTTACATCAAAATGATCTAAATATATAAGAGCCTACTTGCCTTACTAGGCCACTAGGGGTCGAATTCCTTCTGACTACAATAATGGATCTGTTTACAATAGAAGAGGACAACTCAAAAACGAATTTACTAAAAATAGTAAGTCCGTTTGACCCTATTTAATGAAAAACAAACATATCTTATACAATCAAATATCCAAGCTAAATTTGATTCTGAAGTGTGGATGAGTCATCAGGTTCATCTGGAGATCCCTTCGAGCGAAATGGTGTGTTTTCATGTAGCTCTGTCACCTTTGCGTAGCGGAATGGTGCTAGCGCTACACAAATGCTAGCTACAGTGTTTGCATAGAAGGTTTGCATAACGTGCTGGGATTTCTTGAAATTTGTGCAGGTCCAAGTGAAAACCATTGATATAAAACCTGATTTGACCTCAAATGAGGTATGCTTAACTTCTCATGCTGTCCTTCTCATTAATATATGACTACATCATTTGCGTAGCGCTGGCTCGCTACACAAGTGCTGTGTATGCTTATTTTATCAGTCAAAAATTGTAGCTGCTAAAAAGGGTGACTCATGCTATCAAAATTGTCTGGATCAGAAGCACGGGGACTTCAAAAATATGTTTATATATAAATGTGTTTAAACTTAGCTAATTTCTTCCTCCTTTAATCACTATTTAGTTTTCAACTGTAATGGCTCCTTTCCTAAAAAAAGACAAAATTGTGAGTTTTCCCGCTTTCATATTTCTGCTACTTCTGCAAGTAGTTCTAGTGTCCTCCTGGCTTCACCATTCAATTGCATTTTTATATTTAGATGCATGTTCTCCTTCCTCAATGTTAGGTTCTGCACTTTCAAATTTCCCACTTGCCTGAATAGGGCTGCATTGCTCTTCAATTTTGACTGGGCATTGGAAAGGGATGCACATGAATTTTCTTTGGCTTGTATGCATTCTTTAAAGTGTTTCATGGATCTGTCATATGATATCCTCTTTTCTTCCTTGAGCTTAATGATTTGATCTTGATATTCCCTCAACTACTTACTAAGCCATCTTATGTTCTTTTCTCCTTCTTTGGGTGAAGTAGGAGGTCTCTCACTTGCTTCTCACTTTCCCTATATGTCTGGACTATTCTTCCTGGCTGAGGATCTTGTTAGAGGTGCTTTGGGCTTAGATACAACTATGGTCTCAGGGTTTTGCAAAATTCCCTTGGATTTTTCACTTTTAGGATCTGTTTAGACCTGTGGTGTTTGTTCCTCAGAACCTCTCTCAGCTAGCTTCCTCTTCAGCTCTATGTTTTCTTGATAAAATTGAAAAATCACATGGTGAGCCTCTTTGAGATGTTGTTTCAATTCCCTAATTTTCGAGTCTTTCTCTCCTTTCGTTTGGCCTTCATCCATCTCCTGATATTCAACCTCAACATATTTCGTCTAGATTGTTGGTGTAGGAATCCTTCTTGCTGCTGACCTTGTGGTTGGCATTCTAGGTGTACGGGTCTCTTTTGGTTCATTAGTAAACAACAACCTCCTACCCTTTTTTGGAACTCGTTGGTTTAGAGGAGAGCCTTCAAATTCCTTTCCTTTTCCTTTCTTTGCAGCACTTTCTTCCTTTTGACCTGATCTTCCAGGAGAAAATCTTTCAGTAGACAATGGGATATCTATTTTAGGGTCTAGGGGAATATCGACTGAGGACAAGAAATAATCTCATTCCCTGTTTAGATTTTCAAGTTCCTCAACAGCTAATAACTTCACTAAGGAGAAGTGGAACAATCTCCTCTTAAGTTGGTCAACCATGGCTTGGACCTTGTTTTCCATCTTTCCTAAGCATCTATATAGGTAAAAAGGAAAGTTGAGAGGGTTTTTTCCTATGAAGTGCATGAGGAGTCTCACATGGTACTGATATGCCCTATCAAACCTATCCTCACAAGTAAAATATCTTTGTATGACCCTCAATAAATTCTCATAGGGCTCTAGCACATATTCCCTAAGAATGGTGGATCCTATCTTCTGACTTCAATATTTAGGCTTAAGGAAATCAATGTAAAATATAGAATCCAAAGGCATACCTTTAAACCATATTTCCTCTAGGACCGAGATTTCTGTAGCAACAACTATTGAATCCTCTGACACTGGGAAGATGACCCCAACAATTGTTGTCTAGATACCATTGAAGTTGAGGGAAAAATCCTTTGTTAGTTGTTGGTTGTATCCTTGAATTTTCTCACAAAATCGAATGCACCCAGCCTGCTCAAAAGAAACTCTGAACATAGGGTCCAAGTTCACCAAGTTGAGGCTCTGTGGCTCATATATTAACATATTCCCCCCTCTGTGCTTCTTTTTCTCCTATTTTTTCATGGATGAATGAATAAATATTCAAGGTGGATGTGAATCTGTGGCAGGAGGAGAAATGCTCAACACCTAACAGGTAAGTTTGTGTAGCAGGCCTAATAGAGATAGGGTTTGTTTCAAAACAAAATGAGAGCTTCACTGCGTGATACGGAAGTGAATTAGCAGGCTATCAATGTGTGGACATTCAATTTTCAAATGTGTTTATCACATCTGGCAACTGGGTATTTGCATAGTGCACAAGTCTACACAGCAGATGCATAGCACAAAATATAGGGTTTGTGTAGCAGAGGCTTTGGGAGTTTGCTCGAGTGGCCAAAAACGAGTTTGCAGGTCAAGAATCTGTGCAGAGGGATGTAGGATGATGCATAAGGATACATGATTTGATGTGAATAGGATTGAGAGGAATAATACCCATTTTAATTGAAAAGACCTCTTTGCATAATTTAAGTGACTTGCACAACATGCCTAGTTTTGACCCTTCCAAGGTACAAATTCCACAAATAACCATCAAGCAGTTGTACTAACATTATTTCATGTGATTATATCCAAAATGATGCTTTGAGAAGACCTCCCTCCTACACTTATGACTCGAATATGACATATCCTTTCCCTTATATGAAATCATTTTAGACTCAAGACAAGGACCATTACAAAATTTTTCATGATGATAAACCACCTATGGACCTTCTAAATGATTTATTCACTTTGATAATATATGATGACATATACAAACCATTGAATCAATCTTGTGATTTTTACTCTTATTTTTCATGCACCTTACACTTTATTTTATCAATGAACCAAGGTTTCTTGAGCCATCCCATGAAAAGTTATATACACAAACTGTGACTCAATTTAGGAATGCCTTGATCTTCCCAAGAGCATGGAATGAATTTTCAAACTTTAGGAAAAATCTAAGTTTTACCCTAAAAATAATGAGGCTAACATCTGACTCCAATGGGGATGCTATCCTCCCAGTGAGGTAGCAAAGAACAACATACCAAGTGCTTGACCATTGAGATTTTTTTGACTCAAAAGACTCTAAAATGACAAAAAAACTCTTTGACAAGACTTTTTTGAAACAAATTGACTAAACCCAGCATAAACTTAGGGCCTTCACTTCAGGCTTCAAATTTCTACTGATTACTGACTTCAAATGCTTCATCTAAAAAATAAAATGGTTATTCACAATGAAACGGAAAGACTAGATTTTTAAGAAAGATAGTTTTTGAGAAATCTTCCATTCATAGGTCCTCCACCAATAAGATATCCATTGAGCTTCTGCAGCAGGTAATCATTTTTCCCATGGTTTGCAACAATCCTGAATGGTCCCAGTGAAAGGTGGTCAATGTTAATGTTTATGCCATTATTATAGTTCTTTGCATTTCAATAGATAACAACAACATAAGAACAAGATCACTGAGAAATACACATTCACAAGAGACACATCATTTATCTTGGGAAACCCTCTAGGGGAAGAAAACCCAGCAAAACTTCCTTAATATAAATAGCCAATACAATGCCAAGAGATCTTATGCTAAAACAGAAAGTCCTCTCCCAAGATATGTGCCACTCTCTCTCTCCTTTGCTGGTAATAGATCAGAACTTGTCTCTCAAACTGAGCAAGTGAGTTGTTATCAAATGAGGTGCTAGCCTTCTTTATTTATACAAGTTCTGGCATGTGTGAAGTGTCTCTTCACTGGTAGGGTCGACTTCTCAATCTGGGTGGGTAAACCCACCTTTATTATATTTCTGGGTCTTCTTATTAACTGCTGGGGACGACTTCTTATTTTGCCTATTATAATCGTCTGTTGACCAATACGTAAAAGGGGATTTGGTCCTATTACAATATCCGACGTGATCAATCCACAATGGGGATTGATCCTATAAATAAAATATCAATAATAATAAGAATACTCTTTGCAGTTACATTATTTCAACACTCCCCCTTAACAAGAAGGGTATTCTTCAACAACTTCATGTGAGAGAGAGAGGACAACATCATCAACAACATCAGGTAGGAGGACAACATCATCAATATCATCTTGGCTGGTGTATCTATAAATCATCAGAAGTTTTCTTCATCGACATCATCATCATTCACAAAGGAATGCCATCATCATCTGCATCAATATGTATCAATATAAAAATGATACCTCATCACAGCACTAGGCTGGCCCATCACAGTACTAGACTGGCTCTATGTCACAGTTGTTAAGCTGGTAGCTCAGTGCAAGTCACATCTTGCTTTACGTCTAACATCTAGGTCAGAAGCAAGGTATACATCATCTTGCTTTACGTCTAATAACTGGGTCAGAAGCAAGGAACACATCATCATATTGCTTTATGTTTAACATTGAGGTCAGAAGCAAGGAATCATCTTGCTTTACATCTAACAGTGAGGTCAGAAGAAAGGAACACATCATCATCTTGCTTTATGTCTAACAACGAGGTCAGAAGCAAGGAATCATCTTGATTTACGTCTAACAGCGAGGTCAGAAGCAAGGAACACACAGATCATCTTGCTTTACGTCTAACAATGAGGTCAGAAGAAATGAATCATCTTGCTTTACGTCTAATAGCGAGGTCAGAAGCAAGGAACACACACATCATATTACTTTACTTCTAACAACGAGGTCAGAAGCAAGGAATCATCTTGCTTTACATTTAACAGTGAGGTCAGAAGCAAGGAATCATCTTGCTTTACGTCTAACATCGAGGTCAGAAGCAAGGAATCATATATACTCCCCCTTTCAGGGAGGGTCCTTTCGGACTATACCAAGCTTATCTTGAAAGTGTTCAAACTTTACATGAGATAGAGGTTTGGTCAACACATAAGCAACCTGTTCATCCGTGCTAACATACAGGAGCTTCAAGGCTCTTCTCTGCACCATGTCACAGATGTAATGATAGTGAATCTCTATGTGCTTCGACCTGTCATGGAATACAGGATTCTGTGTCATCTTTATGCAACTCTTGTTGTCACATAGGATCATGGTTGCTTCCATCTCTAGGTCCAATAGACCGTTCAAAAACTTTTGAAGCCATATAACTTCGCAGCTAGTAGAACATGCGGCAATGTACTCTGCTTCCTCTGTGCTGAGAGAAATACTGGATTGCTTCCTACTCTGCCATGAGATCATGGCTGATCCCAAACTGAAACAACATCTGGAAGTGCTTTTTCTGTCAGCAACACTTCCTACCCAATATGAATAAGTGTATCCACTCAATGTGAAATTATGATCTCCGTCATAACTGAGACCACAATCTAATGTACCTTTAAGGTACCTCATCACATGTTTTGCAGCCACTAGGTGAACATGTCTGGGTTCTACCAGAAACTGACTCAAGGTGTTCACGGCAAAACAAATGTCTATTCTGGTGTTCGTCAGGTACATTAGTGATCCAATAATCTGTCTGTACAGTGTGGCATCAATCAAATCTGACGAAGTATCGACCAATAACTTCAGCTTCACTTCCATGGGTGTATTCATGGGTTGGCATTCCAGCATGTCGAATCTCTTTAAGATCTCGACCGTGTACTTCCTTTGGTTAAGGAAGATCCTCTTTGGACTCTGCCATACCTCAAGACCTAAGAAGTAATGCATTAGGCCAAGGTCTTTCATTTCAAATTACGAGGCAAGTCTCCTTTTACATTCAGCGATGAGCTTTTCTTCTCTAGTTAAGAATAAGTCATCCACATATAGCAGTAAGATTACTGGCTCATTATCCATAATTTTGAAGTAGAGATTTGAGTCTACTTTACTCTTGGTAAAGCCTAAGCTTGTCAAGAAATTGTCTATACAGCCATACCAAGCTCTAGGATCTTGCTTCAATCTGTATAAGGCTTTCTTCAATCTGTAGACATGAGACTTCCTGTCTTCAACCTCAATTCCTTAAGGTTTCTCTATAAACACTTCCTCTTCGATGACACCATTTAGGAAAGCTGTCTTCATGTCCATCTAGTGCAACTTCCACTTCATCTTAGCTGCAAGAGCTATGATGGTCCTGATCAAAGTGTATCTAGCCACAGGATGAATGTCTCTTCATAATCAATGCCATCCTTCTGGGAAAATCCACGAGCGACAAATCTTGCTTTATATTTCTCAATACTTCCATCAACAACATGTTTTATTTTTAAGATCCATTTTGATGATACCACATCCTTACTTTTTAGTTTGGGAATAATTTCCCATACATTTTTCTTTATTATGGATTGGTATTCCTCTGTCATGGCTTCTACCCATTCCTTCTTTTGAATGGATTCTTCAAAGAAGGTAGGCTCCTCATCTAGGAGATCACACATCAAAGCTGTGTAACTGGAGAATGGCTTTGGTCTTTTCACCTGTCTCAAGGTTCCTTCTGGAACACCATACTTCTCTCCATCTTGAATAAGCTCTCTTACCCAAGCAGGCTTTCTTTTATGAGAGAAGGTCATTTGAGGAGGTTCTTGAACTTCTGTTACATCATGGTCTTCAAGAGTTTCCTCATCAGGGGAAGTTACGACTTCCCTCACTGGTTCTGCAGCTCTAGGAACTTCCCTCATGGATTCTGTAATACTGGGAATTGCTGGTTCCTCTTCATACACTTCTTCAAGCTGGCATCTTCTTGATTTCTTAAGTGTTGCTTCTTCATCAAAGGTCACGTCCCTGCTGATCTGAATGTGGCGGTGACCTAGTATATAGATTCTGAAGGCCTTGGAGACCTCACAGTATCTCACAAATATTCCCTTCTTTCCGGAGGGTTCCAACTTGCTTCTCTTCTCTTTCAGAATGTGTATGAAGACTGGGCAGCCAAATATTTTGAGATGGCTTACCTCTGGCTTCTTTTCGGTGCACTATGGGATAATCAGTTCTGCACATAAACAACTGCCATTGCTACTTCTGCCCATAATCACATAGGAAGATCTTGATCATGGATCATAGTCTTCACAGCTTCCATAATCGTTCTGTTCTTCCTTTCAGCTACACCATTTTGTTGAGGATTATAGGAAGTAGTGAGTTCCCTCTTGATCCCAACGTCTCTGCAGAAGTTCAAAAACTCTTTTGAGGTATATTCTCCTCCATTATCTGACCTGAGTGTCTTAATCTTCCTTTCAGAAAGATTCTCTATCAAGGCTTTAAATTCCTTGAATTTGCTGAATACTTCATCTTTAGATTTCAAGAAATATATCCAGGTCTTGCGAGAATAGTCATCGATGAATGATACATAGTATACATACCCGCTAATGGAGGATGATGGCATTGGGCCACACACGTCTGAATGAATGAGTTCCAGTACACCTTCTGCTTTGCTGTCCCTCTTTGGAAAAGGGTTCTTGATATTCTTCCCTTGTGCACATCCATTGCATATGCCTTCCTGATCACCCTTGAGTTCTGGTAAACATGTGACAGCTTTGCATATGTATGGTAGCGCCTTGTAGTTGATGTGGGCCAATCTTCTATGCCAAAGTTCGCATGAGTTTTCAATGGCATGGGTCAT
>JZKD02S0197849.1:0-16675 GCA_000966675.3 Picea glauca
CAAGGGTTCAACTATAAAAGTCTTTGCATAATTTACAAATTATTTAGATTCTCTATGTCTTCATGCATCGAGTAGATAATTACAAGGTCGACGTATTAGTTTGACTTTGACATAATTGATATTTTTTTTAATGGTCTAGACCACTAACAATACCGTGTATGCCATTCAAAACAATGAATTAAGTAGATTTATTCTCAATCG
Source organism: Picea glauca (assembly GCA_000966675.3). Classification (NCBI taxonomy): domain Eukaryota; kingdom Viridiplantae; phylum Streptophyta; class Pinopsida; order Pinales; family Pinaceae; genus Picea; species Picea glauca. The sequence continues at coordinate 202 of JZKD02S0197849.1, forward strand.
CAAAGTTTTTTAGTGTTGTAGTAATAATAGATGCCATTTCCAAATGCAAAATCATTTTTCAAGTGACACGATGTTTATAAATATATACCAGCTTTATTCACAAGTCTTTTTCTTACACACCTCTTAGTGCATTTTTCATTTGTTTAACGTGCAACTAGAGTCGACTTTTTCAATTCTATTCTATTTAGCGACTTGACTATGTTGTTTGAATCGCTTTGAGGGTTGTAGACCCAAAGTTCTATAACATTTAATTTAATTTAGCAATGTGCTACTCATTGGAATTTCTTATTAATGCCCTAGGTCAAAATGGGGAGATATATTACATTTGACTTATGACTATTTGAGCTAACCCTTGAGGCTATCCTTAAAAAGAAAAACCTCAAATCATAAATTAAAGAGTAAAAGATTAAAGGTTGGAAATATAAACTCTCCAATATGCAACAAGTAAACATGTAATCCCACACATTAAACTTAAGCCATTTGCATATTCGAACTCAAGGCTATCCCAAAAAAGAAAAACCTCAAATCATAAATTAAAGAGTGAAAGATTAAAGGTTGGAAATATAAAATCTCCAATGTGCAACAAGTAAACATGTAATCCCACACATTAAACTTAAGCCATTTGCATATTCGAACAAAGAGAATTAAAAATAAGATCACAATAAAATTATTTAATTTAATTTAAATCTAATTTCTAGATTAGCAATTAAAATATGTCAACACATAAGCAATGCAAACATTATGTGAGGTTTTTAAACCAAATACTAGAAAGTGCTTGTAGGCAAATATATTGGTAAGTACAATATTCCATAAATGATGTTAAATATGGAAAGGGTTGTGACCAGTCAAACCCAAAGTATATAATAATAATAATAATTTATTATTATTAATATATTAATGATAATAAGCCTTAAGTCAATATTATACACTAACATTCTCCAATAGTCTTTACTTGTCAGATCCCAAAGTATATAATAATAATTTATTATTATTAATATATTAATGATAATAAGCCTCAAGTCAATATTATACACTAACATTCTCCCATAGTATTTACTTGTCGGTAAGTAAGAGACTTTATGATAATCCCTCTTTAATGACAACTTTCTTTATCTCACATAACCAAAGATAATGTACAAAGAAAGGGAATTCCCACACATATCATACCACACTGGGAGACAATCCAGACAATGCTTGATGTCAAAAATGGTTTTACAAAAAGAGAAAAATTCAATTTGTTGACCATGCTATTAATTGAGACCATTTTGACCTTTATCTGTTGAGGCAAAAAAATTATGCTCTCATCAAGGAGATTAATAGCCTTTTATTTTGTTGGAAACATTGTTCTCATTGATGTCAAAGGTAGTGGGATACTGCATATATCCAAGATAAAGATTGCAAGATAGAGATTGTTGGAAATATTGTTTTTGGACTTTTGATGCTCAATTTGGATACCCTATCTTTGAAGGCCTAGCTCAAATGGGAGCATATGATATATGCTTGAACAACTTATTCTGATATTTTTCCAACGATACATGGCACTCCCTCTAACTCCTTAGGAATGAGAAGATATGAAATATTTTCTTAAGTCGGGCCAACTAGAAAGTATAGGTCGACCCAACTAGTTTTACAAGTTGGCCCCATAAATGAATGCAGAAACACTATAAATACATGATATATGTGCGCATTTGAAGTGTATCCAAGCAAGAAGAACAAGTACAAGTGCACATAAGAGATCTGCGGTGCACAAGAGGAGTTGAAGAATATTCTTGGGGTTTAAAGGTGCGCAAGACATATTTTCTTGGATTTTTAAGGGTGCAATATGAAGGATTAAGGTCTATGATGCTGCAAAGTGTTTTGAGGTTGTGATACTATAGTTTGGAATTATATTCCAGCAATGATGCTATGAGGTTTTCTAGGGAATGAAGGCTAAATCTGATTAGGGTTTGAAGCTATGTTTGGGGTATGCAACAAGGAGAGGCGTTGGAGTATGAAAGTTAAGGTTATGATGATGCTATGAAATGCATGAAGTATGAAGCATGAACATGATGTCATAAGTACTCTGTGTATGAATATATTAGATTGCTTCCTATACAGGTCTTACTGAGTTGATGCTCATCTGAGGAGATTGGTGTCTCTATTAGGTTGGTGCCTACAAAATATCTTGTTGAGTTGGCATTCCACTGAAGAGATTGGTGTTTCTAGTAGGTTGGTGCATACACATATCTTGCTGAGTTGGTGCTCAGTTGATGAGATTGATGTCTCTAGTAGGTTGGTGCCTACATACATTTATAAAGATAGGTTTTTGTTGTTTTCTCCCACAAGGGTTTACAAATTAAACTCAATATACTGTGATTTGAGTTTACATGCATTTACTATCTTAAAGTTAATGAATTATTGATGAATTCTCATTTAAAATAAAATGTATTTTATATTGATTCATCCCCCCTCTAAGTATAAGCATAAATTCAACAATTGGTATCAGAGCGTGTTCCTTTGGAAACAATATAACTGCCAGAAGGAAAATCTCGGGAGAACATGTGGGTAGTCAAGAACAATTCTTCTTCATGGCTGTGGATCCAAAGTCTATTGATACAAAAAATTAAGACAATCAAAAAGAAAAATCAGATTAATAAGAAGAAGACATTGATGGGGAAGTGTATCTTGAAGCATAACTCGTTAGTGCCTTAGAAGAAATAGACATATTCGGGGGAAAGAATAAAAAACGGAAAGAGAAATTGAAAAAATATGAAAAGAAGGATCACGATCTTGATGAAACAAAAAAAAATTATCATCCCAAAGATTCAACTAGAAGAGACAAAAAGACTAGAAGAAGTGTTGAGAAGCCAAATTAAATAAAAATAATAAAATTGCTAGAATCTGGAGGCTTAAATCGTTTTCTTAAGAAAGGAAATAGAGAAAACAAATGATCAGTTGAGTAGAAGCTTGAGGTTTGGAAATAGTATTTAAATCTTAGATAATATCCTTAATTACCAAAGTTCACCATTCATCAAAACAGGTCTTGGCTATGACGAAAAACAACCGACCCTTGAGGGAGAAACAAACACTAAAGTCACAAAGCCTTCAGAAAAGAAAAATGAAGAAAATCCTAAAATCCATGCTAATATTCTCAAAGGTTCCATCAACAGTGAAAGTAGTAGTAGGAAAGGAAATGATGACCAATATAAACCTGATTCTTCTCACAAGAACAACAAGAATGAGTTCAGAAGAGATGTTCCACCAAGAAGGCCTTTCACAACCCGATACCAAAATCTCTTTCTTGGTTATTGTTTTTCTTGCAATAATTTTGGTTATAAACATTAGATTGTAGAGATTATGCAAGAAGTGATCATGTGAGAAATAAAAATAGAGGTTCTTATAAGACCTCAAAGAATCATTATGTGAGCAAAAAAACCAAAATTTCACATGGGTTTGTTGATAGAAACTACAATTCATTTTCTCCCCTACTTGATTACAATATTGAATGTTATAAGTGAAATAACTATGGGCACATAAAATGTAACTTTAGAAGCAACATAATAAAATTTCTTAAACAAAACAGGGAAGGGGATGTTCTTACCAAGCATAGAGAATAATACACAAAGTTGTGGAAAAGGAAGAAAGAAGAACCAAAGAAGGAAGAATGTGAATTTGCAATGTATGTTCAATACAAAGGAAACCATTGGTACATTGATAGTGGATGTTCAAAACACATGACATGGAATTAGAACAAATTTCTCACCCTAAAGGAAGAAAAGAATGCAGTGTTACCATTGGGAATAATGTTGTTGCAAGGATAGTTGGAAAGGTTACCATTAGTTTTGATAATTGAAAGACTAAAACACATAATGTATTGTCCGTTGAAGGGTTAAAACACAATTTTCTAAGTGTCATTCAAATGTGTGATCAAGGTTACAACCTCACATTTCATTCTAAAGGATATGAGATAAGGAATACATGTTCAGGAAGATCAGTGGAAAATGCAAACAAAACCCCGAGAAATGTATATGTTCTCGATGAAGTCAAATGAGAAAAATGATGTATGGGACAAGTAAGCTAAAATTGGTTATGGCATAGAATGATGAGTCATATAAAATTTGACAATATAGTAAAATTCAATAAGACACTAGCAATAAGAGATATGCCAAGGATCTCAAAATCTATTGACACTATTTGCAAGCCATGTCAACACTGGAAGCAGATGAGATTTGGTTTAAAAAAAAAGGAGTACTCAACATCAAAGACATTGAAACTTGTACACATAGACCTCTGCGAGCCAACAAGAACACAAACTTTAAAAGGTGAGAGTTATTTTATGTTGCTTATTGGTGATTACACAAGAATGACACATGTTACATTTCTTAAAGAAAAATCTGAAGCATTTGAGAATTTTAAAGTTTTGAAAGCCCTAATTGAAAATGAGACTGATTTAAAAATCAAGTGCTTAAGATCAAACATAGGAGGTGAGTTTACCTCTTGTGAATTTGATTAATTTTGTGAGAATCATGGAATCAAGAGACATTTTTCGCCAGCAAGGACTCCACAACAAAATGGAGTTGTAGAAAGAAATAACATAATTGTACAAGAAATGGCTAGAACAATGTTGAATGAAGCCAAACTACTAGACACCTTTTGGGGAGAAGCAATTAACACAACAATCTACATTTTGAATAGAGCACAAATTAGAGTGAAAAATAATAAGACACCTTATGAATTATCGAAAGGTAGACCAACTACAATCAAATACTTCAAAGTATTTGGGAGCAAGTGATATATAAAGAGAAATGAATATAATTTAGGCAAGTTGGATTCCAGAATAGATGAAGTTATCTTTCTTGGCTATGCATGTAGAAGCAAGGCCTACAAATACTACAACAAAATACTGCACAAGGTTGTAGATAGTATTGATGTAAGAGTGGATGAAACAATACCTCAAAATGAAAAGTCACAAACAAATGAAGATCTAGAGGAGACAATCTACAAAGAATGAGAAGAAGAGGAAGAATAAAAGAAAGACCAAGAAGAAATAAAACATCATTATCAAAAAGCACCATCCATATTTGTTAGAAAGCATCATCCAAAAAATCAGATTCTTGGTGATATAGATACAAGAGTTCAGACTAGAAGAAGATTGAACTTTTCTTTTCTATCTAAAATAGATCCCAAGAACTTTGCACAAGCTACTGAAGATAAACATTGGGTTAATGCTATGAAATAAGAACTGAATCAGATTGAGAAGAATGGGACATGGGAACTTGTGCCCAGATCAAAAGATAATAATGCGATTGACACCAAATGGGTCTTCAGAAATAAATTGGATGAATATGGACAAATAGTAAGAAATAAAACAAGATTGGTTTGTAAAGGGTATGCTCAAGTTGGGGGTATTGACTTTGAAGAAACCTTTGCTCTAGTTGCAAGATTAGAAACAATTATAATGTTTTTGGCATTTGCCTGTTTCAAGAAATTCAAAGTCTATCAAATGGATGTCAAGTCAACATTTATAAATGGAAATTTAGAAAAAGAGGTGTATATTGAACAACCAAAAGGATTTCGATTGTCAGAAAACAAATATCATGTATGCAGACTGAAGAAAACACTCTATGGTTTCAAAAGAGGAGACTGAAGAGGTGTATATTGAACAACCAAAAGGATTTCGATTGTCAGAAAACAAATATCATGTATGCAGACTGAATAAATCACTCTATGGTTTCAAAAGAGGAGATGGAGACAACAATATTTACATCAAAACATAGAATGAAAGTATGTTAATAATTGTGGTTTATGTGGATGATATCATATTTGGAAGTAATGACGATAGAATGAGCCAAAAATTTGCAAAAAAAATGCAAAAATAATTTGAGATGTCCATGCTTGGAGATTTTTCATTCTTTCTAGGGTTGTAGATTTCTCAATCCAACAAAGACATATTCATTTCTGAGACCAAATATATCAAGGAAATGTTGAATAAATTCGAAATGGAACACTGTGCACCTGTTAGTACACCCATGATCACAATATGTAAGTTGAGCAAAGATGATGAATCTCCATAAGCAAATCAAACACTATAAAGGTCAATAATTGACAACCTACTATATGTGACAACATCAAGGTTAGACATCATGCAAGCAATAGGATTGGCTGCAAGATTTCATTCTTCACCAAAGGAGACACATGTGAAATAAGTAAAAAGAATATTCAAATATCTGAAGAGAATATTGGACTTTGGCTTGTGGGATTCAAGAAGTAAGGACTTCACTCTAACAACATATACATATGTAGATTGGGCATAAAGTACTGATGAAAAAAGAAGTACTAGTGGAGGAGCATTATTTCTAGGAAATTGTCTAGTATCATGGTTGAGAAAGAAACACACTTCAATCTCTCTATCCATAGAAGAAGATGGATATATTGTAGCAACAACACGTTGCACACAAGTTCTCTGGATGAAGAAGACACTGAAGGATATCAAGGTAGAATATGATCAATCGATCTCAATCATCTGCAACAACACAAGTGCAATCAAAATTTCAAAGAATTNACCCCTGAGGCCCCATGAAGTACGACCCATTTCTGAAGATGAGATTTTTGTCCTCAGGGTTGTCGAAGACGAATACAAAAAATCCTTTCCCTACGAAGTGGCTCTTTATTCCTTCTGTTATGAGTGGATTCCAGTTCCTCTGCACCCATGCGTCTATGGATTTGGGAGAGGGCCAGAGTCCGGTAAATTGCCCAATAAGTCCCCTGTCTGCTAAGTTGACTGCCGTTCTGCAAGTTTCTTCCAAAGGCAATTCAACACTGGGAGTACTGTCCAGTTTCTTCACGAACTTCTGCTGCACTGCTGACGGCGGTCTCTTGGAGGCTGTAGCGACCAACTTCCTGAATGCTTCCAGTTCTGGTAATGGGGGAGGGTTAGGGATGGCGCCCCCACTAGCGTCCATGACTGGGGATGCCCTTAACGTTGCAGAAAGCTCGAGCTGGATCGCGTCCTCACGCCCCTGCGTGCTAGGTCACGATTTTTGTGAAGCCTAATTCAAATATAGGCTCGGGCCACGCAGGAATACTCTGGAGGTGCCGAATCGCGGCTTTGTATGCACCAGGACCGCCGAAAAGGGGTCGCGACCTTCAAACCTTCAAAATGAGAGTCCGCTCTTGAGCTAGATCCGAGGAGAACATTGCTGTCAGTGAGCGACCTGGAGCAGGAAATGGGGGTGTCGGCCAAGCTAAGCCTGACCGCCAAGAGGGCCGAGGCTGCCTGTGCGCGCGGCTAGGGTTCTAGATTTCTCCCTAGCTCAGGCCATTTTTTTCCTTGGGCTTCACGAAATAATGAGTTTGAGACCATTTTGACCTTTATCTGTTGAGGCAAAAAAATTATTCTCTCATCAAGGAGATTAATAGCCTTTTATTTTGTTGGAAACATTGTTCTCATTGATGTCAAAGGTAGTGGGATACTGCATATATCCAAGATAAAGATTGCAAGATAGAGATTGTTGGAAATATTGTTTTTGGACTTTTGATGCTCAATTTGGATACCCTATCTTTGAAGGCCTAGCTCAAATGGGAGCATATGATATATGCTTGAACAACTTATTCTGATATTTTTCCAACGATACATGGCACTCCCTCTAACTCCTTAGGAATGAGAAGATATGAAATATTTTCTTAAGTCGGGCCAACTAGAAAGTATAGGTCGACCCAACTAGTTTTACAAGTTGGCCCCATAAATGAATGCAGAAACACTATAAATACATGATATATGTGCGCATTTGAAGTGTATCCAAGCAAGAAGAACAAGTACAAGTGCACATAAGAGATCTGCGGTGCACAAGAGGAGTTGAAGAATATTCTTGGGGTTTAAAGGTGCGCAAGACATATTTTCTTGGATTTTTAAGGGTGCAATATGAAGGATTAAGGTCTATGATGCTGCAAAGTGTTTTGAGGTTGTGATACTATAGTTTGGAATTATATTCCAGCAATGATGCTATGAGGTTTTCTAGGGAATGAAGGCTAAATCTGATTAGGGTTTGAAGCTATGTTTGGGGTATGCAACAAGGAGAGGCGTTGGAGTATGAAAGTTAAGGTTATGATGATGCTATGAAATGCATGAAGTATGAAGCATGAACATGATGTCATAAGTACTCTGTGTATGAATATATTAGATTGCTTCCTATACAGGTCTTACTGAGTTGATGCTCATCTGAGGAGATTGGTGTCTCTATTAGGTTGGTGCCTACAAAATATCTTGTTGAGTTGGCATTCCACTGAAGAGATTGGTGTTTCTAGTAGGTTGGTGCATACACATATCTTGCTGAGTTGGTGCTCAGTTGATGAGATTGATGTCTCTAGTAGGTTGGTGCCTACATACATTTATAAAGATAGGTTTTTGTTGTTTTCTCCCACAAGGGTTTACAAATTAAACTCAATATACTGTGATTTGAGTTTACATGCATTTACTATCTTAAAGTTAATGAATTATTGATGAATTCTCATTTAAAATAAAATGTATTTTATATTGATTCATCCCCCCTCTAAGTATAAGCATAAATTCAACAATTGGTATCAGAGCGTGTTCCTTTGGAAACAATATAACTGCCAGAAGGAAAATCTCGGGAGAACATGTGGGTAGTCAAGAACAATTCTTCTTCATGGCTGTGGATCCAAAGTCTATTGATACAAAAAATTAAGACAATCAAAAAGAAAAATCAGATTAATAAGAAGAAGACATTGATGGGGAAGTGTATCTTGAAGCATAACTCGTTAGTGCCTTAGAAGAAATAGACATATTCGGGGGAAAGAATAAAAAACGGAAAGAGAAATTGAAAAAATATGAAAAGAAGGATCACGATCTTGATGAAACAAAAAAAAATTATCATCCCAAAGATTCAACTAGAAGAGACAAAAAGACTAGAAGAAGTGTTGAGAAGCCAAATTAAATAAAAATAATAAAATTGCTAGAATCTGGAGGCTTAAATCGTTTTCTTAAGAAAGGAAATAGAGAAAACAAATGATCAGTTGAGTAGAAGCTTGAGGTTTGGAAATAGTATTTAAATCTTAGATAATATCCTTAATTACCAAAGTTCACCATTCATCAAAACAGGTCTTGGCTATGACGAAAAACAACCGACCCTTGAGGGAGAAACAAACACTAAAGTCACAAAGCCTTCAGAAAAGAAAAATGAAGAAAATCCTAAAATCCATGCTAATATTCTCAAAGGTTCCATCAACAGTGAAAGTAGTAGTAGGAAAGGAAATGATGACCAATATAAACCTGATTCTTCTCACAAGAACAACAAGAATGAGTTCAGAAGAGATGTTCCACCAAGAAGGCCTTTCACAACCCGATACCAAAATCTCTTTCTTGGTTATTGTTTTTCTTGCAATAATTTTGGTTATAAACATTAGATTGTAGAGATTATGCAAGAAGTGATCATGTGAGAAATAAAAATAGAGGTTCTTATAAGACCTCAAAGAATCATTATGTGAGCAAAAAAACCAAAATTTCACATGGGTTTGTTGATAGAAACTACAATTCATTTTCTCCCCTACTTGATTACAATATTGAATGTTATAAGTGAAATAACTATGGGCACATAAAATGTAACTTTAGAAGCAACATAATAAAATTTCTTAAACAAAACAGGGAAGGGGATGTTCTTACCAAGCATAGAGAATAATACACAAAGTTGTGGAAAAGGAAGAAAGAAGAACCAAAGAAGGAAGAATGTGAATTTGCAATGTATGTTCAATACAAAGGAAACCATTGGTACATTGATAGTGGATGTTCAAAACACATGACATGGAATTAGAACAAATTTCTCACCCTAAAGGAAGAAAAGAATGCAGTGTTACCATTGGGAATAATGTTGTTGCAAGGATAGTTGGAAAGGTTACCATTAGTTTTGATAATTGAAAGACTAAAACACATAATGTATTGTCCGTTGAAGGGTTAAAACACAATTTTCTAAGTGTCATTCAAATGTGTGATCAAGGTTACAACCTCACATTTCATTCTAAAGGATATGAGATAAGGAATACATGTTCAGGAAGATCAGTGGAAAATGCAAACAAAACCCCGAGAAATGTATATGTTCTCGATGAAGTCAAATGAGAAAAATGATGTATGGGACAAGTAAGCTAAAATTGGTTATGGCATAGAATGATGAGTCATATAAAATTTGACAATATAGTAAAATTCAATAAGACACTAGCAATAAGAGATATGCCAAGGATCTCAAAATCTATTGACACTATTTGCAAGCCATGTCAACACTGGAAGCAGATGAGATTTGGTTTAAAAAAAAAGGAGTACTCAACATCAAAGACATTGAAACTTGTACACATAGACCTCTGCGAGCCAACAAGAACACAAACTTTAAAAGGTGAGAGTTATTTTATGTTGCTTATTGGTGATTACACAAGAATGACACATGTTACATTTCTTAAAGAAAAATCTGAAGCATTTGAGAATTTTAAAGTTTTGAAAGCCCTAATTGAAAATGAGACTGATTTAAAAATCAAGTGCTTAAGATCAAACATAGGAGGTGAGTTTACCTCTTGTGAATTTGATTAATTTTGTGAGAATCATGGAATCAAGAGACATTTTTCGCCAGCAAGGACTCCACAACAAAATGGAGTTGTAGAAAGAAATAACATAATTGTACAAGAAATGGCTAGAACAATGTTGAATGAAGCCAAACTACTAGACACCTTTTGGGGAGAAGCAATTAACACAACAATCTACATTTTGAATAGAGCACAAATTAGAGTGAAAAATAATAAGACACCTTATGAATTATCGAAAGGTAGACCAACTACAATCAAATACTTCAAAGTATTTGGGAGCAAGTGATATATAAAGAGAAATGAATATAATTTAGGCAAGTTGGATTCCAGAATAGATGAAGTTATCTTTCTTGGCTATGCATGTAGAAGCAAGGCCTACAAATACTACAACAAAATACTGCACAAGGTTGTAGATAGTATTGATGTAAGAGTGGATGAAACAATACCTCAAAATGAAAAGTCACAAACAAATGAAGATCTAGAGGAGACAATCTACAAAGAATGAGAAGAAGAGGAAGAATAAAAGAAAGACCAAGAAGAAATAAAACATCATTATCAAAAAGCACCATCCATATTTGTTAGAAAGCATCATCCAAAAAATCAGATTCTTGGTGATATAGATACAAGAGTTCAGACTAGAAGAAGATTGAACTTTTCTTTTCTATCTAAAATAGATCCCAAGAACTTTGCACAAGCTACTGAAGATAAACATTGGGTTAATGCTATGAAATAAGAACTGAATCAGATTGAGAAGAATGGGACATGGGAACTTGTGCCCAGATCAAAAGATAATAATGCGATTGACACCAAATGGGTCTTCAGAAATAAATTGGATGAATATGGACAAATAGTAAGAAATAAAACAAGATTGGTTTGTAAAGGGTATGCTCAAGTTGGGGGTATTGACTTTGAAGAAACCTTTGCTCTAGTTGCAAGATTAGAAACAATTATAATGTTTTTGGCATTTGCCTGTTTCAAGAAATTCAAAGTCTATCAAATGGATGTCAAGTCAACATTTATAAATGGAAATTTAGAAAAAGAGGTGTATATTGAACAACCAAAAGGATTTCGATTGTCAGAAAACAAATATCATGTATGCAGACTGAAGAAAACACTCTATGGTTTCAAAAGAGGAGACTGAAGAGGTGTATATTGAACAACCAAAAGGATTTCGATTGTCAGAAAACAAATATCATGTATGCAGACTGAATAAATCACTCTATGGTTTCAAAAGAGGAGATGGAGACAACAATATTTACATCAAAACATAGAATGAAAGTATGTTAATAATTGTGGTTTATGTGGATGATATCATATTTGGAAGTAATGACGATAGAATGAGCCAAAAATTTGCAAAAAAAATGCAAAAATAATTTGAGATGTCCATGCTTGGAGATTTTTCATTCTTTCTAGGGTTGTAGATTTCTCAATCCAACAAAGACATATTCATTTCTGAGACCAAATATATCAAGGAAATGTTGAATAAATTCGAAATGGAACACTGTGCACCTGTTAGTACACCCATGATCACAATATGTAAGTTGAGCAAAGATGATGAATCTCCATAAGCAAATCAAACACTATAAAGGTCAATAATTGACAACCTACTATATGTGACAACATCAAGGTTAGACATCATGCAAGCAATAGGATTGGCTGCAAGATTTCATTCTTCACCAAAGGAGACACATGTGAAATAAGTAAAAAGAATATTCAAATATCTGAAGAGAATATTGGACTTTGGCTTGTGGGATTCAAGAAGTAAGGACTTCACTCTAACAACATATACATATGTAGATTGGGCATAAAGTACTGATGAAAAAAGAAGTACTAGTGGAGGAGCATTATTTCTAGGAAATTGTCTAGTATCATGGTTGAGAAAGAAACACACTTCAATCTCTCTATCCATAGAAGAAGATGGATATATTGTAGCAACAACACGTTGCACACAAGTTCTCTGGATGAAGAAGACACTGAAGGATATCAAGGTAGAATATGATCAATCGATCTCAATCATCTGCAACAACACAAGTGCAATCAAAATTTCAAAGAATTTTGTTGTGCACTCAAAGACGAAGCATATTCCCACCAAGTACCATTTCCTAAGAGAACAGGTAGCCGAACAAAGTGTCAAGATGGAATACTTTGACACCCAAGAAAATGTTACATATATTTTTATGAAACCCCTTCCTAGAGACACACTTGAATATCTCAGACATAATTTGGGAGTGATATCCCTCTCATCTTGTTAGTAAAGGGAAGCACAATATTAGGGGAGAAACCCTTTTCCATTTTTTTCAAAGGGGGAGAAGTTGCAGACATAGGAATAATTGCAAACACGAGGGGATTTGTAGACATGGGGAGTATTACAGAATTGACTAAGGGTTGCCATCAATGACAAATGGGAAGATTGTTGGAAATGTTGTTTTCATTGATGTTAAAGATAGGGGAAACTGTCGAGCTGCAGATATATCGTGTAAATCAACATTTAATTGTCAACCCGGGAAGGTAGACTTAGAGGAACCAGCACAGGAAATGCAGGGCTGAAGAGGGGGTTTAAAGGATGCCAAACTAATCTCTGAACTGCTTAAAAGAAACTTGCTGGAAGAAGCTACTGTACTCTACTCTGCTCTACACTACCATGTACTACTCTGTACTAACCGGTACTGTTCTGTATATGCATGTAAAAGATAAACCCTCTACTGTAATCAAAACCCTCTACTGTAATCAAGGGAAACTTCTCTATCTCACGAGACATCCTGGCTAGTTCCTGAATGTTAAGCATGAAAACTGAAAGATGAAATCGATGGTTGAAAAGATGATTAAGTTTCTGCTACTCTTATGCCAAGTGAACTGAACCATTACAACTCATGAACAGGACTGAAATTAAACTGCTAGAAACTAAACACAATTTCTGAGAAAAAGAACCTACAACCATCTTTCTATTATAACTGAAGATGTACTGCAATCCTGGGCAGGGGGCCCTTCCTATCCAAGTTGCATTGATAATTAACCATTAATCCATTCTTATAGACAAACTTCAGAATTAATAAAAAGACAGAAGACTAAAAAAAGAAAATGCGTTCTCATTCTATTTCATCTACTCAAAAAGATTACATTCCTCCAAGCTGTGTTCTCTGTATCAACTATTCCCCCCATCCTCTCTCAAGCATAGCGCATTTTTTGATCCCCTCTACCTATTTCTCTACCTCATTTCTATCCTCCTTCCCCCAGCATAGCATCTCTTTACATAACGTTTTAGCTCTCCCCCAATGCGTGGCTTTGCGCCCTAGATGAATAAGGAGTTACAAAACGGTTTCAAGAGATCAAGAGGATGAGACACGTTTTTACATAATCAATCCGTCTAAGATTTCCTGTATTCGTGTCATGGGATTGCATAAACTTTGACAAACGGTTTCCTTGCATTATGCACGAATTTAAATGCTTGATGCCAGCTGTTTCAATGATTCAAACAAACGGTTTCCCCCCTGCGTTACACATGCACGGATTTATGAAGTGGCAGAGGGCGCCAACTATTCTGTCAAGGAAAGGTCCAGTTGTATAGATTCCTCCTCAAATCGCAGAGTACCCTGTTTAGCTTGTTCAGAGTCAAACTTATCTTGACATTTTGCATATTGCCCAATAACCCCAGAAACTGAAGTAAATGATGATCTTAACAAGTTACACATCTTGAATAACATTGCCGAAAGCATTCCCAAATAAAACACAAACATACCCTAGTCCTCCACTAGCACTACCGGGGATGACAATAACCCCATGTCTTTTTGCAAACAACTTCAACATCATCATAAGCACCACTTGGTAACTTTGCCCAGAGATAAATTGCTCCTTGTCTGCCCTTTACAGCATTTGCACCAAGAGGTGACAGTGCATCCAAATTATATCTTTGTTTTTAAACCCTTTCCTTNCATGTAAATCAACATTTAATTGTCAACCCGGGAAGGTAGACTTAGAGGAACCAGCACAGGAAATGCAGGGATGAAGAGGGGGTTTAAAGGATGCCAAACTAATCTCTGAACTGCTTAAAAGAAACTCGCTGGAAGAAGCTACTGTACTCTACTCTGCTCTGCACTACCATGTACTACTCTGTACTAACCAGTACTGTTCTGTATATGCATGTAAAGGATAAACCCTCTACTGTAATCAAAACCCTCTACTGTAATCAAGGGAAACTTCTCTATCTCATGAGACATCCTGGCTAGTTCCTGAATGTTAAGCAGTCTGAACATGAAAACTGAAAGATGAAATCGATGGTTGAAAATATGATTAAGTTTTTGCTACTCTTATGCCAAGTGAACTGAACCATTACAACTCATGAACATGACTGAAATTAAACTGCTAGAAACTAAACACAATTTCTGAGAAAAATAACCTACAACCATCTTTCTATTATAACTGAAGATGTACTGCAATCCTGGGCAGGGGGCCCTTCCTATCCAAGTTGCATTGATAATTAACCATTAATCCATTCTTATAGACAAGCTTCAGAATTAATAAAAAGACAGAAGACTAAAAAAAGAAAATGCGTTCTGGTTCTATTTCATCTACTCAAAAAGATTACATTCCTCCAAGCTGTGTTCTCTGTATCAGCTATTCCCCCCATCCTCTCTCAAGCATAGCGCATTTTTTGATCCCCTCTACCTATTTCTCTACCTCATTTCTATCCTCCTTCCCCCAACATAGCATCTCTTTACATAACGTTTTATCTCTCCCCCAATGCGTGGCTTTGTGCCCTAGATGAATAAGGAGTTACAAAACGGTTTCGAGAGATCAAGGAGGATGAGACACGTTTTTACATAATCAATCCGTCTAAGATTGCCTGTATTCATGTCATGGGATTGCATAAACTTTGACAAATGGTTTCCCTGTGTTATGCACGAATTTAAATGCTTGATGCCAGCTGTTTCAATGATTCAAACAAACGGTTTCCCCCCTGCGTTACACATGCACGGATTTATGAAGTGGCAGAGGGCGCCAACTATTCTGTCAAGGAAAGGTCCAGCTGTATAGATTCCTCCTCAAATCGCAGAGTACTCTGTTTAGCTTGTTCAGAGTCAAACTTATCTTGGCATTTTGCATATTGCCCAATAACCCCAGAAACTGAAGTAAATGCTGATCTTAACAAGTTGCACATCTTGAATAACATTGCCGAAAGCATTCCCAAATAAAACACAAACATACCCTAGTCCTCCACTAGCACTACCGGGGATGACAATAACCCCATGTATTTTTGCAAACAACTTCAACATCATCATAAGCACCACTTGGTAACTTTGCCCAGAGATAAATTACTCCTTGTCTTCCCTTTACAGCATTTGCACCAAGAGGTGACAGTGCATCCAAATTATATCTTTGTTTTTAAACCCTTTCCTTCACCCATTCAGGGCCAAGCTCCAGTGAATGCAGAGCAAGCTTTTGTCCAATGATTGAAGAACATATTAGGATATTATCTTATGTTTTGAGCGGTTGTGCTCCAAGGCCCATATATGTGTAACAGAATATGAATAGCATAGAAAGAATGCCATTTTCTAAACAAAAGACTTCAGGAGAGTAAACAATATCTTCAAGAACCAGCAAGAAAATGTTATAAATCCGGAGCCCAACAGAAACTACATATGTCCAAGATAAATATTTCAAGATGGAGATTGTTGGAAATGTTGCTTTTGGATTTTTGATGCTCAGTTTGGATACCCTATATTTGAAGGCCTTTTTACTCTGAAGACTTAGTTCAAATGGGAGCATAAGATATATGATTGAAAATATTATTTCGAGACTTTTACAATGGTATATGGCACTCCCTCTAACTCCTTAGGAATAAGGAGATATGAAAGATTTTGTTAGGTCGGTCCAGTCATAATTCTCAACCTTGTATTCATCTTAATGATACAAA
>JZKD02S0197849.1:44813-88977 GCA_000966675.3 Picea glauca
CGGTTTGCTGGAGGTTTTGGGCACGGGGTCCAGGATATCCATACGGTATCCTAGAGCTAGGAAGCCAGACAGGCTGCTCCTAGCTGGCAGGGAGGAAACACGGTTTGGGCAGAGTTGGTCAGTGCATCAGGCAACAACAAAGCAACAGGCTGGACAACTAGGTCAACGGAGAAATTAACATCAAGAAGAGGTAAATTTGTATTATTCTGTTAAGTAATTCTTATTCTGTTATGAAATTGTTGTTCATTAATTAATTTAACATGCGTATATGTTGAATTAAAAGAAATTACTGAGTTTTCTGCGTAGAAGTAGAAGTTTACTGTTTCAATTTATGGATTTAATAGACTTAAATTAATACGGTCACTACATTGTGCTATTACGAGTGATGTTTGACAGGTGTAGGGAATTACAAATATCATTGAACCTTAGTAAGTGTATCTTCTATGTGCCACATGGAAACCTGTTAGGCCACATAGTATGCTGAGAAGGAGTACTGGTAGACCCAACCAAAGTTACGGTCATTGTGAACATGCCATCGCCTACGAGCGCTAAACAATTGTGCTCCACGCTGGGGCACACATGGTAATATCGCAGGTTTATCAGAAGGTATGCGAATATTACTGCATCCCTGGAAAATATACTAAATAAGTTAGAAGTGTTCCAGTGGACACCAGAGTGTGATAAAGTGTTCGAAATCCCGAAGGAAAAGCTCATCACAACACTTATTCTGATATTTTCGAACTCAGAAAATGCATTTCATGTGCACGTGGATGCATCAGGTATTTCCCTGGGAGCCATCTTAGCGCAACCAGGGGATGGAACCTAGGAT
The DNA here is from genome assembly GCA_000966675.3 of Picea glauca. NCBI lineage: Eukaryota > Viridiplantae > Streptophyta > Pinopsida > Pinales > Pinaceae > Picea > Picea glauca. The sequence goes on from JZKD02S0197849.1 coordinate 45,643, forward strand.
CATCCCATCTACTTTGCTATAAGGAAGCTATCACAAGCTGAGCACACCTATACAACCATAGAAAGGGAGGGTTTAACTATGATTTACACTCTATAGAAGTTTATACATTACTTGTTAGGCTCTCATTTTAAATATTTTACTGATCATTTTGCGTTAAAATATCTAGTTAACAAGCCTATATTGAAATGAATAATTTGTCGATGGTTGTTACTGTTTCATGGATTTTCATTTGAGGTGATCATCAAACCTGGAGGATGCAATGTGGGCCCTGATCACCTATCTAGATTAGAGTCAGGAGAAAGTGGCAGAGCAATTGATGATTAGCTCCCAGATGCAGATTTGTTCCGTGTTGAGGCCGTACCAGAATACCCAGAAGACATAACATTTTTCCTGAGTACAGGGGCCTGCCCAAAAGTGTACTCCGCAACTCAGAAATTCCATATGGTGGTTCGAGCAACAGACTATCAATTTATTGCGGGGCAATTGTATAAGTTGGGCCTAGATAGTATCCTCAGGAGGTGTGTCTTAGACCACGACATAGAAAGTCCTCCAAGTTGGATTATGGTGGGACACACTCTTCAAGGATGCAAAGGAATATGCTAGATATTGCAACGTCTGTCAGAGAGTAGGCAAGCCATCATGACGAGATGAATTGCCTCTTCAGCCAGTTCGATCTATGCAATCATTTGAGAAGTGGGTGGTTGAATTTATTGGGCTGATCAACCCCACGGTGAAACACTCAAATGCCAGGTATATTATTACCACAACTAATTACCTTAAATGATGGGCTGAGGCAACAACTGTTCAGGATTACTCGACTGATACTACTGCCAGGTTTATTTTTGAAAGCATTATCACTCAGTTTACATGTCCTAGGAGTTTGACCAATGATCATGGTGGTCATTTTATTAGTAGTACAATAGCAAATGTTACAACATAGTTCTTAATCAAACATCATAAAAGTATCCCCTACCACCCACAAGACAATGGCATAGTAGAGGCATTTAACAAGATTATAGAGAGAGGATTAATGAAGGTTTGTTGCGCAAACAGGGAAGATTGGGATGATAGAGTCCCAACAGTTTTATGGGCTTACAAGACATCCACGAAGAAACTCCACAAGTATACTCCTTTTCATATAGTCTATGGGAAAGAGGCTCTGGTACCTGCAGAGTTCATTACCCTGAGTCTATACATTGTACATATTACACACATGTCAAAGGATGAATCAGTCACACAGAGGGTTACAGAGTTGCAAGAACTTGATGAGACCAGGTTTTTAGCAGAATTTCATCAATCAGTTGAGAAAGCAAGGCAAAAAGCTTGGCACAACATGCACATTAAGACTAAAACATTTGCGCAAGGCGATAAGGTCCTACTTTATGATAGTCGATACCATAAACATCTAGGAAATTTGCGCATGTATTGGTTGGGACCATTTATAGTTGCGAAGATCCAACCCTCTGGAGCAGTCAGAGTCGCGTAACTGGATGGTATACTTTGGCTAGGATGGGTGAATGGCGCTCGCCTGAAATCCTATATTTCTCAGAACTGAGCTAAAGGATTGTTTCTCTAGTCCAAAGGAGCATGTAGTTAGATTTGAATGTTTTGAAATTTCTTTGAATTCAGTTAATAAAGTTGGAGTGTGCATTGTTACACTGCGACATGTATTTCATTTTTCAGTCTAAGTGTTACTTTGGTGCAGAACTGCTTACTCAACAACGTAGGATCAGAAGATCTATGAGTCCATTAAAGATAATCATTAAATGTGACGAGGACCCCTATGTGGTCAGAGGAAGAGAGAATCTAGACACAATCCTAGTCCATATTCCACATGCACCTGATCCAGTCATAACCTTTATTTTTTCTACAATAATCCGTCTGAACTCTGTAAAACCATAAAACCACGAAACATGAAGATTCCATCAGTATTCACGCCAAGATTCTCATCCATTCAAATGGTAAGGTCTAAAGTCATCCACGTCCCTGACCAACTGGTCCAGTAAATGCCATAATCACCCGATAGATTTACCTCGTTAACAGTCTCGTCAGACAACTCAACTTCCGGTTGCGTCTATAGGATTAATGATGAGTGGCCTTAGCAGTTATTACAAAACTTTCTATCTAAGATCGAGTATAAGGTTGTGTGAAATCGATATAATATGTATTGTTTCCCAGATAGAACTTGTGCCTTACGATTTCTGAATTTTAGTCACGCCTGTGTAATCCCTCGATCCTCAGTCGCGATCTCAAATCCCAGTTAGCCTGTCAAAGTTTTTTGACAACCCAGAGTCGATATGCTGAGAGCTACAAGAAGAAAGATTTCATTTTCCAAAGATTGAGTGCCAGATGAGCCATGTGATCCCTGGGTCAAGATCGTGGGTGATCTCAAGGGAAAGGTTGAGTAGGTGAAACTCCTCGACCTCGACCTAACAGACCAGGTCCTATTCCCACAATTGAACATCGACGTGTTCTGGAATGTGGCTCCAGATGAGTTAGGAGGGATGCAGTTCATGCCAAAGCCGGAGTTCATCAACCTCTTCAACTCCAACATCATGAATCTCCAAGACTTGCCAGTTTTCAACACTACTAGTGAGGTTGCGCGATGTACTAAATTCCTCATCAGTTGCATACATGAAAAGAGCTTGTGGTTCGACAGAAGGTATCCCATACATGCAGAGGATATCCATCAACTCATGGGCCTATCCATTGAAGGCGAAGATGTATCAAAAGGATTTCAAGGCCCTAGTAAACATGGGAAGAAAAAGGGAGAACACGGTCTGTACAAACGATTTCATACTCAGAGAGGGGGACACACAACCAATATTGACCCCATTCTACCCGAGACAGTCAGAACAACTTGCTATGTGATTTATAGCAATTTAATGTAGTCATATTACAAGGGCGGGTGCACGTTGGATGCCTTGTCGGTATCATATTTTTGCACCAAAGGAGAAGTATTCAACTAGTATAGCTACTTGGAAGAACTCCTGGTAGCATGCGAGGAAGCTCAGGAGAAGGGCGACACCTTCACCTATGGATACTTGCTAGTTGCATTTTCCATGCTGAAGTGGATGCCACCTTCAGGAAGACCACTCTCACCAACAGATAAAGGCCGACTAACAAATATGTTCGAGCCTTGGCACTCAAGGTTGGACTTGGAGAACACAACATTCAACAACACAACGTTCTTAAAATGATATAACTGGCTATTGACGTAACTCAGAGGTTGCACATACCTCAAGACTTTCTCAACCTGAACACGTGGAACATCATGTTTATCATGAACCGCCACCACACCTTTGTCTGGCCAAGGCATGCCAAGTTAGAATACTTACACTCCCGGATGCTGCCATTCTACCTCGATGAAGTGGCCTTTGACAAGGAGGTCATGTCATGGCCATGAGTAAAGCGCAATCCACGCAAGTTGGGGATGCACTATATTTTACCCCCGAAGCTTCTGAATAAAAAAGGATAGGAAGTAGGGGTAGGACCGAGCTCAGGCCCAGAGGAGAAAAATAAAGTTGCTCCAATGCATACAGACTCATAGGAGGAGGAGGAAGAGGAAGAGATGCAACCAATGGAACACAAGAAGAGGACATTTCCCATGTTCCCACAGCTTCCAGAGCAAGCTATGTTGATAGGTAAAGATGTTAATTACATCCTAAACACTGCTTTCATTAGAGACTCGTTGGTCAAGAAACCCAGGACATGGCTCTCCCCCTTGAAGATCCTGAACCCTCAACCTATATAATCAACCATCCCTCATACTCGAGAAACAAATCGAGCGACCCAAACGATCATTGACATCCAGGATGACCCTAAACCTGATACCACTCCTTCCACCACCATCATCACCAAACAACCCCCATCACCCTCACAACCCCAGTCGCCACCTCGAAAAATAACCCACCAACCCCAAACCACTGTACCGAAGCGCATGCAGTTGGACCCCTCTGAACTACCTGAGCATAGACCAAAAATCACTGGTCCAAACCCTACAGTCTCGAGCCAACAAATTATTCCATTTATACCAATGCATGACACTTATCCGTCGAAGGAGACAAAAACTGTGCCCATACTGCAAGCCCCAAGCACACAACGACCCCTCTCAAAAATCAATGTTGAGAGTACCATTCAAAGGTGCAGAACCCCAGAAGCTGAGGTCTAGAAAGAGGTAGAAGTACCAGAGGTTTAGAAGGAACATAAAACTGCATCAAGACAGAGTGCAATGTCGTTGCAGGAGAAAATGGAGCTAGTACTCCAAAACCCAAAGAAGTGCGCAGAGCTGATGCAACTCTGCCTGGAAAAAACATAAGTGCTACCATTCCTTCCACCAGTATTGAGGATGAGACTTGCACAATATCTGCAAGGTCCATCTACAGGGGAGGAAGAGGTGGAGACATCTTTGGAACACTCAATGGATAGTGGAATCCCATTGCAGGTCCGAGTACCCAGGGAGGCCACTACTTCTTTTGCTGACCTCGCTCAATGATCGTCAACACAACTAGTAGGGATGATTAGAGCCTCAACTGATCAACTCGAGAAGAGGATCTAGCAGGTTGAAAGGGAAGAATAATTTTGAAAAGAGAAAGCACTACTTGAGCAAGTGCATCAGATGCATGAAGAGTATGTAAGGATCCAGGCAGAGCAAAAACTAGAAAGGGTCCAGTAAAAGCTTGCAGAATCCTGGCCATTGATACGAAGGACAACACCATAACTTCCACAATCCAATGCAACAGGCGATCCTGAGCAATAGATTGAGCTACTCTAGGGAGCATGGTCAAAGCTATCCATTTGCACAAAGAACCTTGAAGCACAATTGTGAGATAGTTAACGTGAAGAAAAACAACAACCTGGGAAGCTTCAAGATCAAATGGAAAAAGTAGTGCTTGAAGGAAATAACACAAGAGAATCCTTGCACAAACGAACAAGATAATGCACAAGGATATTTAGGGAAGTTAGCGATTGGATGGGTATCATTGCAAGGCACAACCAGACTCTAAAGGATGTGCGCACGAAGATCTAGTCGCTTAACAAGGAAGTTGTTGTCACCATGGATCCGTTGGAGTAGAAGGAAAAATTTGACCAGATCCAGCATGCAGACAATGAGCTGAATGATCTATTTGAAGTATAGTCAGTAGCTAAGAAAGAGTTACGAAAGTTTCGACCTGTTGTTTAGAAATCCTACATGCAGATGCATCATGTAGATGCTACAACTGATTTAGAGTAGAACTCCCTGGTTGCGTCTAAGGATGCATTACATAGGTGACTCAACATTTTGTGGCTGAAGCTTCACTCCTTGTCAGGAAGTGGCAGGATAAAATCGTCAGTTTTCAAGGAGGAAGGAAGAGAGCCTTGGAATTGGTCCCAGAGTTGGTCCCTTCATTTGAAGAGGCGGAAAAGGAAAGAGTGCAAGTAGAATATGGAAGCAAGAAGAGACAAAAGACAAAGGAAAGTAACATTCCAATCCAAATATCACGAAATAACTAAGGACTTGACTCTAGGATGAGTCAAGGATTGTGGTAAAATCCTATTGGGCCCTTCGTTTTTCTGATTATAAGTGGTGCAAGGTGTTGTTCCAGAGTCTGTACTTAAGTCTAGAAAGTATAGGGTCTAGGCATCCGAAAGTGAGTAAAAGATAAAAAGGGGAAAAAATCAACCTTCGGGAAAAGGAAGCTAACGCTGATTTCTAAATTGTCTCTGTCTCGCTTCCAAACGTTGTTGGATACTTATATCCCATTCAATTGCAGCCCATGAACGTTCGAGTTCGACCAGGGTGATGGTGGTTTTAAGTATGGTGTCAAAAAGGTTCAAAGCGATGCTGGTTTGATCCGATAGGCTGGGTTCAATGTTGGGCTGTCTTACAAAGGGCACAGTCATGGAGGAACATAAAATGAAAAGAAAGTTTGAGGTTTAAAATGCTACAATTTTTTGACCATATAAAAGAGAACTTTCGAAATCTGATGTTAAAGGTAGAACACAAACCAAAGGCCTTCTCCTGTAACTGAGTTAAATTTTAAAAAAATCATGTATGAAATGTGAGAAAACATTAAGCCGTAAAAAATGCGAGGCTCCTATCAAGGGAGAATCTCGCCCTATAAATAGAAGAAGAAAAAGGCAAGAAGTAATCTGACGAAGCATAAAATATAGAGATCTAAAAAGTTCATAGGTCTTGTACCTACTGATAGCCGATACAGAGGAAAAACTACAAGCGACTAGATGACTAAAAAATTGGTCACCACAATAGAAGTTGCACTAAATTGTAGCTAAGCATTCATCAGAAATATATGCGAAATGAAAATTAATGTAAGATAACAGAGAAAAAAAAACTCATAGCTCAATATTCATGGAATCAGGAATCTTTGGATTTCTTTGTATTAATTTTCAAAGAAAGAAAGTCTCTATTACAATCGACCAAGAAAGGTCCAACCCCGGTTCTCACTTCAAAATGCATATTTATAGAAACTTCTAAACATTCGGATCTCAATCGTTCCAGAAGTATCCGTTTACAAAATGGGAAATTTAAGCGTTTCGCTTCTTTGTCTTTGTCGTCCTTCATGCAGGTAGAGCACCTTCCTTTCTTTACTTTTCCGGTTCTAAAAATAGAATAGGCAGACACTTGTCATTATTTGGCACCAGAAACCTACCCCTTCGCCTGCTTGGTGCAAGTGACGCACCTCTCCACCAATTGGGCTATCAACCTGGAAGGCTCTACTTGGTTGTTTGCCTCAAAAGTGTAACAATCCTTCGCTAACTGTGGAAACCTTCCTCCTACTTGTCGGTCTTCAGTGATGATAGAACATAACTGTACACTAGGTTTTATTAACCATTTATCCACTTGGACTATATCAGTCTGGCTTATCTGTGATATTTCAACCTGCTCTTTTTCCTCATTCTCCTTGATATTGAGTAGGTGCTTGGCTATATCGATCTGGCCCAGTGTCCCAGCGCTGCTTTCCCTGTTGAGATCCGACAAGCTTTCAATTATCAAGCCGAAAGTTTCTTCACAAAAAATTCTCATTTCTTTAGCTCGTTCTTTCCTTTCTGATATATTACACTCCCACACCTTCAGCAAGATATTACCTCTGGTTTTCTCTGGGATGGAAAGCTTGGAACTACTGACCATTTCTTTTTTTGTCATGGCTATAAAGGCCTCTTGGAAAGTGACCCGAGCCGCTCCAACTTCTCTTTCTCTCAAAGAAATGTTTACCAGTACTTGGTCAATGGTCCTACAATGGTTTTGGATGGTCTCCACTTTAGCAAGTAAATCTTGCTCAGCTATTGACACTCTTTTTCAGATTTCAATGGCTTGGGATTTGAATATCCCGATATCTATAACCTGGTTCTTGGCAGAATTCAACTTTACCTATAACTGCCTGATCAGTTCTTCTTGCTGGCTTACCTGTACTTGGCTAGTTTGGGCCGACTGATGTATTTGCTCGATATTGGATCTGAGTCACTGAATTTCCTTTTGATCGGCTGCTCTGGCTTTCTCTAGACCTGTGTTCACCTGATCTCTGGCATTTTCCTCTGCTGTATCTAGCTTAGCCTCCAATGTTCTGATCAAATGGTTCTTCTGATTTATCTATTCCTTTAGAGATTTGACGAAAAATTGGTTGGCTGTAGCAAAAGCTCCCAACGTCCCTGCTATCTGAGTGGTGAATTCCTTGTTTTTCATGGCCTTTCCGTCAGCTAGGATTTTGAATTTTTTGGCTACTGTGCCCACTTCTCGGTAAAGATCTTGCTTCACTACGACATTTCTCTTCTTATCGAAGAAAAATTCATTCGGAGGCAACTCTTCTACAGTAATGGGTGTCAGTTCCTCGCCGAAAATCCACCCTACATCGGGGGTCCCCTTTGTGAACTTTAAGGGAGTGATTGAAGTGATGGGACTGCCAATTTCCTTGGATGGTTTCTATGGGGTAACAATCGTGTTTGTCTTGCTCGATGCGGGCGATGGCATGGCACTTACCCCTTGTGGGAGTACTTCTGCTTGGCTCTGGACTGACTCGCCCGATGCAACCACTTCTGGGCTTCCTTCCTCTGGGTTGGGGATCTCAACTTCCTATTCTGGGTTGTAGGTTTCTTCTGTCTTTTCTTGATTTTCCTCCTGGTCAAGACATAAATCCTTTGGATCTTTGGGTTCCATTGGCTGTATATCTATGGTCTATGGGTTATTACCTTGTAAAACTGGAGGAAGGCAACTCCACTGGTGTTCCTGAAACTTGAAAAGATTGTCTCTATCCCCAGGCGACATGGCTTGAATCTCTCTTAGGACCTCGGCATAGGATCTCACACCTCGGAATATGTCGTCATGAGGCGAGTGCTCATGTTCGTATCTTTTTAGGCCACAACTCGCCATGTGAATACTCATGACCTTATGTGGGTCATGTTTCCTGAACTCGATGTTGACCAATTTAAATTCCTCCAAGGCCGTAGCCTCGGCTTTGGTGTGTCCAAAATCTAATAAAGAATATGTATTAAAATGAATGGGGAAGGGCGGCCATACCTTCTTGAAAAACCTTTAAGTTCTTTTCTTTTGCCACCGAGCACGGTTTGCCTGGCGATTTCATGGCATACCAACTTATCCGACATGAATAGTGGTAGAGAATATGGGGGAACAAAGGCGCCAAAAACCCTGATGTATGAAAATTTTGCTTCTACATACCAAACAACCACACTAACCAAGTTGGCGGCGATGCTATCTGAATTCCTGGGTGGTGGGTTACCAAAGATGGAGACATGCATCGATGCCATTACCCAATTGAAAATCTCGTATATGAATTCTGTGGCCTTATCCTCCCAAAGTTTCGAGTGATAGACATGAATAGGATCATCATTAGACGAAGGCCAGCTCCAACTCATTAGAGGGAAAGGCATCATGAAACAAATGGCATCCGTGATGTAGGCGGACATGAAAAATGAGGCTGTCTTCTCTCTCACCTTCTGCACTCGATATTCGGTAATTTGACGGGTTAGACTGTCGGACAATAGTTTGGCCTAGTTGAAAGAAGAACCTTAAGCTACTGTATAAATCAGAGGCACCCACAGGAGGAAAATGTGTGTGGCTTCCTCCCTCCCATACAACCTACAGGCCATCATTGCTATATACCTGAATGGAAGATCTGAAGAGGAGATTGAATAAATACCATTAGAATCTGCCTTGAATTTTGCGGGGTATGAAACCCAATCCTTGATCAGCTCAAGAAAGGTTCTGCCATACTGCTCGCATTCCTTCTCCTTGAAACCTTCTAGAAACTCGGCATTGTATGAAAAGTTTGGTGTGGGTGACAGTTGATACATTACCTGCAAATGTTTTGGTCTAAAGGTCCCAACCGTCACCTTCTGTTCGCTGATGATAGTCCTGGTCAGGATATCCACATGGTCTAGTACTCATCTGGTCATATCATAATAGGGAATGAGCCATGGCCTTGTCGCTATTTTGTGCATCTCTGCTTGAATGATGATTTTGTATTTGGTGGCCAAATCATCCTTCTTGTTATCGCTGGAATCATCTGAACAATTCATCGATTCAGACTGAGGAATGTCGGAGATGTATGTCCAGGTTTTGATAGTATTAATACTTTGGGGTGAAGTATCGAAAAATGCATCTAAGCCCTGAGTTGAACTCTCGGGAGATGCCTTGGACGCTTTTCGTGGAGCCATGATAGAAAAATCTGTGTTCAGATCTCCTGTAGTAAGAATTGTAAACACAAAAAGAAGTTATCCCAATGAAAAAAAAAAAACAACTCTTCATGCAAAATAGAAATAAAATTGAACAAATAAAAGAAACTCCCTTGCTTTAATCTTTCAACTTTGCGTGAGTCCTTGCTGAAAGAACGGTCAAATCATTTAATGGAAATATTTAGGCATGAAATGAGATCTTATTTTCCATTAACTCATCAAGATTCAAATCAATGTCATAAATGTTTAAAAGATTTGTGATAATAAAGAAATGCAGAAACATTCAAAAATATCATCTGTAGACTGCATACGTTAAAGGTCCTTTAAGGCATTAATTAATTTAGTCAATTCCTTTAACTTTGTATCTTCAACCTTCAAAACCTCTTTTCGGCGTTCGCCGTCTCAGATAATTTTGTTCCTAGTCTTGGAATCAAAAATACCCGAAATCGCGATAGAGCAATTTAGTTAAAAAATCGTGATCTGAATTAAGTTCTTAATTAACCCATGCTTAATTAATAAAAATCGTGACTTCATGACTCGTGGCTACGAAGGTATAGTTTTTTGGGAGAGCGATCGTCGAGTCGCGAAACCCCGATAATTATTAACCAGGGTTTTAAAGTGCTTACCCTTGACACTAACCTGGGTGAACTTTTGAAACCGTTTCGCGACTTCACATATCGGAGCTTGGAAACCTTGCGACTTGTAACTCCCGAAGCATGATAGCACGAGGTAATAAAGTGATAGACTTGCTTAATGGTTAGGTGACGATGAATTAGGACTATAACGGCTATTGCCACTTTGCATGTCATTGTAAACTTTTGATTGCAAGAATTATATTTCAACCACTTGTAAAAGGCAGCTCCAACTAGGGATCCCATCTTCCTATGAGATGGAAAGAACAATAGACCACGTGCCTGTATTGGGTAAATGGAGTCATTGGTTTCTTTCTGCGAAACCTATTTTAGGAAGGGGACACAGAGGGAAAAAGAGATTTCGTCTTTACCTCTAAAAATCTTTTCAACATTCAATTGCGTTCTAAACTCAGCTGCAGCCCTTTCGATGAATTTCTCCTTCTCGATACTAAATTCAGGTCTGCTTTAAGATAATCGAAATAGTCGTAGGAAATTCAACAGATCTAGTGGATTTTAGCTTGCATCAAACAAAGTAAATTTCATGCTTTTAATCCGGGGGGGGTCCTGTCTCAACTTGGGATGCAGATTCGGTTTCGAAAAAAGATGGTTACCAGATGATGCAGAAGCATCATCTCATGTCAGCCAACCATCCAGCCAACCACGTCAAGCGCACGCATTCAAAGCCGAAGAGAGGCGCAGTCCTCATTTTGATTTTAGAATTGAATGTAAATAAATGTTTAATCTATTGAGCTGTGAAGCGGTGCCTTTGCACAGGCTGTAGATAAGGTAGGCCTTTAATGTTTGTAAGGCTGAGATCTAGATCCGGATAGCGGACTAGACAACCCATTCAATGTAATTGAATAGGGTAGGTAGATTGGAAGGAAGAGCTCGAAGAGCCCCCTCATGTAAAAAGATCTATTGTATCTCTTAGGGTAGTTAGTTGTGTGATGGTCTATGAGTAGAGAGTAGAAGAGAAGGATTCGAGACCTTGTTACAGGCCGTGCTCAGGAACACCTTTGTAAAAAGGCATTTTTATTAATATAAACAGAAGCAGTTTTTCCTGCATGTATTTCTGTATTATGTGGATGCCTTGGTGTGTTTTATTTTATGATATGAATGTATGCTGTAGGTTTGAATTTGCAGGAGTGTGTCTGATTTCAGTTGAAGGTCTTTGAGGTTTCATGCCATGAGGGCGTGACATAGTACTGCGATCTCTGAATACCAGTGCATTGAAGCACTTCTGAATATTGCGGGTTCAGACAAAGACGTGCTGCGGCACAAGAACTGGAATTGACAACTCAGGGAATACCTCAAGGTTGCTGAATACCTTGGAGGCAAGGCTGTGAGGGAAGAAAACAGTTGCAGACAAAATCTCTGAGGATTTCTGTGAAGCTCTGCCAAGTGGGCATTGAGCATATGCACAGTGGTACATTGAGAAGAACTCTGCTTTGAGTTCTTAAGGAGGACTAGAATCACTAAGGATTCTGAGGAGCTCTGCCAAGTGGGCATTGAGCAGGTGCAAGGAGTGCACAGAGGACATAACTACTGGACGTCTTGTGAAAAGATACTCTGCCAGGTGGGCATTGAGACATTGTGTAGACAAACACAGAAGAGAAGAGAACTCTTTGAGTTCTGGAATTTAGAGGAAGAATCCACTGAGGGATCTTCACAGGGTTGCTGAACACCCTACAGACTCAACAAGAATTTGCTTGAGGCAGAGGATAGCCAGGAGGGCATATAAGTATTCTCCATCTGTGGGAGAAGAAATAAGGATAAAATCCCTTCGAGGTCTGAGTGTTTGAGAAGCTCAGGAGAGACAACACTGTGTGTGCATGAGAATACTCTGCAGGGGCGCAGGATTTGAAGAATCCTTTAAGGGTTCGGAAGAAGGACAAGCTCAGGAGGGCGAGTTCTTTCAGGCACAGAGTCGTAACTGTAAGGGGTGCAGAAGCTTCAGAACCCTCTGACAGGTTCAGAGTACTCAAAGCTCAGGAGGATCAACGTTTTTATATGCGTGGTGAAGCTCAAAGTGTGAGGAGTTCGCAGGGAAGAAAGAGGCAAAGGTTGAAGCCTCTGGAAAATTGAAATTCTTCCAAGTCTCGAAAGACAGTGTGCAAGCTCAAGAGGGAGAGCACAGTAGCCATCGGATCGACTGGAGAAAAGAGATTTGGACCGTTGAAGATTTCACGTCCAGGAAGGAAGCTCAGGAGGAGCGCACAAGAAGGATGGATCTGAACCATCAGATCTAGAGAGAAATACTTGATAACCGTCAGATCGATTGGGAGATGCACGAGGTTTAGCTTCCTGAACAGGAGGGTGGAAGTCCTGAAAGGATTGACTTATCGGGATATCGACATTCAGGATATCAGAGTTCTCGAGGTCGAGAAAGTTGGGACATTTCAAGTCTCGAAATAACGAGAGTGAATATGAGCCGTCCGTTTGTGGAGACACGTGGCAGAAATCGGGGACCCGTCGGTATTTCAGCTATCGGGATTTTGAGTTGACAGAGAATTTATGTCATTGGGGTATCGAAAACTCTGAAACCACGAGATTGGATCAGAGCCGTCCATCTGTTGGGGACACGTGGTGGAGATCTAGATTATCGGGGAAAGTTCGGATAGAAAAGTCAAATCGACGCATCGGGGTTCAACATTTCACAAATCCTGAGGGAAAGAATTCCAGAGCATCAGAAGTCACAAAATCAAAAGAGACGATCAGGACCATCCATCTTGAGGGGACACGTGGCAGCGATCAAAGCCTGTGGGAAAGATCCCGATAGGAGAGTCACATTTGGAAATTGGGATTCGGAGAATCGGGAATCCTGATGACAAGAGGTTTATGCATTTCGGCATTGGAAAGTCCGAAACCCCGATAGGAGATAAGGCTGCGGTCTTATGAGAACTAGTCGTGTGGACTAGGGGCATAGCCAGGAGGGCTAAGGAAAAAAGGGGCGTATCGGTAAATCGGAGATCGAGAGTTCGAGAGAACAAGGAACTCTCGACATTAGAAAACAAGAAACCCTGAAGCCCGAAAGTATATTTTCCCTGTTGAGGAAAGGGTAGCGATCGGAGTGCAGAAGGCCGTGAGGAAGGAGAAGGACCTGTGGATCGGGTTTTCATTAGAGATTCCATAGAGGAATCAAACGAGCCTCTCCAGCTCATGAACTGATTGTACGATCTTGAGATGGACGTAGGAGATGTCTTGTCATCAAGTGGTATCAGAGCTAGAACTCTGTTTGTATATTGCAAACAGAGGGAGAAGGAAAAAGAAGACAAGGTTGCTGGAGACTCTGTGGTGATTGTTTGCACGTAGGAAATAGTCAAGAAGACAATCAGGAGGACTATAGGAGAAGCTGGGACACTCAGGTTTGCAGGAGTGAGCAACAGGTTTGCTAGGAGAGCAGACAAAGACAACAACATGACTACTGAAGGCCGTAGATATGCTGGAAGGAAAAACTCAGAGCTATGGAGCCAAAAAGATATAGATGAAGAGCTCGTTGATATAAAGAAAGAAATAGAAAAACTTGCATTGCAGATGTGGCAGAATACCAAGCCGAGATCGGTGTATGAATGGCCCATGAGGAAGGAAAAAAAAAAATGGCCAGTCAAGGAGTTGATGGCTAGAAGAAAGCGTAGGCTGTTAAGAGGATGGTTGAGGCATGCTGAAAACCTCGACGGAACTAAAGAAATGGTTCAGGTATGTGAACCAGATACTGGTAGAATTCTCGATGAAGAGAATGAAATGGGATCATTTGAAGATCTCAAGAACTACCATGAGGGAAGAAAGGAAATTCCAGTTTGCCAGGTGGGAAACGAGTTGATATCACTGCGGGATCTCAGAGACTGTCATGAGGACAAATAGGGAATTTCACATTGCCAGTTGGGAAATGAAATGAGGTCACTGTGGGATCTCGAAGACTACTAGGAGGCCAATGGAAGCATCTCATATTTCCAGGTGGGCAGGGATGAGTAGATGAGTTGGAATCAACCAGAGGAGCTGACAGAGCAAGTGAGATCGGAAATGGATTTAGATTAGAAGGTGCAACTGATAGAAGAGGAAGATATGAGAAATCTTCTGATGATTGGGGGAATTCAGATATTCCTACCACTTGCCTAGGAGGAGGCATAAATATGTGTTGCCGATGCAACAACAACGGAAGGACAACTAGCTGAGATTATCGCAAAGAAATTGGAGTGGATATCTGAAGCTGCCTAAGCAGACGGAGAGGAAAATGAGAATTCGGAGGAGTGTCTCAATGAATTCAGCCAGGAAGCTGAAGAAGCTGTAGCACTGAAGCTGACAGCAGAAGAAGCATAAGAGGATGATGAGCATTCTGAGGAATGGCTTAATATTTTCAGCCAGGAGACTGAAAAGACTGCAACATGGGAGTTTGCAGAAGAAGAAGAAGACAACATTAGTTTGGCTGATCTGTATGAGCAGATTGAAGCCCTGGAGAGAAGGGTGAAGGTGCAGGGCGTGCACATCCAATAGGTGAAGTTGGAAGCTAATGAAGAAAGCATGGGAGATCACAGTGATCTTCCCATGTGCCGAAAATTTTTGCAGTCGAGGAGACTTCATGGACAGGGCCAGCCATTGGAGTAGCTGGATGAAGTGATTGAAATGATCAGAGAGCTGATGATCTGGTCAGCAGAAAATATCAGCAAGGAGAGGCTGAGCAGTAGGAAGGAAGCAACAACAACGTGGAAGCAACAACAACAGGAAGATGGAGCGGATAAACAACTCCAAAGGATGATTTGGGATCCAGGAGGATTTCAAGATCAGAGATGGGAAGCTCATGAGCAAGAGCTCATGAATTTTGCAACTGAGGAGTATGATGCAGGAGCATCATCTCACGTCAGCCAGCCAACCAACCAACCATGTCAAGTGCACGCATTCAAATATGAAGAGAGGCACAGTCCTCATTTTGATTTTAGAATTGAATGTAATTAAATGTTTAAGCTGTTGAGATGTGAAGCTGTGCCTTTGCGCAGGCTGTAGATAAGGTAGGCCTTTAATGTTTGTAAGGTTGAGATCTAGATCCGGATAGCGGACTAGACAACCCATTCAATGTAATTGAATAGGGTAGGTAGATTGGAGGGAAGAGATTGAAGAGCCCCCTCATGTAAAAAGATTGATTGTATCTCTTAGGGTAGTTAGTTGTGTGATGGTCTGCGAGTAGAGAGTAGAAGAGAAGGAGCCGAGACCTTGTTACAGGCCATGCTTAGGAACACCTTTGTAAAGAGGCATTTTTATTAATATAAATAGAAGTAGTTTTTCCTGCATGTATTTCTGTATTATGTGGATGCCTTGGTGTGTTCTATTTTATGATATGAATGTATGCTGTAGGTTTGCATTTGCAGGAGTGTGTCTGATTTTAGGTGAAGGTCTTTGAGGTTTCATGCCATGAGGGCATGATAGAGTATTGCAGTCTCTGAATACCAGTGCACTGAAGCACTTCTGAATACTACGGGTTCAGACAAAGACGTGCCGTGGCACAAGAAATGGAATCAACAACTCAGGGAAGACCTCAAGGTTGCTGAATACCTTGGAGGCAAGGTTGTGAGGCAAGAACACAGTTGTAGACAGAATCTCTGAGGAGTTCTGTGAAGCTATGCCAAGTGGGCATTGAGCATATGCACAGTGGTACATTGAGAAGAACTCTGCTGTGAGTTCTTAAGGAGGACCAGAATCACTAAGGATTCTGAGGAGCTCTGCCAAGTGGGAATTGAGAAGGTGCAAGTAGTGCACAGAGGACATAACTACTGGACGTCTTGTGAAAAGATACTCTGCTAGGTGGGCATTGAGACATTGTGTAGACAAACACAGAAGAGAAGAGAACTCTTTGAGTTCTGGAATTTAGAGGAAGAATCCACTAAGGGATCTTCACAGGGTTGCTGGACACCCTGCAGACTCAGCAAGAAGTTGCTTGAGGTAGAGGATATCCAGGAGGGCATGTAAGTATTCTCCATCTGTGGGAGAAGAAAGAAGGATAAAATCCCTTAGGGGTCTGAGTGTTTGAGAAGCTCAGGAGAGACAACACTGTGTGTGCATGAGAATACTCTGCAGGGGTGTAGGAGTTGAAGAATCCTTTAAGGGTTCGGAAGAAGGATAAGCTCAGGAGGGCGAGTGATTTTAGGCACAGAGTTGTAACTGCAAGGAGTGAAAAAGCTTCAGAACCCTCTGACGGGTTCAGAGTACTCAAAGCTCAGGAGGATCAACGTTTTTATACGCGCGGCGAAGCTCAAAGTGTGAGGAGTTCACAGAGAAGAAAGAGGCAAAGGTTGAAGCCTCTGGAAAATTGAAATTCTTCTAAGTCTCGGAATACAGTGTGCAAGCTCAGGAGGGAGAGCACAACAGCCGTCGGATCGGCTGGAGAAAAGAGATCTAGACCGTTGAAGATTTCATGTCCAGGAAGGAAGCTCAGGAGGAGCATACAAGAAGGACGGATCTGAACCGTCATATCTAGAGTGAAATACCCGACAACTGTCAGATCGGTTGGGAGTTGCATGAGGTTTAGCTTTGTGAACAGGAGGGTGGAAGTCCCGAAAGGATTGACTTATCAAGATATCAGCGTTTGGGATATCGGAGTCTCGAGGTCGAGAAAGTCAGGACATTTCAAGTCTCGAAATAACGAGAGTGAATCTGAGCCGTCCGTTTGTGGAGACACGTGGCAGAAATCGGGGACCCGTCGGTATTTCGGCTACAGGGGTTTTGAGTTGACAGAGAATTTCTGTCATCGGGGTATCGAAAACTCTGAAACCGCGATATTGGATTAGAGCCATCCATCTGTTGGGGACACGTCGCGGAGATCCATATTATCGGGGAAAGTCCCGATAGAAAATTCAAATCAACGCATCGAGGTTCGACGTTTCGCGAAACCTGAGGGAAAGACTTCCGGAGCATCAGAAGTCGTGAAATCATGAGAGACAATTAGGACTGTCCATCTTGAGGGGACGTGTGGCAGTGATCGAAGCCTACGGGAAAGATCCCGATAGGAGAGTCACATCGGGAAATCAGGATTCAGAGAATTGAGAATCTTGATGACAAGAGGTTTATGCATTTCGGCATTGGAAAGTTCGAAACCCCTATAGAAGATAAGGCTACGGTATTATGAGAACTGGTCGCATGGACTAGGGGCATATCCAGGAGGGCTAAGGAAAAAAGGGGCATATCGGTAAATTGGAGATTGGGAATTTGAGAGAACAAGGAAATCTCGACATCGAAAAACAAGAAACCCCGAAGCTCGAAAGTATATTTTCCCTGTTGAGGAAAGGGAAACGGTCAGAGTCTAGAAGACCGTGAGGAAGGAGAAGGACTTGTGGATTGGGTTTTCATCGGAGATTCCAGAGAGGAATCAAACGAGCCGCTCCGACTCATGAACTGATTGTATGATCCTGAGACGAATGTAGGAGACGTCTTGTCATCACCAGAGTAGAGTGAAAATTACATATGACAGCCTTACAAATATATCAGATATTGCTTCACTACCATCGAGCCTGTTCAGTACCCCGGTGAAGTTATCTGGCCCTTTTTATTGAATTTTCTTTCACCACTTTGAATCGTAATTATGTATTTAAATGCTGAGATGAGGGCAATCATTTATGAATTTCCTTTCATCGTCTTCTTGGACTAGATGGGGGAAATCAAATATGAAATTCCTTTCACCATCTATCTTATATTTTACTTTTTAAAACACGAAGTGGGGGCAATCAGTTTGTATAAGGCATACTAGGGATGGTTTCTGTGTAATATTCGCAGTGGAGGTCTGTCAACTTGCTTTGATTACTCGGGACCAACCTTCTCTTAACTTTCAAAACACCTTAGCCTGCCGGGAAAATGGGAAAAAATACTTCCAGGGGCCTTCCTTTGAGCAAGCCCCAATCCTTCGAAGACTGTTAAAAAACCTAGAAGAGTCAGGATCAACCTATGCATAACTTTGTTTAGTAGGAGACTGAGGAGTTTATGAGGACTGGCTTACTTTCCAAGGTCTGTTTTCTAGCTTCCAAAGCTAAAACGTAACCTCTTCTTCCCTTGTAGGAAACCCGAAAAGGTGCTTGGCTTTTTAAGAAGGTAAATCCAAGGACAGAAAAAGGGCAACGAAGAAAGGTCTAGAATTTCAAAAAACAGGGGTCATGGATTAAACCTGACTCTTGGAACCTTTTGTCTGAGACGCTTTACTCTTTCTGCTTATTTTAATTACCTCTTATCTCTATCTAGGTGAAACTCTTAGGACCCAAAGTAATAACTCATTCTTTTAATGCCATATCATACTTATGAGATCGTCAAGACACTTTAGAGACTTTCGTTTGAAATATAGACCTCTCTGGAATTCGTACCTTTACCTTACCACTTCGTTCTCTTCTAAAATAACAAAAAATATTTTCTATCACCTATTTTTGATGAATTTATTCTCTGATATATGATCGTCTGTTTATTCCTTTTGCTCATTTGGGCTACAAGCCAGGATCCTGTAAGAGAACAACACGAAGAGTATCAGGGCTTTAAAAGAACTGAATGCGTTGAAAATTTCGTATCCCTACTTCTAGAAAAACACTCACCTATTTTATTTGTGATGAAAGTAGACTTACCAAAGAAAAATTATGAAAATAAAAAGGAAACATGAACTGATATATACAGTGGAAATTTTGGAAACCATTTATTGCATATAGTGCTTTAAATAACGCCCATTGATAGGGGCGTTGAGGATTTTACCATCCAAATTCTCTAATAGAAACAAATTTTTTCCTGCAGGAGCTGTGACTTTGAACGGTCCATACCAGATATGATCAAATTTACCATGTTTTTCCAAGTCCTCCTTCCTAGGATCCCATTTCAAAACCAAATCACCGAGGAGAAATTCTCTGTCCTTGGCCTTACGATTGAATAATGCTTTCATGTTGTCTTGGTATTTCTGCAGCCTTTTGTCCACTTCGGCCCTGTGCTGTTGGACTTCAATCAACTGGTTTATTCTTCTTGTGACATGATTTGGTTCTTCTTTCTCATATTGCCAAAGTTTCATTATGGGAAGAGCTAGATTTATAGGTAATACTACATCGGTCCCGTATACCATTTGGAAAGGAGAAGTGCCGATAGATTTTTTTGTACCTATCCGATTCGCCCATAAGACGTACTTTAAATGCACATGCCAATATTTTTTGTTTTCTCTCAACACTTTCTTAATTATAGTGATTAGACTCTTGTTTGAAGACTCGGCTAGCCCATTTCCTTGGGGGTAATATGCCGTGGAATGACCGAGCATGATATTATACTTTTGGAAAAAGCTGACCATATCCATAGATTTAAATGCCTGGGCGTTATCTGTGATTATCTTTCAGGGGCAACCGAATCTAGACAAAATGTTTTCTTCTAGGAAATCCATTACCACCGAATCCGTTGCCTTTCTAGTTGGAATAGCCTCCACCCATTTGGTGAAGTAATCTATAACAGTTAGGATCCATTTATGTTGAGAACTGGAATGAGGGTTAATTTCGCCTATAAAATCTAGTCCCCATTATTGAAAAGGGGCTTCCATTTTGACTAGAACCAACGGTAGCGCTGGGAGTTTGTGCTTGCCTGCGAACAATTGGCAAGGGTGGTAGGCTTTGACTTTGGCGTTGACGTTTGAGAAAATTTTGGGCCAATAATATCCTGCCCTCAGGATCTTATAATCCATTGCCCTCCAAGAGTGATGTCCTCCGTACACTCCTTTGTGAAATTCGTTTACGACCTTCTCTATTTCTGATTCAACTAAACAAACCAACAGGAAGCCTAGTGGGTATTTCCAATACAATTGGCTTTCAGATATACAGTACTTCATCGCATGCAGCTTCAACGTCCTGGATTTATATGGGGATAGGACACTCGAGCATTTCAAGGTTAGTAGGTAGGACACTATGTCTTTATACCAATCTGATGAGGAAAACTTCTCTTCGATTCTGATTGCAGTTATTTGTTCATCGAGCTCGTTCATGTCCACACACTCTTCACATCCCTGTAGGCCATTTATTCCAAGGGCTCTGAAATTTGATTCAGCTAAGAGCTTAGCCAAACCTTGTCCTTTTAATAGTCTCATCGGTTTTATCTCTAGATCAAATTCTTGAATTTTAGCAAGCCACCGTCCCCTTTTCCCATCACTGTCAAACTGAACCAAAATATCTTTTATGGAACTGGTGGGTACGTACACAATTACCTTGGAATGTAGCACGTAGGTTTTGAAAGATTTTAATGCCTTCAACATAGCATATGCTTGCTTTTCCATTATATTGTATCCGAGTTTAGCGTCTCTAAGACTTTTGCTAAAAAAGGCTATTGGTTGCTCGAAACCTTCTTCATTTTTTTGGAGGAGTACCGCGGCAAGTGTGTGTTCGGAGGCGAATGAGAAAATTAGAAACTCTTTTAGATAATCAGGGATTTCCAGTATGGGTTCCTCGCTTATAACCTTCTTGATGTGTGCAAATGATGCTTTGGCTTTTGCTATCCATTTCACTTCACTGTTCTTCTTTAGCATATATGTGATCAACTTCACGATTTCAACAAAGTTTGGGATAAATCTCCTCAAAAAATTTATTTTTCCTAAGAATTACTGAATCTCTTTTACATTCCTAGGGATATTTATGGTGTCTATAACTTCAACCCTCTTAGGATCAATTTTAATTCCATATCGAGACACAATATGGCCCAAGAGTTTACCTTCTTGCATAGCAAAGTGAGACTTTTTAGGGTTTAAAGACAAACCAAACCTATGACATTTCTCAAACGTCTGCTTGAGATGTATCAGATGATCTTCATCAGATTTAGAAAAAACGGTTAGATCATCAAGATAGATAACCACAAATTTGTCCCTTTTGCCGATGAAAGCGATATCCATAGCACGTTGGAAAGTAGCACCTGCATTCATTAAACCAAAAAGAATCTTGTCATACATAAATGTACCCCAAGGGGTGGTGAAGGCTACTTTTTCTTTATTGTGCTCGTTGACAACAATTTGGTTGTACCCAGAAAACCCGTCGATCATCGACATCCTATTTTCCCCAACTACTTTTTCTAAAATGCGATCCATTTTGGGTAGAGGGTAATTGTCTTTGAGGGAGGACTTATTTAGATTTCTAAAATAAACACATAGTCTGATCTCCCCACTTTTCTTTCTAACTGGGACCAGGTCGAAGTATCTCAGTGGTACGATTATTTTTGCATCCAGGAGTTTTTTGACTTCCCTTTCGACCAAGGGAAATAAAATAGGATTGATTTGTTTGAGTTTTTGTCTAAAAGGTTTGACACCAGGCTTTAGGGGTATCTTGTGTTCAATCAAAGTGGTGTCATAGGTTATCAGCTCTTCGTATGACCAAGAGAAAATGTCTTTATACCGCCCGAGTAAGTCTTTATACTTGATTTTTACCTCGGGAGGAAGGTACTTTGATATTTTTACTATCCTAGGCTCCTCTTCAGTCCCTATGTCACAGTCTTCAACCTCTTCTGGTTGGGGTTGCAAAGCAGATTTTAAGGGCATATCATTTTGGTCGAACAGTCTCTCTAGAGGGATTAGTCCCTTTGGAATCTGATTATTCTTTAACACCAACATGCGATGATTAGCGATCTTTTCCTGGAACGCATGAGGATCCTCTCCCTCTTGCATGATCCATGTGTGGTCGTTTTGGTTTTCTTGGTCAACGTGAGTTTCGAAAAAGTCGTCCACCATATCGAGGAACTTCCTGATTTGTTCGTCATCTTCAAACACTTGCCAGTGTTGGATGTTGTTTGGTATGGAAGGTCTATTCCTCACTTCTATGTGGTACCTTAGTTTGAAAGCTATAGGGGGGGCGAACGTTGAGGCTGCTTTGGATAATGAATCGACTTGCAAGTTTTCAGTGCATGGGATGAAATGAACATTTACTGACGAGAAGAAATTTTCTATTAAATCCCAGGCGCAATTCCTGTAAGATCTTAATCTTGGGTGTTTGGCCTGGTATTGCCGATTTATCTGTTTCACTATCAAATCTGCGTCTTCGTATACTTCCAAGTTCTTTGTGTTTAGCTTCCTGGCAGCTTCCAACCCTAAGACTAGAGCATCATACTCACATACGTTATTGGTGTAGTCTATATCCCACTGAAGCCTGTAAGAGAAAGGAATAACAAATTCATTTTCAGGTGCTACAAACAGTACTCCTGCACCTGCTCCTTCATATGACAAGGCACCTTCAAAAAACATTTTCCATATTCCAGTGCTATACATATTTTCGTCTATCTTTCCTGATTCATTTTCATTTATGTAATTGTCTTCTGTACAACTATTTACACCATCATCAAAAGACAAAATACAATTCCCTATATCTTGATCGACAACATAAACAAGATAATTGTTAGGATTCTGTGGGTCGCTCACTGTGTATGCTAGCCTCATTTCCCTATATAGCCGAGTAAATTTTCCACCAAACACAAGAATCGTGGCGTAGGTCATGTCTAGTTGAAGAGACCCCCCAAGTTTGGCTCCCCACGACCTAGATAGTAGCAAGACATACTTCGGAGGTATATCGGCGATAACTACATCCATCAACACACTTTTCACTGGAACCTGTGCAAGAGTGACTACTAAATCTTTTATCATACCCATGCACTTAACTCTCCTTGAATCGAAAGAGTAGAGATCTCTGTAAGGCCCGTTGATCTTGAGGCCTAGTCTGTCCATAATAGACTTGGGCATCACATTATGTGAGGCTCTAGATTCGAGCATGCAATTATGCAGCAGTCGATCATGCACATTCAGGGTAATATAGAAGGGAGCGATGATGTCTCTGGCACCCTCGAAATGTGGACCAAAAGTGATATTAGGCTTATCATCTTCCAAGTTTATCACGTCAGAGTGACTTTCTGGATCCAAAAAACCTATCATTTTGGTCATCTAATTTTGATACACATGATTCTTTGCTAATTCGACCAGAGGGATTGGTATTTTGATTTTATTTATCTCATTTTCAAGGCTGAAACCTCCACTACCTTTGTCCGTTTCTCTGGTTGAAGCCTCAGATTCCTTCTTTTCTAACTTATTTGTTTGTGATGATTTATTTCTCGTGAGTTTATTTACCGGTATATGTGTTTCAACTGTCTTAATTTCTTTTGCTTGGGTTTCATCCTCTTTTACTTCGAGATTCTGCGAATCTACCCCTTTTATTTTGCTATTAGGTATCTCGGTCTCCTTTGGGGAAGGCTCATATATTTCACCTCTAGGAAGAATTTTCTTCGGTTGAGGATTCGACACAGGTTTGTTTTTAGGCCTCAGGTTGTACTTATGTTGGAACTCAGCCATTATAGAATCGATCATTTATTGATAGACAGAAACATCAGTGTTGTTTATGTCATCATCTTTATTTGACGGTTGCTGAGTGTCCAAGGAATTCTCATAATATTCTTTAGTTAAATAAGGCTGTGTGCAGTTGTCACCCAAATTTGTCACGTCTTCTTCCAGATCTTCGAAATCTTGCAGGTTGTTTCCTCCTATTAAATTTTCATTTTTTAAAGGAGTTTGAATTTTTTGGTCTTCATTTTTAATATGTCTTTGTTGATTTTGAGGGTTGGGGTTTCTTCTGAATTCCCTCTTAACGAAAGGATCTGCCTTGGATTGATCTAGCTCCATTCTGGATATCTTATTTGATAGCTCTTTAATTATCCTATCCATGTCATTCATTTTATCATATGAGGATCTACTAGGCCCTGAGGGTCCCGCTTGTTCCCTAAAACGTTTGGTTTCTCGGTTTCCCATTTCTACTTTTGTTTTTAATTTGCCAGAATCCATCATGTTATATTCGATCTCTATGGCATCATCTTGCATTCGGGTTAGGGTAGTCCCTCTCCTTTCTCTCAAAAGAAGTGTGAAATCGGGTTCGAAGGCTCCCACAAAGGTTACCTTGGCTGCAGGTTGGGATGGTTTAACTTCGACTGGGATCGTATTGTATAACTTGTTAAACCTTTGAATGAATTCTATAACAGTTTCCAATTTTTTTTTCTTTAAAGACCCGAACCCAGTCAAATAATACAAATGGTCTTTTCTTTCGCCCCATTGTCTAAGGAAAGAGTCTTCTAGGGCATCATAGAATAATATCGAACCTGCGAGTAGACTTCGAAACCAGGTTCGTACTTGTCCTTCGAAAGTCTGAACAAATAACCTCGAATATATGTCTTCATGTTCCAGACCTAGGATATATGCAAACTGATCAAAGAAATTTATATGTTCGGCCACGGTCAGGCCCCCTTCCCCCGTAAATTTAGGTAAGTTTTTCATGTAGTTTTCAGGAAGGTCGTGAAGAGGGACAATCAGGACCAGGGGCGCATATCTGGAATCTACTTTAGCAAAAAATCTGAGAGGAAGAGGCGGCCCTTGGTCCCCCCCTCCTCCTCCTAGAGCCCCTCCACCTCCTCCTCCTAAAACCCCTCCACCTCCCCCTTTGGCGGTCGCCATTGATAGTATTGGATAGGAAAACAGTGTGTTATACAGAGGGTTTTGGAACACTAAAAGAGAATCTTTAGCTCCTTCGAGAGACGAAAAAAATGAAGAAGGATGAAAAGGGATGTGAGGACTTGGTTCCTCATATTTGCAAGAGATGTAATCAGGGGAACCCACGGGCGTGGAATCCGAGTATATGGTATACTCTTCGAGACTCAGCGAGGTCGGGAAATCTAACTGAAAGGTCGGTGGGATATCGATCGCTGATAAATTTACTGAGGGATTTTCACCTTTATGTATGCCAGAGGTTGTCAGGTGAATTTCATTTTTAACTTTAGGGAGAGCTAAAGTTGGGTTGGGGGTTTTAGGGGGGGATTCTTGCGAATTTAGCGGTTCGAAATAAATCTCGGCCTTGGGTTGTGTGTACCTAAGCTGGTAGGCTGCAGTGGTTGGCTTAAGGAAACCTCTTGTTTTCAGTATTTTTTTGGGATCGAAAACGGACGTGGTCTGTGTACCATCCGGGTTTTGTCTGGTATTCCTTCGACCAGATGCCAGCTTACTTAAACGTGGAGTCGCCAAGTGAATGATAAAAATAGCCTTTAGAAAGTGTTCACTCTTTGTTCACTATCAAAGGGTAG
Source organism: Picea glauca (assembly GCA_000966675.3). Classification (NCBI taxonomy): domain Eukaryota; kingdom Viridiplantae; phylum Streptophyta; class Pinopsida; order Pinales; family Pinaceae; genus Picea; species Picea glauca. The sequence continues at coordinate 71,034 of JZKD02S0197849.1, forward strand.
AAACTTGCAAAAATGTCGTTCTCCCAGGGAAAAGGTTTCGTAACTTCGTTCCCCGACAGTGGCGCCAGAAAGATGTTGTTCCAGAGTATTGTGCTACCCCAAAAATACCCTAACTTCAATGACATTAGTGGGAATTGGCCACTTGAGGATGGCCTCCATCTTCATGGGATCTATCTTGAGTTCCCCTCCACCAATAACGTACCCCAAATGCACCAATGACTGTTGAGAAACTCACATTTCTTAAGGTTAGCTAGAAATTGAATGCTTTTTCAGAGTCTACTATGGAGTTAGAGGGAGTGCCATATATCATTGGAAAGGTCTTAGAATAAAATTTTCAACCATATATCCTATGCTCCCATTTGAGCTAGGTCTTCAGAGTAAAAATGCCTTCAAAGATAGGGTATCCAAACTAAGCATACAAAATCGAAAAACAATGTTTCCAACAATTTCTATATTGTAATCTTTATCTTGGACATCTGGAGTCTCCCTCTGTATTTGACATCAATGACAAAAATATTTCCAACATGAATTTACTCTCTTTTCTTCCAACAAGTTGACTCTCACACTCCCAATGTTGATTATACTTCAACCTCATGCTCACAATAACTACGGGATGTGACTTCTCACACCCACCTTCTTACATGTATTCAATGATTGGGATATCATACACTCAAACATAAAATATAATATTTTATACACAATGATAATAATTTATGAATGTGGGCTTGGATTAATACCCATAATTTTTTTTCCTTACACCCCTCTTAGACACTCCCTTCTCTTGTGGAAAACTCAACCCAATATATTTCCATGTCCCCTAGCAACTGGAATCACATTTTATTTATTAAAAATCATAAATACAAATTGCATATTACATCGCTTGGCCATAGCCACATTTCATATCTGTATTATGCATAAATTAAACCAGGGATTATAGTGGGGATGTTACAATATCCTACCCAAGCCCAACAACCACAAATTTCTCAACCACAACAACTTCAACTACCAACTAATCAACCTCCTCCAAGACCTACTCAAATACCTGCACAATCCATTCCAAACCCAAATAATAAAGTAGCTCAACCCACTTATAACATTGAGTTACAAACCTTTCCTACCTATCTGATCACTCCTCTTGATTTACATGATATTCATCTTAGATCAGGAAAGGTAGTTAATAACATTTATCCTATTATTATTGAAAAGGAAAATGAGGAGGAAACTCCTAATCAATCAAGCAATAATGATAGTTTTATTCCAATAAAACAAATTTCTTCTCCAATAGATCAACCACAATCATCCAAATCTTCTCCCTTTCTAGAGAGGTTGAATTTGGACAAACAAATAAAGAAATCTGAATTTGATTTATTGGATGAATTAAAGAATGTTTGTATCAAAATTCCTTTACTGCAAGTAATCAAAGATATTCCAATTTATGAAAAATAGTTAGAGAATTGTGTTTGAAAAAATAAAAAAGAACGAAAAAGACCTACAAATTGTCCCGTTATCCCCATTTTTGTGGATAATTAAGGAGATTATTTCTCGAGGCCCTCAGGTTGAATATATGGTGTATCGAGAGACTACATGACCGAAAGTATCTTTTTGCACATATGGAGACCCTTCTCACCACCACAGAGGTCACAAATTTTCAGATGGCATCCACCACTTCTGCTGACTTCTGGAAGGTAGTGGGCCTTTCTCCATGAGGTACAAGTCAATATTATGGTGATCACCATTTCAATATTTAAGGCATTTAAGTATGTTGTATCTTATATTGCTTTAGGTTTAATGATATATTCTTGGACATTATGCCTTTTTCCTTGCTTCACCTTAGTGGTTGACATTGTGCCCTAGTAGGTGGTATTCCTTGGGGATGGGTTTGCTAATAGGAACTCCCTTGAAGAGCCATCATACCATTCTCGACCATACTTACCACTTTCCATCACTATTTCCCCCCATTTCCTTATCTCTTGGGATTTTAGGGTGTATTGACCCAAAAAGGGGTTGTCCCTCATTCTATGGGAAGAAGGGGCTGAAGGCCCAAAGGGATTAATGTTGGGTAAAAGATAAAATACTATGTATGAACCTTCTAGATGATTCACCCAGGGATCACCCAAGAAAGCAATGAAATGCTTATCTTTGAGAAAAGGGGGACCCACCAAAATATGATTAAGAACGATTAAAAGGTTAGTTAGAGGATATGAGGTCTCATCATGAGCTGACCTATCATGTCCATGAATATCTAGTGGTATGACATTACCATCATATGGTCACCAAGCCAGAGTAATGTCTCTTAGTTGCATGGCTGAGAGAAAGGGGGTCTCATCATGAGCCAACCTTCTCATTTCCACTAGGTGTTTGTGAGTGACGCTACCATTATATAGACACCATGCTAGGGCAGTGGCCTTCAACCTTTCCTTGAACTTATGAAATAATGAAAGAATGGAAAAATAATGGGCTTGGAAAAAGTGCATTGCAGACGAAGGTACCACACACCCTCTACAAAGGCACCCATGAATGAGACACTACGACCTCTTGTATGTCATGAGCCCTATGCCCATTGAGTCTTGACCCTAACCAATTCACCCACATTACATGGCTTAGATAGGGATCTCTTGGAAACTCTCCTTGACCTATGGAAATATCTACCCAATAGGACACCTCATCAACCCTCCCATATTCAAGTTTGACAAGTCACATAATGTCTTTGAGCATTTAATTGTTTGGCATAGTAATATTTGATGCACATGCTTAGGTGGCTTATTTATTGATTGGATTCACTTATCATGATGTTATGACTTGAGATCCTTGGAGGGCATGATTATTTGTTTTGTAGGACCTAGTTGGTGGACATTTTGGAGGAACAAGTCTAGCTTGGGCTTCCACGAGGCTCGAATCCCACAGGTTGATGCTAAGGGCCTGCATGCATGATGAGAAAGATAAAACTTGGAAGTCCTAGAAGATCACTTGGATGACATAACCTAGCCCCCACATGCCAAAATTTTTGGCGAGGAGAGACAAAACGTCACTTCTAGAGTCATGACATCACCTAGGGGGGTTAGGGCTTGGTGGTAAGGTGACATACATTGGCACAAGGACATTTTTGAGGGGTTTGAGCCTTGATCGTGAAGGAAGTTGTTTGGATGCTTGACACGTGGCTTTGGGAAGCCTCTCTACTCTCCTCCATCACCAACGACCTCCTCCTAGTGCCAAAACGTCCCCTAAAGGGGTGGCGTCCATATGAAATAATGTTTTTCTTTGTGAAAAAGTGAAATTTAAATGAATTGTTTAATAATACTTTATAAAAGGGGTAAGATTAGGGTTGTTGACCCCTAGTCTTGTGGTTCACCCTTAATTATGTGGAAAAACTATCTTAGTGACATTTTGATAAATAAGAGATCATAATATATCATTTTAACATAAATCTCCTTCTTGTGAGAAGTACTTGGTCTGAAATTTTCGATACAGTTGGAGTATTTTTCCTCTTGTGCTATGGAATAATGCTTTTATGTTTATGGTTGATGATAATGACGGTGCACTATCTCTAGGAGGTCATTCTCTTTCTTTTGTGGATGTTTATTTTTGCATGTTAAGGCTTTTTTTTAATGGTACAGTCTCTTCACTTTGTTATTATCATTTGTAATTCAAGATATGGTTGTTTTTTCCAAGGATAGATAGTGGGTATAAGGATATACACCTCTATCCTAGTTTCCACCATTTTATCAAGCTTTTTTGCAAGGGTTTAGTTGAGGAAGTAAGAGGATTTACACCCCTTATCTTCAAACCCTAGTTAAGTTATTTTCCTTGGTAAGTAAGAGGATTTACACCCCCAAGGATTTAGTAACCTTAGATCTTTATTTTTGACCCCATTAACCCATAACTAAAGGCACTAGTCTTGCATTGGAGAAACAAAATATTGCATTGGGAAATGTAATTTCTTGTCATTTTTATTTTTTGCAACTTGGATTGTGTTCCTTGTGCTTAAGGCACCTCATAGCCACAAGGACGTCCCCATAAAAAGGATAGTTCTTTCTGCTGTTATAGAATTTTGTCTTCAGTCATTAGGGCTGCAGAAACCCTAACTCAATTGCTTGAATAACTATCTTATCAACCATTGGAAATTGCCCAAACTTTCCACACTAGTCCTACTTTCTCCAACACAGTTTTTGGAAAAGTTTCGAGGAGTTTTAGTGGCTGATTTTCTCGCTGTAATACATTGATTGTTACAGCCACAAGGCTGATATAATTTTCTGCAGAAAAGTGCTTACAACAGCCTTGTCTTTCATGCTAGAATCTTGGATTTTCATCTTGAGTTTTGCTAGTATTTAACTAGTATTTCTCTTGTATCTTCTACTTGATCTCTAGCATTTATTTTGCAGATTATGATTCCATTTTATTGCTGATATACATTGTTACGAACATCTTCTATTCGGGACAACAAGCTTAACTTTATTGTCCAAGTGATTATATTGCAATATATGCTTGTTTTTCTTGTGTCTTGGGCATGGATTTCACCATTTGTAGGTTACTCAACATACTTGGAAACCCTTGGAACTTCCCAAAAATTCATTCCAAGACCTTCATACCATTTATATTTTACCTCTAGGGACTTCATATCCATCTTCATCCATCTTCATCTCATCCCCCCTAGGGTCACCGAGATCCCCCCCTAAGGTGACAACGGTAGGTGACCTCTTAGTTGTTGCAATTTAGTGGTTGGGTTGGGGTTTTCCCAACCTACAACTTGTGCGATAACATGTCCAAGTAATTTATATGGATGATTGGTCTTAGGTATTTTCTTTGACTTAATCCATGATTGTGTAGAAATTTCTATGGATGATTTTACTATTTATGGAAATTCTTTTAAGGAAGTATTAGAAAATCTTGAAAAAATTCTAATTAGACGTCAAAAAACTAATCTTTCATTAAATAATGAAAAGTGTGGTATGCTACTTACTGAAGGCATTGTTGTTGCTTAGCTAGAGGCTAGCTACATTACATTATGGTATCAGAGATGTAATTGAGAGATTGTTTGTGTGGCATGACCCAACCATGGTGGCTGGGTACATTAGAAAGTGGTATCAGAGCTGATAATGAGAGAGCTTTGCGTGATATGACCCAGCTTGGGTGGCTGGGTACGTTACAAAGTGATATCAAAGCCCAGTTTTTAATGCTGAGTCTGAATGCACTGAGTTAGTAGAATGTTGAGGTGGAAACTCATAGAGAATTAATATCTGGAGTACATCTGCAATTTTTTATTTAAATTATTGCAATAAAATTGAGAGAAAATTTCATGGATAATGTGAAGAATTGAGCCTTTTTGGAAATTTCGAACATAAGCAAATTTGAAAACTTTGGGTATTTTTCTATACGATGACATTGGAATGATGTGGAGGCCATGTGTCAGCTGATGTGGTAGAAGAAATATGTGTACTTCCATGGTGGCAGGTACATGTTGGACAAGATGATAGTTGGCAGGTGATGTGGATCCGTGTAGCAAGTTAAGTGTCAGTCTCATGAAATTGCGATAAGATCTTTGAATTCGGCTAAGTGTTGGGACTTCTCAGACAAAATTATGAAATGAAGTTACAATTTTACGAGTCTGCGAGTTTGCTAGTCTACGTAGATGAAAAATGACTTATTGTTGGGACTTCTCAGACGAACTTATGAAAGTAAGGTTACAAGTTTATGAGTCCGGAAGTCTGTGAGTCCACAAAAGGAAAAAGAAGCTAAGTGTTGGTGGCGGGTTCATGTAAGGTATGAAGAAGAGATATGACTAGATTCATGGTGAATCCATTAAGATAGATCAATGATGGATATCTAATCAAGAAATGATCGGACGGTTTCTAAGTGTTGCTACTTTTAGTCCCTAATTTGCACTTGATTGCTAAAGGGAAAGCTAGGGCATCATCAAGTTATTGCAATATTTTTTTATAAATAAATATTTTTTTTTGGATTTTGAAATTGGTTTGCTTTGATGGGCAGATCAAGCAGGTTGAAAAGGTAAAAATATGAATCGACACTCTTAATTTAAATAATGAGAAGCATTTCACATAGTCAAGGGTATTAAATTTGAGAGCTAGCCATTTGATGAACAAAGAGAAATAAAGAAACAAAGATGAGTACATAAACCAACAATCTGCCAAATTCATACATTCACTAGGAATATTTTCATATTCGAAATGTCATTTCAAATATGAAACATATACTTGAATACAATTTTCAGAGACAGGTAATTGACAATGATATCCTCACTGTAATTGAAGTTGAATCTCAAAGAAATTGATTCATTGCAAGAATTTCTATTAAATTCAAATAAGAAAAGAATAAAACATAGTACAAGAAGAGAACTGCCTAAGCATCATCAAAATGTCTGATCATCGAGTATGAAATCCTGTAGGGATTGAATCCTTTTCCTTACAATCTTCAGGGTTCCTCCGTTTTCCAATCCACTCGACCTCTCAATACCCTTTCGGGACCCCCCACCTGAATATAATTATCAATGATAGATTTATAGCCCTTGCAAATTAAAAACTAAAATAAAATGAATCCTTAATTTATCACATAAAATTTGGATTTGATCGAATCTATCTTTGAAAATTTAGATATGTTGGAGTCAAATGCCCCAAATCTTGAAATAATTCAATGACAGTTACTGGAAATGACCCTTTGGAGACTGATTCAATGCCTGGAAACCTAGGATTTAAGGTTGACTACTGATCTGTCATCGATATGCCTTTAATATGTTTTTAGAAATACTTTGTCACATGTCGGAAATGAAGATCTACTTGATTTAATACCTGAAAATATGGATCTATTTTGCTAATATTTTTCTTTTTGTTCCTGATTTGGAGGAATTTAGTTCAATCCAAATTCTTTTAATTCCTAGAAACTTGTAGCTGTTTCAATCTGCGGGATATTTTTGGGCATATGTAGGCATTTCCAAAACAATATAACCCAGGCTCCAAATATTCTTGAAGATGGACATCGCTAAAGAATGTGACAGAGGTCAGATAATTCATGGGTCTTGCCAGTTATTACCGAAGATTCATAAAAGGGTTCTCAAGAATTACAAGTCCAATCACTTCTTTGCAAAATAAGAGAGTGAAATTTGAATAGACTTCCAAGTGTGAAGAGAGTTTCCAACATTTGAAGGAAATATTGACAAGTGCACCAATACTGAAGATTGCAGATCCAAATGAAGATTTTTTTTGTGTGCATCAATGCATGCAAGGAAAGACTCGGTGGAGTCCTCAATCAAAGGGACAATGTGGTATGCTATGAATCCATAAAATTAAAATAGCATGAGAGGAATGATGCTACACATGAATTGGAGTTAGAAACTATTCTACATGCATTAAAAATGTGGAGGCATTACCTTATGGATAAGAAATTCGAGCTAAGAATAGATCACTGTGGTTTGAAACATTTTTTTGGACAACCAACACTAAATGCTAGACAAACTAGATGGATGGAATTTCTGAGTGAATATGAATTCAAAATTAAGCACATAAAGGGAAAGGAAAATCAAGTGGCTGATGCACACAGAAGAAGAGCTCATGAAGTGGATATTGCAACCATCAATATGTACAAGAAAAATATGAAATATCAAATTATTGCAACTGTTAGGCAATTGGATTAGGTTGATGGACAATTGGTTTGGATTTTTGGTTGTCATTGATGTCAAATCTTGGAGAGTGATATTGTAGATTGATGTGAACCCTTAGATGTTGATGTGAACCCTTGGAAAAGTCCGGTGGCACATATGTATGGGTAAGTGACCCAAGTTTGTTTGAGGTATAAAGGCACAAAGATCAGTGAATATGTAGGTAAGACTATTCTAGATGGATAATACATGTCATGACATGATCCAGGTGGATATCGATGGTCACCCACCTATTCCAACTGGCTCAAAACAATCTTCTAACAACTTACTATTTTTAGCAGGTTTTCGGTTTCTAAACTTCCAGGGCCATTTTGAGGGCCTAATGAAGTTTTTTAAATATTAGGCACCTTAATGATAGCCAACGGATTTGATTGAGCCCCCAAAATGAATCTCCTCGTCGATACATTTCCAAGGAGGTATCATGTGCCCAAAACGAAGATCGTATGCCAAAGTTATGCCCCTGGGAAATTGATACACTAAACTACCCAAAATGAGGTCCACAAAACTATTGGATTTTCATCTTCAGGGGTTAGGGTTTTGGATTTCATTTATGTTAAAAAGGCCTTTGGATCCTCATTGTAAGAATCATCTTCTTGCGAATGCGAGTAGCTGTCACATATCTTCTAAGAGATAAGTTTCCACCATTCTAACGAGTCTTTCACTCTGTATTTTTAGAGTCTCTGTATATTTCTTTCATTAATAGAAATCATGTATTACCGTATTTCTCTATTTCTGGAAATATTTATGTGTATTTCATTGTAATATCTCTGCTTTCATTTTGTTCTAAGATAAAATTCGGATCAGTGGTATTAGAGCAGGCTTCTCTTGATAATTTTTCAGTGCATGTCTTCGACGAGGTCCGAGTATAGCAAGTTGGGTCTCGAGCTTTCCTCTCTTAAGGACAATCGCTCTTGCACGTCCAAGAAAACCTCCATGAAGGAAGAAAATAAAATGACGGAGAAAAAAATTCTATTAATCTATTGCTTGAGCAAGCTCTCATGCGACAGAGGGACAAAATGATGGAGAATTTTTCTCAGATCCTTCAACACCTGCTGATAACAATAGATGCGTCTTCATCAAGCGACCAATTTGGAGGTACCTCACCTTTCAAGGTAAAAGTTAATTTTGATAATCCTGTATTTGAAGGATATATAGATGCAAATGCCCTAGAAAAAAGGTTAAATCTGCTAGAAGGTTATTTCTCTGTTCACAATTTTTTTGAAAGGGAAAATATCACCTTCACACTCTTTAAGGCTCTCCCCCATGTCAAAAATTGGTGGGAAACTTACTGGGAGCAAAGTTCCACAGAGAAGTCTGGAATATATGGGGTTGAGCCCTCTTGGGATTTTTTTGTGGATGCGTTCAAGGAACAATATTACCCTATTGTTAACTATGACGACCAATACATGAGATGGACAACACTACGACAAGAGAGGGTCCAAACAATGCTGGTGTTCACAAATAATTTTCATACCTTGCGCACCAAGATAGGTATCAAAGACTCTGAGCAACATATGGTTCTGGAATACTGTGGGGCTCTACATAGATACATCCAAAATGAAATGGATTTTTTGGACATCTCATCACTCGGTGCTTCTTATCGATATGCTATTAAAATAGAGCATAAGTTTAAGCACCAGAACAAGCAGGATTTTGGGTCTGCAAATCCGCAACAACCAAAGTATGATAAGGACAACCCTAACAAACAACCTTCAGAAAACCAGTCCAATCCATAGTAAAAGAAGGGTAACGAAAAGACGAAGGACATTGAAAAATGGTGCGATTTCCACAAAATCCTCTGGCACAATACCGATGAATGTCTCTCAAAACAATCATTGGAGGCCACGATCAAAGACAAGGAGCCAAACCCTGATTCAAAATCTGATTTAGAAAATACTGGTAGACAATAGATCATCGACGCATACACCACTACTATTGTTGCGACTGCAACAATTCAACCAGAAGAACCAACAGATCTTGAAGAGGGGGAGCACCTTTTTTATCCACAGATGTGGGTGAAGGGGAACCCGCTACATTTTATTGTTGATAGCGGAAGACAGAAGAACCTCATCTCAATAGAGGTCGTCAAATAGTTGGGATTGTCGACAACACCACACCTGCAACCATACAACATCGGGTGGATTCACCAGGGACAAGATTTCCATGTCAGCCAACAATGCCAATTGTCATACCACATCCAGCCCTTCAAGGATGAGGTATTATGTGATGTTTCCCCACTAGATGTCTGTGATGTTCTGTTGGGCCAGCCATATATGTGGAATCTCCATGCTATTTATGAGTATCGACCTTGTAGTGTCATTGTTACTCTGGGGGGTAATCTCTACAGGATACCAGAGGTAGTTCCAACTACTATCCCACCTAAATAGTGCTGCAAATTAGTATCTCATACTACAAAATTTAGCTTCTTCATAATCTGTTCAAAAGGTGCACAAAAGACACTACAACCACTGCAACCTCGGTACAAGTACCTTCTATCTAACTGAAGCAGATCGACAAGATTGCAACAAAGAGAAATGATTCTTTCTACACATAGTCATATAATGTATCCAAACATGTTAAAAATATCGAACCCTTAAAACATTAGGTTCTCAACAACCTTCCACAAGCGAAGCAGTGCAACTTGTCCAACAAGGCAAGCATCTCACCAAGGTTCAAGTTCAACAAACGATTTCCCCTCTCCCCTGGGCACTCAATGCAATGGAGACCATTGTTTCCTAAGGAGGGAGGATTGATCTAGGTGGATATCGGTGGCCGCCCACCTATTTCAACTGACTCAAAACAATCTTCTGGAAACTTACTATTTTTAGTCGGTTTTCAGTTTCTAAACTTCTAGGGCCATTGTGAGGGCCTAAATGATTTTTTTTCGAGATCAGGCACCTTAATGATAGCCGAAGGCTCTCATTGAGCCCCCAAAATGAATCTCATCATATATACATTTCCAACGAGCTATCGTTCGCCCCAAACAAAGATCGTATGCCAAAGTTATGCCCCCGAGAAGTTGATACACCAAACTACCCAAAACGGGGTCCACAAAACTGTTGGATTTTCATATTTCAGGGTTAGGGTTTCATATTTTATTTATGTTAAAAAGGTATTTGGAGCCTCATTGTAAGAATCATCTTCTTGCAAAAGCGAGTAGCCGTCACATCTCTTATCATAGATAAGATGCCACCATTCTAGCGAGTCTTTCACTCTGTATTTTTATAGTCTCTGTACATTTATTTCATTAATATAAATCATGTATTATTGTATGTCTCTATTTATGACAATATTTATGTGTATTTCATTGTAATATCTTTGTTTTCATTTGGTTCTAAAAAATAATTTGGATCATGCCATTTTCGGTGATATGTGGAATGTGACATAACTCCTCATGGTTAGAAAGTTATGGCCATGTGAAGTTGGAGAACCCTCATGAGTTATCTAGAAGCCCCTAGAAGGTCAAAGAAGTCAATTATTCTATAATCTCCTAGAGGAAGTGTACTAGTCAAATTGATGGTAACTAGGAGTTAATCATGGGTATAGTTGTTGCATTAAGAAAATAATTAAAAATAAATTAGTTGCAACAAGAGGTTGTGAGTTTGATAATTATGGTAAAGTAGTTGTGATGAGAAGATTGAATAGTCAAAGTGGTTGACCAAGAAATAAATTAAATAATAAAATGGTTGCAACAAGAAGTTAGTTAAGGACAAAGAAGTTATTAATTGACCAATAATAGAAAAGTTAGTTGCAACAAGAAGTTGTGACTAAAGATAAATTATTTAAATAATAAAGTAGTCAAAGTGGTTGCAAAGAGAAATGATTTAATAATAAATTGGTTGCAACAAGAAGTGGTTAGTTTACTATTTATGGATAAGTCAAAGTGGTTGCAAAAGAAATTAATTAAATAATAAAGTTAGTTGCAATTGGAAGTAGAGACATTACTATTTGTGGATAAAATGGTTGTAAGTGGACAAGTGATTAGAAGTGGGTTATCCCTAGAAGAAGGAAGTTGGGTAAAATTAGTTAGAAGGTAACCCCTTGAGGAAGGTACTTGGAGAGTATAAATAAGAGAGAAAGGAACTGCTATTAGCACCTACCCCTACCTATTGAACATTATTGAATATCAATTTGTGAAAGGTTTATTGAAGGTACTCATTGATACATCTGAAGTTACGCAAGTTTGAGGTAGCAAAGGAGGGTTGGCGACGAAATTTTTGAAGTTGCAGATTTACTGAAAAAACCCCTAGATTTTGAGGTGTACATGGGCTATAGTGGAGGAAGGTGTGTACATACGCAGGCTAAAGGAGAACATGGTGCGTACATACGCGGGCTAAAGGAGAACATGGTGCGTACATATGTAGGCTTAAGAAAAAGAGGTCGCGTATAGTTGGGAAAAGCCATAAAAAATTGAGTAGATGAAGATGCCAGGTCTTTAGAGTCAGAAAGAAATCTCTCAGGAAGGTCTACAGTGATCAGGTACAACTGATGTATCTACATGTTCAAAAGGTATGCCATTTCTGGGTGTAGTTGGATATTGTTGTCTACATGAGATATGGTTATGGGAGATTGAGAATTTTCCCTAGAGAGGCTCTTGATTGTATGAAACTTATTGTATGAGCTAGATCTACATAAATACAACACTGGTATGGTTGGTATTCATTATTGTTACATCTTGTTGGGGTGAGTGTTGAGGCATATCTTGTATTTCTTGGTACATGGTTGAGGGTTTTTGGTTGTGATTTGTTGGTGAAGTTGTTGGTTAGTTTAAGGTTGCATATCAGTGAGGGTTTGATGTCTAGTTCATGTGAGGATTTATTACACATGATTATGACTGTATGCACATGTATGGCACATGAATAGATAGACATAGATGCACATGGTTTGAATGATATTCTTGTGATATTGAGTATGAGATCTATGTTATCAAATCTAATTTATTGAGGGGTATTCTTGGTACATGTTTAGAGGCACTTTCTAGTAGTGTTGGTGTGATCCGAATTTATTTTTGGCACAAAATGAGAGCGGAGATATAATAAAGAAATGCACAGAGATATCGCATATATTCAATAATATAACATAAATGTATCAGAGATGCAACCATAAACACATATATACAGTAAGACATGATTTCTATTAATGAAATAAATGTACAAAGACTGTAAAAATACAGAGTGAAAGACTCGCTAGAATGGTGGCAATTGATCTCTGAGAAGAGATGTTACAGCTATTCGCATTTGCAAGAAGGTGATTAAAATGAGGCTTTGAAATCCTTTTATGCCCAAAACCCTAGACATCAAAAAACCTAACCCTAGGAGGTGAAGCGCCAAAAGTCATGTGGGCCCCGTTTGGGTAAGTTAGTACATCAACTTCCCGGGGTCGTAACTTTTTCATACGATCTCTGTTTTAGGCGTATGATAGCCCGTTGGAAAGGTATCATCGAGGAGATTAATTTTATGCACATTATAAAAAGAAATTTCATATTTAAAACCTGTTTACCCAAAAAACATCGTTTAGTGCCCCAAAATGGCCTTGAAGTTAAAACCTGCTAAAAATAGTAAATTACCAAAATTGCTAGAAAACTATTTTGATCCAGTTGGAAAAGGTGGGTGGCCGCCGATATCCACCTGGATCATGGTGACAGATGATTGGTACATGTTTGGTGCATGGCTAGAGGCACTTGCTAGTAGTATTGTTGACACATGGTATATGGATGATGTGGCATAAATATCTTGATATATTATTAAAATCACATTTTGGTCTTGGTGATGGCTATGAGGTATTGTGATGTCCATAGTGGATGCACTTGTGATGGTACAGGTTGTATGAATTATTGATGTACATGGTTGATAGTACAGGTTGATTGGTACAGGATGGGGCAAGTTGCAAGTTGATGTGATAGAGGAAACAAAGGGTCTAAGTTTAAAAAAAGTAAGAACCTTATCCTTCTGAAGGTGTGCGCAGGATGCAGTATAGATAGGTTGCGTACATATGTAGGCTGTAGTATAGAAATGTCACATACATACACAAGCTACATCATATACAGGGCACATACCTGTTGGTTTTTGTTGGTATAGGTTGATTACAGGTATTGGTTTGTTACAGGTTGTTGGCACAAATTGATACATGTTTACAGTGGTATATCTCAGAGTGATAGTGTGGCAGTGGTTTCATCATCTATTTGGCACTTATATTTCAGGGCGATAGGACAGGGCAAGGAAAGGGGGTTGTAGCCTCCTTCTAGTTGGTGCTAGAGAATCAGGGAGTTGAAGCTTCTTTCAGGTTGGAGCCCAAGAACTAGGTGGTTTTAGCCAAAGAACATAGGGGGTTGTAGCCTCCTTTTGGTTGTAGCCAGAGAATTGGGGATTTGGAGCTTCCCTTGGGTTGGAGCCTCCTTCCAGTTGGAGATGGAGAATTGGAAGTTGGTGCTTCCTTGAATGTAATTCTTAAAGACATATAAGAAAATAATTCTATGGTTTTCTCTCGCATTGGGTTTCCACATAAAATACTGGTGTACTGTGCATTATGTGGATGTGTCTATTATTGTTTATTATGCACTGATGGATGTTAATTTTTTATGATGCAATAATATATTAATAATGAACTAATGAATATTGTTGAATAATTTAAAGGAATATACATTGTGGTTAAAAGGATTAATAAGTGGTATAAATTGCTCATTACGAATTCACCCCCCTTCTCAGTAATCTAACAACAACAACGAATTCATATCATCAATATGTGAAAATAAAAGAAACATTACAGCGAGGTAACTTTCAATAGAAATTTAATTTTTATGAGCTGGAAGAGGATGGAATTCTCATGTACAAAGGAAACGTATATGTGCCGAATTCCAATGAGTTGAAAAATGCAGTTATGAAGGAAATGCACAATGTGCCAGATGCCGAGAACCCAAGATATCAGAAGACAATTGTAGCAGTAAGAAGCCAATACTTTTGTCCAAGAATGAAGAAAGAAGTGGCTAATTACATAGCCATATATATAGAATTCCAAAAAGTGAAGACGAAACATAGACAAACAACATGTTTTCTACAACCATTTCCCATTCCAGAATGGAAGTGGGATGTAGTCACAATTGATTTTATTACTAAGCTACCCATAAAAATGAAGCAATATGATTCCATGTCCACCAACATGATTCCAGTAAAGACTACACACAAGGCAATAAATACTGCATAAATTTATATGAAGGAAGTTGCTAGGTTACATGGAGTGCCTAAGACACTAGTTTCAGATAGAGATCCAAAGTTCACTTCAAATTTTTGGGAAGGTTTGTTCAAAGGCTTTGGAACAAATATAAATCTTAGTACAATGTATCATTCAGATTCAGATGGGAAAACAAAAAGGAGAGGATAATTGAGGACATGCTTAGAATGCATGTGATGGATCAACTATCAAAGTGGGAAGATTATATTCATTTAATTGAATTTTCCTACAAGGCCTCATTGAAGATGAGTCCATTTGAATCATTGTATGGAAAAAAACGTAATACTTCGATGAGTTGGGATAATCCAGCAGGCAGAGCAGTTGTTGGGATGGATTTTTTGAAGGAAATGGAAGAGAAGATGACAAGCATAAAACATAATTTAAAGGTTTCCCAGGATAGGCAGAAAAGTTATGCAGACAAGAAATTTTTTTCTAAAGATTTTAAAGTGGGAGAACATGTGTTCTTAAAAGTAAAGGCAAAGAGAAGTTCAATAAGATTAGGAAGTTTCATGAAGTTGGCAACAAGATATTGTGGGCCTTTTTAAATATTAGAAAATATCAGGCCAGTTGCATACATGTTAGCTTTCCTTTCATCCATAAGAGTGCATTCTGTATTTCATGTATCATTATTAAAGAAGTATGTACCCGATCCTAACCACATAATTGATTGGAATGTGATCCAAGTGGAGCACAGAGGGGATTTTCAGGTGGAACCAGTACACATCCTAGATCGGAAAGTCAAAGTGATCAGGAACAAATCCATAGGGTTGGTAAAGTTTTAATGGACTTGCTATGGTCCTGAAGATGCTACATGGGAGCATGAAGAAAACATGTAGGCAAAGTACCCACAAGTTTTTGACATTTTTGAAGAAGACATAATAAAAGACTCCATTTTGAGCAACTAAGAGCTCTGGAACCACATCTCAGAGTCCTAGTCAACTACACTAGGGACCTCGATAAATGGATGGCTCATTCCTTGGGTTAGCCCTGATAAATGGATGGTACATCCCTTAGGTCAAACTTCATAAACAAATGGTTCATTCCTTGGGTTAATGTGTTGAGAGGAACATGAGATTGATCGTTGGATTTGTTGTTGGAGTTGTTAACTTGAAGAATTTTTATTTCTAAGTGTTTTGATGTAAATTTTCATATATATATATATATATATATATATATATGCAAATTTAAATAAAAATACTTAGAAATAAAAATTATGTATATCAACATAGAAGGCACTTGGAATGGAGAACAATTTTAGGTGAGAGGGAATGTAACATCCCCATTATAATCCCCGGTTTAATTAATTCTTATGTGGATATAATATGTGGCTACGACCAAGTGATGTAATATGCGGATTTTATTTCAATGTTTTAATAATAAAAATGTGATGCCAATTGCTAAGGGGATAGGGACAAGAGATGGGGGATGAATTAATCCACAATAGGGGGAATTAATGGCCAAGAGGGGTCAAAGGGGGGATTACCCATGTCTATTAATCTAACCCATTTCCCTAAACTTGCTTATTGTATACGAACCTTCCACTTTCTGATTGAGTGTTCCCAAATACAATCATTGAATAGATGTAAGAGGGTGGGTGTGAGTGGTCAGATCCCAGAGTTATTGGGCACATGGGGGGGGGGTTTAGTACCATCATTTTGGGAAAGAGTGTGAGTCAATAAAGGCAAGCCACAAGAGAGGAATTTTGTATGGATTAGAGAGAACAATTTTTGGTAAGAAAAGTTGTGCATGGGGAGAGAGAAAGAAAAAGAGCTTGGAGTTGGTGCAACCATGGAGGGAGAAATCTGGAGCATAACTAGAGCGAATTGGAGATGGAGAAATGAAGAGATAGGTTGTTAATCCTGAAGAGTGAACTCCTGGGTGAGTTTCACTAAAACAACAAGTGTTTGCTGTTGGTTTGTTGATAGTTTTCCTAGCAGGAAGTTCCCTTGAGCTCCCAACTGAGAGATTCCTAGTCACTTGTGCCAGAGAGACCCTGATAAATCAATGGAACATTCCTTCGATTAGCCCTAATAAATGGGCAATACATCCCTTGAGTGATCCTTGATGAACAAATGGTGCATTCCTTGGGTTGTGCAGGTCAAGAGGAAGAGAGCTGGTAGAAAGACCGGGATAGCTGTAGGAGAATATCAGTTGGTTTATGAGCTTTATGAGATGTGAGTGGACTGTGAGAGACCACCCTCTTTTGTGGATTACTAGCCTTATCTTGGGGGTGAAAGAATGTTTATATTTGGAGCAATTAGTCTATGGTTGGGTGGAGTGTCCGTCCCAAGCAACTGGTTGCATGATGCTTGTTTAAAGATGAGTGTTTGATCTTGTACTGAGTTATTTACATGTGTTATTGTTGTGCATGAACTCTGCGTGAATGAGAATGAATTATATGATACTGTAATGCATGGTTTAGCTGTATTTCATGTTAATTATTAGCATGCTTTAGATGCAACTATTTTATAGTTATAGATCGTAGGTAAATCTGTTTTAAATTTGTTGTTGTAAGCTACAAGAAATCAACTAACAGTAAAAGAATTGCTTTACTTAGCAGAAGTTTCGTTTTTATGTGTATTCCACACGTAATGTTGCTTAGCTGGAGGCTAGGTACGTTACATTATGGTATCAGAGATATAATTGAGATATTTTTTACGTGGCATGACCCAACCATGGTGGCTGGGTACGTTACAAAGTTTGTCTCTAACTTTGTTCCTATCGGGGAGTATATTTATCCTTGTCTTACTCCATTGAGGATTGCTGGGTTGTTTTGTGGGCATTGTTTTCCTTTCTCTATGAAAAAGTTTGGCTCCACTGAGGATTTCCGTGCTATTTTTTGGTCACTTCTTTCCTCTCTGTGACTGATATCATCTCTAGCTTTGGTCTTGTTAGCCTTGTCTACAACCTTGCAACCACATCCCTCTATGCCTGATTTCAGATTTGGTCATGTTGGAAAACTCATCCCTTTACAACTAAGTTTGGCTATAGTCCCATCGATAACCTCATATCTCATCCCATCCCACGTTGGATTTGGAAGTTTTTTTGCAA
>JZKD02S0197849.1:102399-112844 GCA_000966675.3 Picea glauca
CACTTTGAGACATTTTAAAGATATCTTCTTTAGAGTCTTTGGACTTACAATAGGGATGATATTTAGCAAGAAATTTCTTTTTCATGTCATCCCAGTATACTATGGTTGCTTCTCCAAACCCCATGAACCATTTTAATGCATATCCTTTCAAATTTACAGGAAATAAACAAAGTTTTTGAGCATCATTGGTATATCCATATGTTCGACAAATGATGTCAAATTCAAACATGAAAGCATCAGGGTCTTCAGTAGACAAGCCAAAGAAATTTGGAAAAATAGAGGGAGGAATATTCTTCATTTTTATGTCATCTCCTAAAAGAGTTGGTGTATCAACTATAGGAAATGCAAATGTAGTATGTTCTTCTTCCTCCTCTTCATCATTTCCTCCTCTTGTCTCTTCTCGATGTGATTCTCTATCCTCTCGTTATTTCCTTCCTCTTTCTTCATTTCTTTTCCTTTCTAATTCTCTTTCCATTCTCTCCCTTTCTTGTCTATCAGCTTCTGACATTGCAAAGAAGTTTTTTGTTGTACAATCAGATATTTCTGTTGGAAAAAGAGGTTGTTCTATTTGTTCAAAAATAGTTTGCTTTTCTTTTTGCTTCCCTACAGAAGATATTTCTGATTGTATTTGTTTCTTATTTACTTCATGAACCAATAGAACTTGTCTTTCTATGAGAGTTAACCTTTGTCCTGAACACTGTTTTTCCTCTAATTCTTTCAAAGTGATTTTTCCAGCAGTTGGTGTAGTAGATTCGTATTTTTCAGTTGTAGATGTTCCTGCTCCTACATATGGTTGATTAGTTTTGGGGGGGTTTTGTTTTAAAAATATGCCTTTATCATCCCTAAGTTTAGACATAAAGAAACATAAATTAAAATTAATTCTATGATGTGTTTATTTTATTTTATTTTATGAATATATATGTTTTTTTTTTTATCTCTAAATATGCCTCCCTGACATCGACGCCAAAATGTTAGGCTCCAATCTACTAATGTAAATTAGAGTACAAATGATTGTCAATCCGATGTTTGTAAGACTTAGAGGAACATCCAAAGTATATGGATTTAGAGATAGCTTTTATCTTTAATGGAAATAAACCAAAACCTATTCTAAGGGATGAATATGGAAGAGATGCTAAGCTTCTGTTCAGAAGTCATATTCACAGATTTCATAACATTAATGAACAAATGTTTTCCTAAAGAGTATCAACAATAAGCATTCAAGAGATGTTCGAACTAGTTCAAGACTTATCAAATGCTAGAAGGACACAAATCTTATTCAAGAGATGCATTCATTGTCTTCTTTCATTCATTCATTAGCAACTATCATTAAATTAAATCAAAAGTACTGAAAGCATAAATAACTCAAAAAGAATTCATGACTATCTTAATTCTTGAAGACAAACCACACATTGAATTCTTATTCAAGAAATCATTCACAATATGAGTAAGGCTTTGAAACATTAAGCATATGACTTAGCTATGGAATTCATATAACTACAACAATATATGAATAAAACTCATCTACAACAAGATCTAATCTAGAACATGTATCAAAGATTATTTGAAAAGAACATAAAGAAAGAGTGTACTAGTTTGGCAAAGGGGCCCTCCAATGCTTCACTGGTACACTTGAGTTGTCTCAGCTAAGAAAGAGATCCAACATCATTCATATCATTATATCATAGGCATTATCAGGAACAAAATGCAGAACTGATCTCCAGAGTGCAAATTCCAAAGTTTCTTCATTCACATTCAAGGTTGTCTTACTAGTCTATGCTTAAGAGTATTTATACAAGAGTTTCAAAACTAAAAAAGCTAATAAATCTCCTAAATATCATGATCAGATCCATAATATCCTAGGAAGGTCGAATGCCTCCTTCAGATCCATAATATATGGCCAAATCCCATGAAAATCCAAAACTGTCCATGATTTAAGGCTAAAACAGGGTATTTTCTGCTGAAGTGGCCTTGTTTGACCAACGTTGACCGGACATCTGGAAGGCTCAAATATCAAAGATGATAGATCATTATCCATCCTTATACATCAGGGAACATGACCCAAGTATTAGATTTCTCCCAGGTGTCCTGCAAGTACACGAACCTAGGAGAAATTACGGGATTTAGTCAAATCCTGTAATTTCTGATAAATTTTCAATTTTAATGCCAAAATTTAGAAAACTCAATTCTTAAGCCAAATAATGATAAATATACCTTGCATAAGATGTTTTATGGAAAATATGGAATGAAATGAAGGCAAAATGGATGGATATAGAGGCAAAAGTGTGGTTTATAGAGCAAAAAGGAAGCATAAAAATGTACTCAACAACTAGCTCCTTTTCATCCGTTTTGGACCTGTCTAGGGTGGTCTCTGAGAGTTCCTTCACCATGCCGATAAGTTCAATCGTCCATGCGTCCACTGTGTTTATAAATTTCTCCTCTGTAGTAACAAAGACAGAGTGATCCAACGTGATCTTTCTTTTATTCGCGGTCCTATGAACGATGTCTTTTATTTTTTGATCGTAGGAGATCGCATAGATGTCTTTTACCTCGTCTACCAGCTCAAGTATATGTTGGTCACCCAATGTGAGTATGTTTCCCAGACTACTGGTGGTGTATACTTGTTCAATATCAGGCTCTCAAACTTCCTCACTGTGCCTCAAAGATCCGGCCTCTACCTGTCGCTCGTTAGGGTTTGAGTATTGAGCGGAATAGCGACGTTAGGCACATACTTGTTACTTACTTTCTTGTTGGCCGCAGAACCATTGATTTCCTTTTGTGGGGATTCTTTCTTTGGCTCATCCAATTCGGGCTTGTTCTTCATATCTGCTCCAGTTTCTGATGTGTCGGGTTCATTTGTTTTGAGGCCACTTTCAACTTTTGTTTCCTTTTGCGGACCCTCCTTTGTTTACACTTCAGGCTTAGGGCAAGGAGTCTTCTCAGATCCTTTTTCCTCTTGGACACACACAGGGTTGTCGTGATATGACTCTGGGCTCTCATCGTCACTATATATAGTTACAAGCTTTCTCAAAGGATTAGGCACATGTGTTTCTACTGACACTCGACCTGTCTTTGGTTGAGTCGTCCCGCCTACCAGTGAATTGACCGATGATGTTGTAGATTTAGGGTTGTCTGACCCATTGGTGTTACCAAGGTTTGTTAAATTAGGACCGATTGGCTCCATCGGGCTTCCTTATCGACGATTGGTTGGAAGCCTAGGTGTTATGATGAGGTCCGGATTATCCTGCATCCACTTCATTAGCAGCTAGGCCTACTGCCACATAAGTCCCCCCATCCCCTGTACGAATTGAACCTCAGGGGAATCCCTAATTTGCACTGGGGATTCCTGATAAACTTCTACTGCTTCGATGGCTTCTTGGGGATCACCCACCGCTTTTCCCGGTTCGCATGCTACCCTTCCTTCTCGGGTCCTGATAATTTCTTGAGCCGTTTGTTCGAAAGATGTCACTTGATCCTCCAAACTCATGACCTTGAATCTGGTTGTTTTAGGATCAACCATCCTTGCCGCCACCTCATTCCAGTCTTGTGCATTTTCGGTGAAAATTTCATCTTCAAACCAGTCATGGGCATAAGGCCAATAGGATGATACTTGCGATGCATGTTTTAGGACCAAACCCTTGGGATCGTGCTTGTGAAAACGACCATTATGGAATCAAAATTCCAATTGAATTAGCCCTTATTACTTATCTTGTGTGGTGTCTTTGACCATGTAGAAGCCAATATGAAACCCATAAGGTATGAAGGCCTGCTTCTTGTCCTTTACCAAAGTGGTGTTGTAGCCCTGCAAAATGGTCTAATAACAGATTTCCCCTAATACCAATCGATTAGGGACATATACATGTAACAGATGGGGTGCTCCTGTGGCGCTGAAAACCCTGTTGTAGGTCTAGCGCTCATCTAAATACCAGTGGCCTACTTTCGATACCACCCTTTTGGCTGCATTTGACAGCCTTGGGCATTCCTTCTTGAACAACATAGAATAAATGCATGCAATAAACTGGTCACAGATGAGAGAATAAGATTTCTTATACCTATTTTCCCAAAGGATGCTGAAGTATACATAAACTGGGAGCTGAGAGGAATTCTAGCTTAATTTCATTCCAACAAAGACGTTCTTGGCACAGAAGAAGTTCAACAGATATGAGTCCATGTAGAAGGAAGGGGTTTCTCCCTCTTTTGGTGTCTGAGCTTGTCGTAAGAAAGTGCTCAACTGTTTGGAGATGATGGCAGCCCAGTTAAATCCTATTCCAGAAATGGCTATGGTATAAGCTAGAGGCATCCATGCCTCCAAAAACCCAACGCAATCTTTCTCCCCATGCAATCGAGAGAGAAGGGCCATTAGATAGATGTAAGGATCTCTCAGGTTGGCCGTTGGGTGCTAGCCGGAGGTTTGATTGGTGAAATGTTTATCCTCTCTCCACCAGGACGCCATAATCTTGTTGGTGTCGTGATTCTGATAGAAAATCAAAACAAATTTAGTGCTCAAACGTTCTTCCGTCTCCCTGAGCTTGTAGTATCTTTGAACTTCTACTGGGAGGAAAACCCCGACGCATCAACCATTGTCATCTTTAATTAAACACCTCTGTGTATTAGTGTGATCAATAAGCCATTTCAAGAGTTCGATGCAGGAAAATATCGGAGTCCTGCTTTCCACCATGTGCAAATAATCCTTGTGGACATTTAGGATAACTTTGTCGTCGAGTTTTCTTGTATCAGGATCATTGTGTGGGGAATACTCGAGGGTTTCCTCCTTCTTGATTTTCTTAAATAGTTCTTCCCAGCGAGGGAATACTGTTTTGGTCCCAATGTTTGCCTTTGTGTCTCCAAAGGTTGGGGGCTGGACGAAGGACTTCTTGGTGGATATCTTAATGACGGACACAGGTTTTGGAGAAAATTCCAATTGCCTCACAACTGCTGGGGAGGAACCTTATCCTACCTCTAGTTCTTGCAGCTTTGGTGCTCTTGGGGATTTCCTGGTGGTGGTTTTCTTCGGAGGCATTGTTCCTGCAACTGAAAACGGTCCTTTAAACATGTGTACAATGTAATGTTGGGTGGAAACATATGAAATGAAGCATAAAACACCATAAGCCGATGTATACCTGTAATGCTTGCTAAAATTGTTGTTTAATACTCACTGAACCTTGGAAGCCTTCTTCGGATTGCTAGTATTGCTCCTTTGTGTGCTCTGAACTTCTTGCCGCACAGAATAGGTTCATACACAATGAATCAAAATAATATAATGGGAGAGATCCATTCAGTCGTATCAATCAGTTAATATGAGTAATGAATGGAATTCAAAACAAACTACCGTCAGATCTCTGCAAATAAATTCTAGCTTGGTTGATGGCGGAGGCGCAGAGGGAGATGCATTGTATCGGTAGCCTGAAATGTTCCCTTTTGATTTGTGCATGAACTAACAACTAATGCATGATCCAAAAATTAACTAATATTTTAAATGCATCATACCTAACATATCTTAGGGCTAAAATGTCTCATCACGTCGTGTCTCTCTAGTGGACAGATAGGGGATCAACAATATCCTTGTGTATTTTTTCCGTTGGTGCCCTCCTGATACAACCTCCGATGTTGAAAGGTATCGGGGGTCGGTGACCAGGGATAGTTCAAGCGTGTAGTTTCTTTTCAGGTTATCACCTTCATAAATCTCTGACGCCGAAAACATTTCGGGAGTTGGTGATCGATGATACCACTCTTTTACTTGCGCGACACTTACTCTTCTTGTTTTTCTACCGATGCCGAACTGATCGGTCTTCGGTGATATCTTTAGTGAAGCTTATTTGTGGAGATGAGAGACCTCCTTCTGCCGACGTCGGTGAAATTCAATGCTCGCCTATTTTGATTTTCTCAAGTGATTTTCGTCACTTTTAATCTTTCTCGATGCTGAATTTCCTAAGAGCGTTGGGGAAAACTTTAGACTATTGATTCCTTAAGTAAATGTTAGTCCCTTTTAAAGTTAAGATGATTTTCACATGTTCAAGTAGACTTTAAACAAATCAACATGAAAACATAAATGATAAGCACATGTAGCAGTTTCATACTGAAGCACAACCAGCCAGCGTGAAAGATCAAATGGTACCCAAAAAGTAAAAAATTGACATAAACATTTTTAGGGTGTGTTGAGTGCTCAACAAATGGCGATTCACTGGGCGAAAGAAAAATATTTGTTCCTTCTCCAAGGCTCGACTGATACATAAGATAATGGAGAAGCTTGATTGGTTTGATGATTATAACCTCTTGACCTTTGCATTTGAAGTTTTCCGGTTGATGCTTCCAGGTTTGCCCATGGGTTTTAATCCTTTTCCTCCTTCGTTTCCTTTAAGGTCTTACCAAACCACCAAGCATACACTTCTGACATTCCTCCAGAGTTCTTCATTTGGCGAGGTTTAGATAGAGGACTCCTCAAAGTGACTGCATATATTCCTATGCTTCTTGTGTTTGTAAGTGAGAGATAGGTTAGGAACATAGCTCACTATGTTGCATGTTTTGAGATCAACCACAGTCCTACTAAATACAACTTTCAAAAGCATAGAAATCCAGGAAGCAAAAAGAAAATAACAAACAATGCATTTCGCAATCACAGAAGATACTCAACAAAGAACATAAAGTGTGCGCACACACACACACACATATATTTTGAATTTCTTATTGGAAATATTGTTTTAGAGCCTAGCCATTCACTAGAAGGGCATCAGTTTCCCCCCTTAGATTCTGCAACCGATACGTACCTGCCCCAATCTTTTCAGCCACTTGGAAAGGTCCAAGCCACATATTTTCAAACTTAGAATGATTCCCTTTTGATTCATTTTCTCTATCCCACTTTAGGACTAGGTCTCCTAGTTCGAAGTTTTTCTCTTTATCCTTATGCTTATCGAACCATCTTTTCACTATCTATTGGTGAGCTAGGAATTTTGACTTGGTCTTTTCTTTTTCTTCCTCTAGCATGAGCAGAGTGTTGATTCTTCATTGTATGGTTGATGAAGGCTCCTCACTGGAATCTTGGGCTAATTGAAGAGATGGAAGATAGAGCCCATTTGGGAGGATGGATTCTTTCCCATAGACCAGAAAGTATGAGGATTTCCTATAGCTTCTTTGGGTGTGACTCTGTCGGCCCACAAGGCGTTATAGAGTAGATTATGCCAATTCCTTTGGTTATCTACAACCACATTTTTCAATATCCTCATTAAGTTCTTGTTAGTTGATTTTGCCACACCGTTTCCCTGTGGATAATAATTTTTCGAATCCCTAATTATGATTCCTTTGTCCAGAGAAAAGTCTGTCAAAAGGGTGGAAGAAAATAAGCTGCGTTATCGAAGACTAGGACAGAAGGGAAACCAAACCTTGTGATTATTTGTTGTTCTATAAATTGGATTACTACCTTCTCATTTACCTAAGTCAGAGGAATGGCCTCTGCCCATTTCGTGAAATAATAGGTTGTAGTAAGAATGTACTTGTGCTGTTTTGAAGAGATGGGTGTAATTTATCCTATGATATCCAACCCCCATTGCTCAAAAGGCCTAGAGACAGTCATAGGTTGGAGTGGGACTACTGCTCTCTTCTCCCTCCCAGCGCTCATTTGACAAGTTTTACAGTTTCTAGTGTAAGAATGAGCGTCCTTGAACAAGGTGGGCCAATAATAGTCGGCTCTCAGAATATTATGAGCAGTGGTGTTTCCTGTGAAATGTCCCCTGACAGGGCCATCATGAAGCTCCTTCAACACTTTGTTTGCATCTTCACATCTAAGACATCTTAATAGTACTCCATCATAATTGATCCGAAAGAGTACTGAATTTATAAGGCGATAATGTGCAAATTTTAACCTGAGGGCTCTCCTTTCCCTAGGGTTGAGGTTTTTCAGATAGGTCTCGTGGTGTAGGAGATAAGATAAATCCTTATACCAAGACTCTTGTCTTGGGGCGATGTATGATACTTCGCCACACCATAGTTCCATTTCGTTCTCCCATCCGGAAACTTCATTTACTTGGTCTCGGGCTTTGGCTGCAAGCCTGCATAACACTTGTCCTTAACTAGTTTGGCAGGTTTTATATCTAGATCAAATTCTTGGACTACTGCCATCCATTTACCTCTTCTTTCCCCCATTTCTTGCTGGGTAAACAAGGATCAGATTGTAGGGTGCGATACAATCACTTTGGTGTGGTTCTTGAGGATGTAGCACCTAAAATGTTTTACTACCTTATATACCACATGGGCCTGTTTGTCTATAGCAGGATAATTGAGCGCAACTCCTTGAATATTAGTGCTCATGAATGAAACTGGGGACTTGTTGTTGTCATCATCCTTCTGAGTCAAAACTGTAGCTAACGATTGGTCGGAGGTGAAAGTATAGAGGAAGAAGTCTCTATTGAAATCGGAACTTCGCAACACCGGGGCCCCAAATATACCAACTTTGATATTTCTGAAAGAACCTTTTCACTCATCATCCCACTTAAATTCGACATCCTTGTGAATCATATTTTGTAAGGGTTTGATGATTTCCACAAAATTGGGAGTGAATTTCCTTACAAAATTGACTGCATAGCTTTCTTGTTATGGGGCAAGGGGAGTTGAGCTATGGCCTTAATCCTTTCTGGGTCTATGTGAATGCCTGCGATATAATGTGACCTAACAACTTACCTTCTTCAACACTAAATATGGTTTTCTTAGGCTTTAAGGATATACTGTATTTCCTACACCTTTCGAAAATATGAGTTAAGTGTTGGATGTGCTCTTCTCTATTATTTAAATACACTGTTACGTCGTCTATATACATTACCACACATTTATTGATTAGTCCATGGAAAGATATGTCCACGACCCTTTGGAAGGTCGCTCTTACGTTAATTAACCCAAAATGCATTTGTTTATAAGAGAAGATTCCCCACTTGGTTCTGAAGGTGGTTTTTAAACGGTCTTCCTCCGAAACCAGAACTTGGTTGTAACCTGAGAAACCGTCTAGTAGAGAGAAAATATCCAAGCCATACATGGTCTATAAGAGTTGTTCCATCGGCGAGACTAGATAATTGTCCTTTTATGAAGCTCTGTTGAGGTTCCTAAAATGTACAGATAGGTGGATCTCTCCTGACTTTTTCCTCACCGGGACAAGATGTGCTACCCATGCAGAATGCCTAACCTGGAAAATTAGCTTGGCATATAATTTTTTTTTTAATTCCTGATACATGAGAGGTTACAGGGATGGGTGACGCTTTCATAGCTTTTGTTGGAAAGGTTTCACTTCGGGGTTTAATGGGATAGTGTGTTGAATGATGCTGGTATCATACATTTTCAGATCTTGATAGGATCATGCAATGACATCTTGGTATTGTCTGAAAATTTGAGATAATATTTCCTTTCCTCTTTGGATATAGTCTTTCTGTGATTCACATTCTTTGGGTTTTCTGAGGTTTCAAGATTTACAGTTTCATGCAGGGGACAAGAGCTACCAGTCTTTGCGTTTTTAGGCCCCTTAAAAAAACTCTTTTAGATCAAACCGATTTTCTAGATTAGATATACCTTTCGGGATTGTGTGAGACTTTGATTTATCAACATGTTGTCCTGTCCTAGGATTAGTCTCTGTTGATTTCCCTTGGAATACTTCATCATCAATAGCCAAATCTTTGAAATTGTCTTGGTTATTCAAGAAGTTTATTATCCGTTCATCACCTTCAAATACTTTCTAATTAGAAATTTAATTAGTCACCAACAGTTTATAGAGCAACTCCACAGTGAATCGGGAGGCTTCATAATCCTCTAGAGGCGACAACTTGGAAGCAACTGTGGCCAAGGAGTCAACAAGAATATTCTTTGCTCTGGGGAAAACTATAATATTGAAGGATTCAAAATGCTCTATTAACCTATGCACCTCCTATTCATAGTTATTTAGGTGAGGAGAATTCCAATGTATAGTATTCCTTACTTGTCTAACGATGATTTCAGAATCTCAAAAAACCCTCAATTCTTTGATATTCAAGTCTATAGATTTCTTTAATCCTTGTACTAGAGCTTCATATTCGACAACGTTGTTTGTACATTCAAATTCTAGCAATCAATATAGGAAATGACATTTACCTTTAGGATCAATGAGGATGAACCCTGCTCCTAACCCTTCTTGCGATTTAGATCGATCAAAGTACAAAGTCCAAATTTGTGGATGACAATCACTCTTTCCCTTTCCCTTATTAATTTTTTTCTCTCCTATGTTTTGTTCTGTAATCTCTAGCATAGGGTCTTGACATAAGAGTGTGTATTCTGTCCATATTTATGAATTTTATTGAAAAACAATTTTAGAGTTTTGAGTGAGTAAGGTTGGTTGTCATTGATGTCAACCCTTGAAGAAAGACCCGTAGCACAAAGTTTTGGGTAATGGACCCAATATTGTTTGATTTAAATATGACTCATTATTGTTTTTTCATGGT
>JZKD02S0197849.1:120232-135662 GCA_000966675.3 Picea glauca
TTATTTATTACTGCTCATTTTTGGATAATAATTCTACATTGATATAACATTTGAAGAAAAAGGATTATAATTACGTTATTACTGATTCACCCCCCCTCTCAGTAATCCAACAAGGGATATCAGACAGGAGAGGAGAAAAGTTTCCGAAGTGGGATTCGCAGGAATAATTGCCCAACACGGGGAAATCTGTGGTTGAGGGTTCGTTCGGGGTTTCTAGGTCAGTGACCGTATGTTTCAGATATTTCTCCCTATCGATTCTGATCATGTTCTTGTATCCTTTCAGTGGTAGCCAAAGGTTTTCCCAATCTGTACTGAAGTATCCATTTATATTTTCAGATAAATATCGACTTAGTAATAACCCATAGGCCTTTGGAATATCTACCACAATGATGTCAATCACTTGCAAAAACTTGGGGTGTGTTGCTATTCTGATCATTACATATTTGAGTTCTCCCATGACCTTGACCTGGGTTCTATCTAGTTGTATGGCATGTTTATCACTCTTGAGAGAACAACATTTAAATTTTTGCAAATAGACAAGGGTATAACGTTTGAAGACGCCCCAAAATCTACCAAACAATTGTGAAGGCTTCTATTGAAGACTTCAAATGTTAAGAGGAACGGTGGGACAAAAGGTTTTTCCTTTCTATATTCCGAGTAGGTGTTCACAGTTGGTTTTCTCACTAGATCTGTGGGAGATAGAGTTCTTTCCTGAACATTGCCCGTGGTCGGGTTTTCTACTGAGTTAAAGGCTTGTAACAGAAAGTCCTTCTGCTAAGGAATCCTGCATATGTCCATAACTGATATATTAGCCTTTAACTTTTTCAAATCTTTGACTATGTTGTAATCCAGTTTGGGGGATTCTCAGGTATGGATGCTTAAAGAGTTTTTTCTAAGAGAGAAAGGTGTTTTTGAGTGATTAGGAGTTTCCTTACTCCTCGAGGTCTCATTGGCAGCGATATCTTTCAAGCCAGAAAGACCCTTAATGCGTGTTTGTATCACCAAGACTTCCGCGGGTTGTTCCTGAGACTCAAATAGGTTGTCGGAAGGCATGACCAGGTCAGGGTCCCATATCAACATGGATCTATCTTGTGGTGGATCAATCTCTTCCTGGTCAACAATATTCATAGCAGAATTTCTTTGCTGTTCGGTTAGGGAGACTTCGTCTAGAAACCGATTGGCCATCAAATTCATGGCATGCACCCATTGAGGGTAGTCTCTTTCAGAGTGGTTTCCTGGTGATAAGTACAAAAAGAATCAGATGCAACATTCCTTAGATCAATATTTAAGTTAGTTGGGGGAGGTTCAATTGCCTTGAACAATGGGCTCCTCTTAAAGAAAGGCTTGTAGGGTCTTTGGCCTTGGTTTCCCTCCCCTGCATTCCTCTTCATGTCTATGATCTCATTTGATAATTTCTTAACCATGTGTTGCAGGTCTTCTATGTCTCCGTTACCCTTGTCGGAAGTCTGCTCTGTTTGTTTCCCTGACGGTCTAGCCAAAGGAGTCCTCTCCTGGGAGGAGGCTGAGATTCTTTATTAACTAGAGAGACCTGACCCTCTTTACACCCTTTCATTTGGAATTCTATCGTTTTGGCTTCTTCAAAATTTTCAGCTAGGGTTCGCTTGGCAACTCTTTTTACAAACATAGAGATAGAAGTCGGGAGCGCGTTAGCGTAAACCTCGGTTTGCAATTCCTGGGTTGGTTTCACTTCGGGATGAAACTTGTTTAAGATGGTCATGAATCTTTGATTGAAATCTTTGAATCTTTCTTTCGAACTCATGGTGGCGACAAATAACTTAGTCATTAGAGCTACCGTAGTAGTTTCCTTTGCAAATTTATCTAGAAAGTCTTTCTGGAACTTGGTACAGCTAGTTATAGATCATATTGGCAAATAAAAATACCATTTGGAAGTTGAATTTTCAAACATGTAGGGGAAAAGCCTACAAACTATGTCTTCATGTTGGATGTTCATAAGTCTGATTGCTAGTATAAATTTCTTGATATGATCTTCAGGAAATCCAGAGGTTTCAGGATCAAACTTAGGCAACAACTTCTTTGGATGCCGGGGAAGGTTATGGACTAGTCCCAGGAGGGCCAAAGCGTCTTTGGCTAACTAGGGTCAATTGTTCAGAGGCGGTTTCTCCCTTTCATCATTATGGTTGTTGTTGCCTTCCATATCTTTAGACTTTGAGTTAAACTCCTCTTCTTCCAAGAAATCGTTCAATTTAGAGACGTTGCTGGTTGGCGTTTCGAGTATCAAATCAAGAGGTTCTTGGATTTCGGTAATCACAAAATCTATTAAGTCTTCTACTGAGTGTACGAAAACCTCGTCGGGAGTACTAACCACTAGTCTACTTTGTTTTTTTCTTCGAGGGAGTATGGGAGGTAAGGACAACACACTGATCTACCAGTCGTAGGCTGTTATGATTCTTGTGAATTCATTTACTTCCTCGTGAGGAAGAGCATAAGGTATTTCAGAGTGAAAATATTCTTCCTCGGGCTGTGGTGAGTTACTCTTTTCAGGTTTACTTAGCATGTGTGGGATCTCTTGTGAATGATTAGCCATGCATGTGGGCTATTACGAATCTGTAGCATGTCTGAAATGCAATACAAAATATATATTCAACATTCATTCTCAGGCCCTCCTTCTAGTGCCAATTCTGATGATGGGTATCAAATCCCTAGTTCAATAGTAGGAACCAAACCCACCACCGAGGCCCAATTAGACTCTGCAACATTTGGAATGGAATGGTTCTCCAGATCTTGCGATCTGACCAATTAATTGATGGGCTTTAACATTTTCTTATGAAGGCTCTACCTTCAGTTGGGATGATCTCTTTTGTATTTTATCTTGGACGGGACCGATGTGAGGTGTAAGTTGGTATAAACCAACTTGGCAACAAAACATAAGTAAGTTATAACTATTGGGGAAGAGGCTGAGCTTGGGATAACCCACTACTCAAACATGCAGATGACAATTCTATACCATAGGCCTAGTACTAATACGTTAACCATGTGAGCATTCAATTACTGTCTAAGATTACTAATTATCAGAAAGAAAACACATATGCAATAAGATAATGGAAAACAAAATAATTCATCTACCATAATCATTCATCACATAATCACACAACGATTCATCATCTTGATCATTAAAGAAAAGAACGACAAAACATTGCACCGGATAACTTGACAATAAATTGGACAACTCTTACTTGTTACATCTATTCATGAAATGAAATAATAAATAGTTCTTCTCTGCACCCACTCACACATGCATTTGATGAAAATAACTTTGTCTTTGGTCCATAAGGACTTCTCAATTCATATAAGCTTCACAATAATTCTTAACAACCATAAAGAAAGAGTTCTTGCAACAACCATCGACCCTTGACTAATTGGTCGATGTTTTTATTTATAATGTAAAGTTTAATTGAAATTAATGGCTAAGTACAGTTTAAGAAAAACAAAATTCACCACGTGGCGTCCTATGCTAATAGTTTCTTTAACATTCAACCTGAGATATATCTCAAAAAGGGTGATTTCTCTCGTACTCAGATGAACTTATAAACAACTCTTCACAAGTTTGGGCCCATTGAAATTTGTGCTGTTCCATCGGAGCCGCATGTATTCCTCTGATGTCCATCTCATGCGTCCGGTACTTCACTAGACTGGAGTTCAACTGTTGTAGCAAAGTTCAAGCTCTGATTGGATGCTCTACAAATCATTACACTTTCCTTGGCCTCACATCGGTCATCTTTGCGAGCTCTTCGGTCCATAACGAATCTTGTTTGGCATGCGACTCAACTACGTCGCTTAGGTCGATGAAGTTGTCGGGGGTGCCAAACTTGGGGAGTTCGATATCCTTCATCACTTTATTAATTTTATCCCAGTGCTTCTTGCATCTAATCCACTACTCTTGGATTTCTAAGTGTGGGTCCCGAGACATCTTAGCCTAGTACTCGACTGATCACTTCATGCGATTAAGACTACTTTTGCCTACCGTCTGAATGCCATGTTATTCTTTGTCTCGACCCTACTGGACTGCACCAATTTACTCGAGTCTTTCTACTGCTTTCTGCACCCTTTCATACCATCGCTCCATTTCCTTGCATGTTGCGAGTGCCATGAGAGTGTCCTCCTGGAAATCAACTATTTTCGCAGTTAAAAGGTGTCTTTCTTTCTTGAACTTGCTGTAAACTTCTTTGAACTCACCTTTCAAGTACACAATGGTTTGTGTGGTGCCTTTATAATATTTGTTCAGATGATGCAAGTGTTATATATTCTTTAGGGCGGTGGCTAGCTCCTTTTCATCCCTTTTCCCCCTATCTAGGGTGGCCTTTGAGAGTGCCTTCCCCACACCAATAAGTTCAGTCGTCCATGCATCCACTGTGTTTATCAAGTTCTCCTCCGTAGGAACAAAGACTGAGTGATCCAATGTGATGTTTCTTTTCTTTGTAGTCCTTTGAACGATGTCCTTTCTCTTTCGATCATAGGATATCACATAGATGTCTACTACCTTGTCTACTAACTCAGGTATCTGCCGATCACCCCATGTGCATATGTTTCCCAGGCTACCGGTGGTGTATACTTGTTTAAGATCGGGATCTTGAACTTCCTCGCTGTGCCTCGAAGACTCGACCTCTACCTGTCGCTCCTCGGGGGTCTGAGTATTGAGAGGAATAATGACATTGGGCACATACTTGTTACTTACTTGCTTATTGGCTGCATAATAACTGATTTTCTTTTGTGGGTATTCTTTGTTTGGCTCATCCAATTCCGACTTGTTCTTCAGATCTGCTTCGATTTCCAATGTGTTGGGTTCCCTTGTTTTGAGGCCACTTTCAGCTTCTGTTTCCTTTTGTGGGCCCTCATTTGTTTGCACTTCGGGCTTAGGGGAAGGAGTCTTCTCTGGTCCTTTTTCCTCTTGGACATGCATAGGGTTGTTGTGAGATGACTCTGGGCTCTCATCGTCACTATATATAGTTATAAGCTTGCTCAAAGGATTAGGTGCACGTGTTTCTACTGACACCCGACCTGTCTCTGGTTGAGTCATCCCGCCTACCCATGAATTGACTGACAATGTTGTAGATTCAAGGTCGTTTGACCCATTGGTGTTACCAAGGTTTGAGAAATTGGGGCTGCTTGGCTCCATCAGGCTTCCTTCTTTGGAAGAATAGGTGTTATAATGAGGTCCAAATTATCCTGCATCCACTTCATTAGCAGATGGACCTGCTGCCACATAAGTCCCCCCATCCCCTATACAACTTGAGCCTCAGGGGAATCCCTTATTTGTACCGAGGATTCCTGATAAACTTCTGCCGCTTCGATGGCTTCTTTGGGATCACCCACCGCTTCACCCAGTTCAGATGCTACCCTTCCTTCTTGGGTCCTGAGAATTTCTTGAGCCGTTTACTCCAAGGATGTCACTTTCTCCTCCCAACTCATGGCCTTGAATCTAGTTTTTTTAGGGTTAACCATCCTTGCTGCCACCTCATTCCAGTCTTGGGCATTTTCGGTGAAAATTTCATCTTCAAACTGGTCATGGGCATAAGGACAATAGGATGATACTTGCAATGCATGTTTTAGGACCAAACCCTTGGGATTGTGCTTGCGAAAACGACCAATCTGGAATCAGAATTCCAATTGACTTGGCCCTTCTTTCTTATCCTACATGGTGTCCTTGACCATGTAGAAGCCAATATGAAACCCATAAGGTATGAAGGCCCGCTTCGTGTCCTTTACCAAAGTGGCGTTGTAGCCTTGCAAAATGATTTGATAATAGATTTCCTCTAATACTAGTCAATCGGGGACACATACAGGTAACAGATGGGGTGCTCTTGTGGCGCCAAAAACCCTGATGTAGGTCTGGCACTCATCTAGATACCAATGACCTACTTTCGATACCACCCTTTTGGCTACATCCGACAACCATGGGCATTCCTTCTTGAACAACAAAGAAAAAATGTGTGCAATAAATTGGTCACAAATGAGAGAATAATATTTCTTGTACCTATTTTCCCAAAGTATGTTGAAGTATACATGGATTGGGAGCTCAGAGGAATGCTAGCTTAAGTTCATTCCATAATATACGAGGCCATGTAGAAGGAAGGGGTGTCTCCCTCTTTTGGTGTTTGAGCTTGTTGTAAGAAAGTGCTCAACTGTTTGGATATGATGGAACCCCAAATAAAACCTATTCTAGAAATGGCTACCGTATAAGCCAGAGGCATCCATGCCTTCGAAAACATGGCGCAATATTTCTCCCCATGCAATTGGCAGAGAAGGACCATTAGATAGATGTAAGCCTCTCTCAAGTTGGCCGTTGGGTACCAGCCGAAGGTCCGATTGGTGAAATTTTTATCCTCTCTCCACCAGGACGCCATAATCTTGCTGGTGTCATGCTTCTGATAGAAACTCAAAACAAATTCAATGCTTAGATGTTCGTTCGACTCCCTGAGCTTGTAGTAACTTTGAACTTCTTCTGGGAGGAAAACCCCTATGCATCCTCCATTATCGTCATCAATTAAACACATCTTTGTATCAGTGTGATCAATAATCCATTTCAAGAGTTAGATGCAGGGAAATAACAGAGTCTTTCTTGTCACCATGTGAAAATAAGCCTTGCGAACATTTGAGAGAACTTCGTTGTCGAGTTTTCTCATATCAGGATCGCTGTGCGGGGCATACTCGAGGGTTTCCTCCTTCTTGATTTTCTTAAATAGTTCTTCCCAGTGAGGGAATACTTTTTTGGTCCTGATGTTCGCCTTTGTCTCTCCAAAGGCCAGGGGCTGGACGACGACCTTCTTGGTAGCTGTCTTAATGACGAGCATCGGTTTTGGATCAAATTCCAATTTCCTCGCAATTGCTGGGGAGGAACCTTCTCCCACCTCTGGTTCTTTCATTTTTGGCGATCTTGGGGATTTCTTGGTGGTGGGTTTCTTCAGAGGCATTGTTCTTGCAATTGAAAACAATCCTTTAAACATGTGTACAGAGTGGCATTGGGTGGAAACATATGAAATGAAGTGTAAAACACCATAAGCCGATACATACCTATAATGTTTGCTAAAATTGTTGTTTAATACTCACTGAACCTTAGAAGCCTTCACCAGATTGCTAGTATTGCTCCTTTGTGTGATCTGAACTCCTTGCTGCACATAATAGGTTCATACATAATGACTCAAAATAATATAACGGGAGAGATCCTATCAGTCGTATCAATCAATTAATACTAGTAATGAAGGCAATTTAAAACAAACTACCATTGGATCTTTATAAATAAATTCTAACTTGGTTGACGATGAAGGCGCGAAGGGATATGCATTGTATCGGCAGGCTTAAACAACCCCTCTTGATTTGTGCATGAATTAGCAACTAATGCAAGATCCAAAAATTAACTAATATTTTAAATGCATTGTACCTAACATATCTTAGGGCTAAAATGTGTCGTCACGTCTTGTCTCTCTAGTGGACATATCAGGGATCGACGATATCCTTGTGTATTTTTTCCATTGGTTCCCTCCTCAGAAAACCTTTGGTGTCGAAAGGTATCGTGGGTCAGTGATCAGGGATAGTTAGAGCGCGTAGTTTCTTTGCGGGTTATAACCTTTGTAAATCTCCGATTCTGAAAAGATTTCGGGATTCGGTGATTGACGATACCACTCTTTTACTTGCGCGACGCTTACTCTTCTCGTTTATCTGCTGATGCCGAATGGATCGGTCTTCGACGATATATTTAGTGAAGCTTATTCACGGAGAGGAGAGAACTCCTTCTGTCGATTCCGATGAAATTCAACGCTCGGCTATTTTGGTTTTCTCAAGCGATTTTCGTCATTTTTAATCTTTCCCGATGCCAAATTTCCTAAGCGCGTTGGGGAAAACTTTAGACTATCGATTCCTTAAGTAAATGTTAGTCCCTTTTAAAGTTAATATTGTTTTGACATGTTCAATTAGACTTTAAATGAATCAACATGAAAACATAAATGATAAGCACATGAAAAAGTTTCATACTGAAGTGCAATCAGACAGTGCGAAAGATCAAGTGGTACCCAAAAAGTAAAAAATTGACATAAACATTTTTAGGGTGTGTTGAGTTCTCAACATAACTATGTGATGATTGCACCACATAGGTATTTGATGAATATGACTGGGAAGAAGCCTCCCAACAGTGGATTAAAGATCTCGCGCGATCCACAATCCTGAATGTAATGAAGATCCCCCTCTTCAATTGACATTAGGAGGTTAACGCTTGCATTAAACTCCTCCTGTCGTGCTACCATGAAGGGTATATTTGGCTCAACAGGTGTGTCACTATAAATCTGATGCTGATCCACATCATCACAGGACTGAGCATGCAGGGGCCAGACCCTCAGTAGTTCTACCCAGGGAAGACGTCAGATCGCTCCCTGGCACAACGCATAAAGTAAGACTATGGCGATGTGGAGAAGGGAAAGCGAGGCTACAAGGTAGCCTCCATACAAGATGGCATAGTGCACCTAGATTGTCAGCTTATAGCTGGAAAGATCATCAGAAAGAACCGTCCGACACAATTCACAAGGTTCGTAGTTGACCTCGAAGGGAAGTGTGTAGAAGGAATGCATATGAACTGGGCGAGCTACCTCATCAATGAGTTGGAAAAGGACTGCCGCGAAGCGCAAGGTCAGGGATATGAGTTTCATTTCAATTGACTACTAATATTGATCTCATTTTTTGCTTGGAAAATGCTGAAAGGAGAAACCTTCCTGAAAATTGAGCCATCGGAGCCATTGGCCGCAAAGTTCTCCACCTTGTGGTATACAAGTGATATGGCGAAGCAATGGCAATCGAATGTAGTGTTCCATGCTTACTACCTACAACTGAAGTGTGTCATTGAAGAATTCCCATGAATGACACCGAATACATTACACACGTACAGGCCGCTAGCGAAGTTCTGCGTAGATCGACACTTTATTTACATCATTGCGCGCACAGATGAAAGTAAGGAGGAGCTGCAATCTTATTATAAGTTGACTGATGAAGATATGGAAGATATCACCAAAGAATGGCCAACATAGTTTCTTGTACCGGTCGAAGATGCAAAACTCTCTGACCCCAACATCATAGGAAGTCCAATAGTCACCCATGTCGAATATGATGGACATACTAGTGCGAAGAAAAAGAAGAAAAAATGCAAAAGTACAAGACATAGAAATTGATGAGGAGGACAATGCATCGGAGGAAAGTAGGCCTAATTCACCCGTAGGAGGAGGAGGAGATGAAGTGAACCAAGAGGAAGGAGGGGAAGAAGGAGACAAACAAGGAAAAGGTGAAGTTACACCATCGAAGGATCCCCTTACCGCAAAATAAACATCGCAGAAGAGGAAGGTTTCCCCGGAGAAACCTTCGGCAATAAAGAAGGTCCGCACCAATAAGCCTCAGTCGAAGAATGTCGTCACAGTGGACGATGTTGATCTCATCATCGTAGCCGTAGAATATGCCTAAGAGGATATCTTGCAGAGACATGAAGCGAAGCAAGAAACACTGTATGACAGAGTAGAGAAGGAGCTCAAAGACATATAACAAGCTATCCATTCAAGCCGTGCAGTACATACTGCGCCTTCTTCAACGAAAATTGCAGAATTGGGGGTTGAGCCCGCCCAATTGCGAAGGCTAGGAGATGCAAAAGAGGCTCGAATTCATCGAGTCCAGGAAGAAAAGGAGCAGGCCACAGAGACCTTGAAGGAAGAAAAGGAGGAGGCCCTAGAGAAACTTCAAGTTGCGCAAAAGGAGAAAAATGAAATTCGGGGTTCGAGCAGAACAATGCGAAGATACAGGAAGAAAAAGACCAGCTGCTCATAGAGCAGACTGTGGTCAAAGAGGCAGTGACTAAAGCACTTCGCTCTGTGCTGGGCTTGACATAGGAGGAACCAGAGTCAACTGAGATGCAAGTAGGGAAGCTCGCTGAAGCCATTCAACAACTTCAAGCATGGATAATGGAGTTAGACCTCCAAGCAGTACCTAACACTCTGCAAGAAGTGCCCGATTAGAGGGAAGAAGCTGCCAGGAATGCAATAGAAATAATCAAGGCATTGGCCTCAGAGTGTAAGAAATTAAGTAATCGTAGTGTGAAGACCTATGAACGCCTCGTAGAATATCTATAGATAAAGAAACTGGAAGCACAACTTTAGGAGGTGAAGCAACAGGCGTACACCGTGCAAGCATAGATGAAGCTGCTTACTGCAGTTGAGAAAATGAAGAGATCACAGAAGAAGCACACAGTCTAGAAGAAAGTTACTTCCATCCAGAGTAGAGTCATGGAGGTTACATAGAGACTCCATTTGGTACATGACAAATCTTGCATGATTTTTGAAGAGATTGAAGGACAAGGCTCGCAACTGGAACAAGTGGTTACGACAATGGAGCAGTGTCTGTAAGGGTCTGTTATAGAGCAGGTCATTCAGAAGTTCACTGAGCAGGAGGATCTACTGAAGCAATAATTCAAGACATATCAAGCTAAGCTTGAGGCCTTTGAAGCAGTATTACCCAGATCTGAGTGACTCGGGATGAGTCACAGGTGAGTGTTAGGGGCCTGTTGGCCCTCGACCAAGTTTTGAGGAAACATTGGTCATGTTTGAACTTTTTTGGGACTTCA
Organism: Picea glauca; assembly: GCA_000966675.3. NCBI lineage: Eukaryota > Viridiplantae > Streptophyta > Pinopsida > Pinales > Pinaceae > Picea > Picea glauca. Next base: position 130,860 of record JZKD02S0197849.1, read on the forward strand.
ACAGGCTCGACGAAGATGGAGCACCCAAGTGAAGCAGAGATCATGTGATCTCACTTGTTTTGTGGAACCAATAAGGGATTTTAGGGTTTATGTAATGGGTTAATGGATGTCGGCCCATGGGTTTACCCATGATTAGGCCTTTTTGTAATGATATAAATAGGTAGCTAAGCGATGTAAAAAATAGTACTTGTATTTAGCTTAGTGCATGACTAGTGGATTTGTGCAATAGGATGTGTTAAGACTTGCAGAGCTAAGTGCAAGTGATTGTAAGAGACTTTGTTCTAGTAAGGAGTTGGCTCTGTGCCTTAACCTGGTTTCAGGGAAGGTGGATCTAGTGCGATGTGCACATATCACTTGTCCGGTGCGAGGTAGGCTCTGTGGATTTGTGCACAGAAGCAGATGAATGTATAGGATTAAAGAGGATTAATAAAGAAGAAGAATAATATTGGTGGACGTAGCCCCACACTAGGGTGAACCACGTATATCCTGTGTTGATGTGCTTTGTGCGATGTTGTTAATACTATTTATGTGGTTATTTTCTTAGTGCTGCTGATATAATGTATGATGAATTCATCTAATTTTGTAGCTTAGTTCTTAATGATGTGAATGAATTCTAGCTCCGATTTAATGCTATGTGCTAAGTGACTGGAAGTATTCGATCTTGATTATTACTGTGTCTCTCTATGATAAGGGTTAACCTGTGATGTGAATGAGACTCATAAACTAATGCATATTGTTGGCTAAGTTCTTTGTTAAGTGTTGTAATCACAGATCTGTGTCCCAGATTGGTTGTAGACACCTGATTCCTACAACCTCCCTTGCCTCTACCTTGGGTTAGACTTCATCTTCTTCGTAGGTGTTGTCGAAAGGGTCGGTAGTTAGGGTTTTTTTGGTGTGATGTTGAAGCATTGAACCCTGGGTCTGCCCCTGTGCCAACAACAGTCTTCAAAGAAACTCACGTAGATGAAAAAACTATGCATTTATAATTTTTGTCGGGCCTCACCCACTTCCAGCTTGGGTGTACCATGACAAGACACCCACATCCAGGTCGAAATCTAGCTTTGGGTCCATTTAATGGCTAGGAAAGTACCTACATGAGGGTCCCTATTCACACTACAAATTTGTTTTGTAAAATATTGAATGGGTCCAATAAATAAATTCTTGAGGTATGCACCTGTTGGCCTTTGACCAAGTTTTGAAGAATACTTGGTCATATTTGACCACTTTTGGGATTGCAACATCTTGCCAAGGAAGGAGCGCAATGTGAAGTGGAAAGTAAGGAAGCAAGACCTATTTTTGGGTCCATTTTAGGGTTTTGGATTGATGTAACAGGAAATGGATGTCGGCTCATGGGTTTACCCACGCTTAGGCTCATTTTGTAATCTATAAATAGGCAATGTAAATAGAGGAGAGTAATAGTAATCTAGACATCTATGTGATGTATTGAAATCTTAGTGCTAGTAACTGGATCTATGTAATTGGATGTATCTTAGAGTGCTCTGTGCATGCGATCGAAAAGCTAGGTGCAAGTTGTTGTAGTTTTGTGCTGAAGAGCAAGGAGGAAGGATCTAGCGAGCTGCATAGATCTTCTATCTTGTACGAAGTAAGGGTCATTGAAGCTCTGTGTTGTATTGCTTGACCAAGATAATATAAAGAAGACTTTGTGGACGTAGCCCTAGGGTGCAGATGAACCACGGTAACTGTGTGTATAGTGCTTTTTGCTTCGATCTAATGTGTTTATCTCTTTCTTGGCTAAGTGCTTGATGTGATTAAGTAGATCTAGTTATGCTCTGTGCTGATGATATATGAATGAACGTTAGATCTAATATATAAGATGCTGAGTACTTGATCTGTTGAATCTAACCCATATTTCTATGGCTAAGTACTGAATCATTTTTAGTATAAGTATTCATTGCGATGCTCTGTGCTATCTGTGGAGTACCAATCGAGTTAAATATTGATGAAGGATCTATGCTAAGTTCCCTATAAAAGATATAATCACAGATCAGTGTCCCATCTAAGGTTGCAGACATCTGAGTCCTGCAACCACCCCTGCCTCTACCTTGGGTGAGACTTCATCTGCTTCACAGGTGTTGCCGAAAGGGCTGGTAGTTAGGGTTTTGTTGGTGCTCTCTTGAGCATTGAACCTTGGGTATGCCCCTGTGCCAACAACACCAAAGTAAGAGTTTATATGTATTTTTATGCTTTTGGAATTTCTCCTTGAAAATCCATCATTCTCCTAGAAGCTTTCTAGAATCCATTACAATATCCATTATTCTCACCTCTTGAGAAGATTGGTAGGTAATTCTTCACCATTATCATATCATTGTAAGAAGAGTAAGAGCTCTATATTGGGGACCTTAAGGGTCCTCCCAAGGAGGAAGAGGGGAACTCTTAATCTCCTTATATTTCTCCAAGCTATTGCCAATCAAAATCCTATCCATTGGTGAATATATCTTGTTCTTATTTTTAGTTTTTCATTTCCAATTCATGCATGTTTTAGTTTTGTTATATTTTCCTTTTATTTCTTATTTGCTTTACTTGTTGGTCCACTAACCAACTAACAATTTGTTGTAGTATCTTGCTGGCTTAACAAGGTATCTAAGTGGCTGTTTTTTTGCTCACCCAAGTGGCAAAACCAACACAACATTTTGGTGACTCCACTGGTTATTGAATCAAAATTCTCCCCATTTAATCCTATATATCTCTTCCTTTTACTAATTTGTGTATGCAGGTTCCAAAACAGGCCTACCCCAGATTCCAAACTTAGTAAACTGACTTCTAGTTAGGAGAATATGTTTTAAAGTTTTCTTCCTTCCACATGCTTGTGTGTGCCCAGACGTCGAAGGAATATACGCATGTTCTCTTCACCTTTTTTGGTCCATTCTTGCACATGTACTATCCTTCTTAACACTAGGGAGTTTTAGACCCAAGGTTCATCCATAGCTGTCCAACAAAAGCCCAAGGCATTGACATATCAATCCTTGGCCAAGGCCAAGGAAGGTCTCACTTGAGATGTAGAGAGGATCACAAATACCATAAGGTATTGTGACATGGATGAGGGATTAAACATACAAAGCATAACTACAATTGGAATCCATGTAACTCATATTTGATAACCTATTTAGGTCTAAGAATTGAAACTATACACATGCATATCCAACTCATTTATAACAGAAACAAATTAGATCAGAATTTCCATATCTTTATTACTGGAAGTATTCCATCACATCAAAGATATACCGTGCATTGAAAAACTTCCTATGACAACCATAGAACTTCATATCATTACTATATAAAACAATGGAAATACAACTTAATGTACCATTCACCTTGCATTATAAATTAAACATATCAAAGACACATAAATATATTCAAAACATCACAAGATTACAACATGATCAGAGTGATCTCAATACTGGTAGCTAAGCTAACTCAAAATTCTCTGACTAGCCAGATATCCAACCAACCAACTAACTGTGGTTCTGTTCTTAGAGATCCTTTTTATATCTTTCACAGCTGGGGAACATTGTCTCTTTCTTCTTTGCTCCACTCGCTTATCTAATCCAAATGCCTTTCACGCTTATGGTGCCTGCTAGTGCTCCATGTAGACTCTCTATGTAAGGAGAAATTTTAACTGCCTGGACAACTCATCTTCTGGCCTCCCCAAGTCTTCGTATGCTGCTATTAATAATCATTCGAGGAGATTTCTCAGTGATTACTTTCTTGATTCTGGTGGGCATATTCTTGGAAAAACTTGGACTGATGCACACTTGGTAGTCTTTACAATAGGCACATTATTGACAAAACTTGGTCCGACACACACTCTATGGAATTCCTCACACATTTCCTTAGGTGCACACAAAACTATGGAATGAGTCCGCACAACTTCATTTGTGCGTGCACGCAAAATTAAACCCAAAACTTTGGGTGCTAAAAACGTGCAGACTTGTGCAATATGTGCAATTTCTCTTTGTCCTAGTTGCGTAGTTTGCGCAATCTGTGCACTTTGCATGTTGGACGTGATTGCTACTTCCATAGCCCACTAAGAAATCTATATTCTCATTGTTTGCTAATAATTTTGAGTTGGTTTCACCAAGTAGAGTTTAGATTTTCATTTCCAGCACTTTGCAAAGCAAGAGAATCATACTTAGAATTATTTCTTACATAGATAATTAGTTAACAGAGGAACTAAAAGGACAAAAAAGAACCATAACTATTTCCATTTTGTTGCCACATGGATGGCCAATTTGAGAATTTGTATTCTTAGTTAAGTTTTTTCTTTCACAACCATTAAATTGCTCGGGACTAGGAACCAATTTTGACACTCTAGAAAATCATCATTTAAGAGAGGCCAAAGCCCCCTTGGGAACCTCTTAGTTCTCTTTGAAATAAATGAAATCAATCTTAAAGTTGTAAAGGGCCCATGCATGCTCAAATGTTTTCAAAATTAGGATAGTTTCAAATTTTTCATAAAGCAATTAACAAGCTAGTGGGTTAAGAGAATCGGTAAGGACCCAATGTCCACATGATTTGAAATCTAGGAGAGATTTCAATTCTCTTAGATTAGACAACAACTTAGGGAGTTAAAACATTTAAAAAGGATCCATATGTCCACATTTCTAGTGATCTAGGGATTTTGAATTTCACAAGTATTGTCTACACACATCTAGTAAGTTAAATTAAACAAGATTTGTAATGGACCCCACGATGTCCACATCTTACAACCTTGCACTATAACTTATTAAAAATCTGTTTGACACCATCTCACTTCTTTCAAAAAAGAGCACTTAAACACACACA
>JZKD02S0197849.1:225738-236910 GCA_000966675.3 Picea glauca
GTGCGAGCACATGGTAAGGGTTTGGGTTGAATTCCCCAATACACATGAGCAGAGTCGTTAACAGCTACGAACGATCAAAGGGGAAGCATTAATGTGCGCATGCGAGGGTGGTGGATTTATTCACCACCATGCATAATAGTAATGGAAAAGTACAACCGCCAATTAATCCTCTATTCAATCAATCATAACATAGCTCAAAACCAAATCATTCGGCCAACCAAAAAATCAAACGATGAGTGTTATGCCAACACGCCATTAACTATAGATTTTCAAACCAATGTCATTCAACGTAAACTCAAACTCAAATGTTAACCACGCGCCATTGTATAAATGTGTTAATCAAAATATTTCAAACATTGTGACAATCGATTTCATAAAATTGACAAGCCAAGAGCTATAAAAAATTTAACATAAGGATCACATTATATATAAAAACAAAAATAAACCATGACCCCTATGCAATTTGATGACTAGGCAAGTTCCAAACAATATAAATCTATATGCTCAATGCCTTACCAGTTTAATAAAATCAAGTTATGCAACAAATATAAGAACGTCCAAATGGGCATAGTTCGACAATCCTTTTAGCCACATAATGATAATCCAAAGGTAAGTGCCACTCAAAATATCAATGAAAAGATCATGACAGTTCAAATAACGATGGAGGAGTTTTCACGCTTGCAGTCGTGAAAACTAAACGTAGACCAATTTGCAAGTGTCGCAAGAAATCAAAATATCGTCTATTTGCAAAATGCAACGACAATTTGAAGTTCGGAAGACATAGGTGTAGGCAGCTTATAGGACAATAGAAAAAATTGAATTGGCTGCCAATAGGAACTCACACCACTTTTTAGTATCTTTGTTAAACATCTCGTTACCCTTCTTTTCCCATGTCTTGGACTGGCTCTCTTGAGTTTGAACTTCCTTGATGATTTTTCCTTTAATCTGTGAGTTAGGGTTGCCTTTTCCATGCTTTTGTTGTGGCATATTTTCAAACTCGATCTCCCACTTACTCCGTTGCTTGAATTTCTGCTCGATTTTGACTACATACTGATAAGAAACTCCTAGTTAGGAGATGTCCAAGAAATCCATCTATTTTTTGATGTACCTCTACAGACCACAACGATACTTCAAAACCAAGCGCCACTCAGATTCTTTGATACCCAAATTTGAGTATAAGGTACGAAATATGTTAGTGTACTCTGACATTGCCTGGTCTCTTTTGTGACACAAAGTCATCCATCTCATGTACTAGTCATCATAGTTTCCAATAGGGTAGAAATCCTCCTTTAGAGAATCTACAAAGGCCCCTCAAGTGGGTTCTCTCCCAAATGGTGTATATTCATCCGCGATGTATCTCTTGCAGTAACATTCCCACCATACTCTGACATGGGAAAGGGATTTATGGGCTGGAACTATTTGACATGGTATTATGGTTAAAAAGGAATATGTTTTCTAAATATTAAATCTCATGAGAGATAGTGTTGCATATATCGTGCAAAAGCCAGAGCATCATGTAGACAAAGATCCTTTGTAAAGGATCATAGAATCTTGATCATTCCCTTTTGAATTTCAGGAGAAATGACAACCGTTGAATCAAGTAGCTCTAAATCGTTAGACCGAGAGTTGGGTTAAAAAGGATCGTCAGATAGAGGTGAAGCTAGAGGCTGGGAGAGATTAATTCCCATCCTTCAGATCGAATTAATTGATCGTCATTTGTTGATCGAAGCCAAGCGAGAGATAGAAAAATATGGAACTTCGCCACTTCGGAAATTACTGGAGACAAGGCATAAGCATGAAAAGTCAAAGTCGTGAAATCCCATTGGTTGTTTGATATTATAGGAAGCTCAGGTGAAACACCAGTCATTGATAATGGCCATTTGGTTTTGACCCAACAGATGTAAAGAATTTTGAGTCCTAGAAATCCCGAAGGCCGAAGTTGCGAAATCCCGCCAATCGTTAGACCAAGGGAAGAATTCGAGAATAATGAAAGTCATTATATTAGAAGTACAAGGATAGAGAATTTTTGGGACTCGGTAACTTCGCCACTTCAGTGATTACTAAAGACTAGCAAAAGCTACGAAGTGTCGAAGCCTTGAAGTGCTGAATCCATGAAGTGCAAAGTCGCAGACGTGAAATCACGCAGGGCATTAGATTTGGAGTCGAGGAATGTGGCCATCCATTTGGGGGATGATGTGTATTATGCCACATGGAAGGGGTACCATATGGGGACATGTGTCACATGAATTCAGGGCCTTTTTGGACCCCAACGTGTGCATTTCTGAGTGACACATGGTGCACATACCATGGGCCCATTTCACCATAGGTGACATCAACATGCCATGTCATCTCCAATATTATGGCCTTTTAGAATGTCCAATATATCTACTATTGAAAGTGTTGAAGGCTGAAGTATTGAATTCACGCAAATCATCTATCGAAGATCCCTTAGGGAATTTTCTCAACCGTTAGATCCAACAGTGGAAGGATGGTGTAAGTACTTCAACATGTATAACTCTGGGGGAGTTGAACAAATGGAGAGTTGTAATATCTCAAAGTTTTGGACTGTCAAAGTCATGATAATCATAGATCAATATCAGGTAGGATCCTTCCTGGCCATTCGATCAAGAAGTGGGAGGATAGAGTAAGCGGGAATGTTAGCCAGAAACCACCGGTCACATACACTTTACGACCACTTTGATAGGTATAACTGAGGGAGTTGAACAACCTGAGAGTTGTGATATCCTAGATTCTCGAAGTATCAAAGTCCCAAAATGAATAAGAACCATCCATCTCAACACCGGATGAAGAATCATTGATTTTGTTGAGCCACCAGATGATCCAGGGTCATCCAGTCAACATGAGATTAAATCTCAACCATCCGACCTACTAGTGGAGATAATATAAGTTCTTTGGAGAAGTGCACTTTGGGAAGTTGTTACTCCAGAGGAATGCATGAATGTTGATGTACGAAGGATCTGGTTCTAGAACCGGTCTCATGATAAGGTAAAGGGGTTGATTAGAGGCACAAAGGGACTAGGAGTGAACAAGCCACAAACATTTTTGAATAAGGTCCTCTGTAGAAAAATAAAAGAAGAGTGCTTAATGAACATGACTTAGACTAGATAAGCCCGTGGTTTTGAGCCTACGGTCACAAGGAAAGTGGATTGAAGGAAGAGATTGTGAAAAATTTGAATTATGTACCAGTTTGAAGGGGTTGTGGAATCATTTGAAAAGATTTTCAAAAACCATTCCATTGCCACTACAAGATCTTGTTTGCACAAAAAGGGTGAAAGTGACTTTTTCGGGAAACCATAACTTTCAGCTCAGAGATCAGATTGGGGCACAAGAATAGTCAATGGGAAGATGATTCAGAGGAGAATAACATTGAATTTTTATATTTTGGAGAATGATGATATATTTTCTTCATAAAAAAAGGGACCTATAGCATTACTTGACAAATTTTTATGATATGCTTTTTCTTAAAAAAAATTGGTTTCTTCCACATTTTGCAGAATTAATAGGTATACAAATATCAGTTCAATATAAGAATGCATATTAAAGAAATGGAAGTAGGATAGGGAGCTTAAAGTCATGAAAAAGAGACCAAAGGATAAAATATCATTGTTGGTAATGTAGAGACAAAATCAAACAAAACAAGGGAAGAGGGGAGAAACAAACATTTATAGAGACTGTGAGAAGACTGAGAATAGAAGTACAAATCTACAAACAAGATAATGAGAGGCTGATAAGAGAATGAAATTGGATAAATTCTCAAGTGATGCAAAGATTAAATCAATTTCAAAGGCATACATAGAATGGATCAAACTCAATACATGAGGAAGAGGGAAGATATCATGAGAGAAGAGATAACTACAAAAGAGTTGGTTATTCAAGAAGTTCTAGTAGAAATCATAGACATCACTCACCTCCTTAATCAATGAGGAAAATTTATGCATCTAAAGATTCCATAAGTAGTCCAGAGGTGTCTCTTGTTAGGCACCAAAGAAGAAGACATGAATTGGGCAGTTTGCAAGGAGCGTTGAGGAATCTTAAGCCAACATCCTTTGATGGTGAAAGAGAAAGGGAAGATGATGCTGAGGCATGGTTTCTTGGACTCAGGAGGTATTTTCAATTTCATAACTACTCATGAAACCTAGAAGCTATAATTTCCACTTACAATCTACATGGAAAATTTGCTATCCAGTGGGATCAACTCAAACAAATTGAGCACATAAATAAGATCAAGATCACTCGGAAGAAATTCAAGAAATGTTTTTAGGAGTACCTTTCAAAGCACTTCTATGACAAGAAAATGAAGCAGTTATTTGAACTTAGGCTGGGAAGCATGACCATGACAGAGTATGAAAAGAAGTTCTTGGTACTGCTAAAGTATGTGGGGTTTAGAAAAGATGAGAAGGTGAAAATATAGAGGTTTTTTAGTGGAATACCTTCATTTTATAAAGAAAATATTCAATATGACAAGCTTAGGAATTTGACTGAGACCATTAGGAAGGCTAAGTATGTGTATGAGAAAGGAAAGGGTAGAGAGTATTTGCAAAAATATTGGAAGGATAAGAAGAAAGAGAATTTTGATCAGAGAAAGAAAGGATTCAAACCTCCTTCCAACAGAAATAGCCCAAACAAAAATTAGCTTGACTAGTGTGCTAAGGATGAATCTAAGAGAGAAGACTCACTGCGAAAAATGGGAAGACCACCAATCCAATGTTGGGGATGCAAACAAGATCACTTGTACAAGGATTTTCCTCACATAAAATACAAAGTGAAGACCATGCACAACATCCAAGAGGCTACAATAGTAAAAGACATGGGAATAATATATGTAGCCTTAGATGATTGACAAGTCGAGTACCAATCCAATATGATCGAGGTGGATGGTAAGATCATTTATCAGCCTATTGTTATTTTAATTGATTTGAGAGCAATTCATTATTACATTGATCCTAAAATAGTGGATAGATTACATTTGGAGAAAAGTAAGCTTGAAAAATCAAGTTTGGTTCAGCCATCCAATGGAACCAAAAGGAGAATTCATGATATGGTCAGAGGTTGTTCCATAAGTCTTAATTGTTTGAATACTAATGCTGACATAAATATTATATCATTGGGGTCTTATGATATTCTAATTGGAATGGATTGGTTGGACAAGCATCGTGTTGTCCTAGATTGTCATAATAAGACATTTACATGTCTTGATGAAGAAGTGAAACAGAGCACTGTGAAAGAATTTCCAAGACCCATTTCCATAAGGGAGGTTTCAGACTTACATTTGAATAGATGTTTCAGGAAAGGATGTCAATTTTATGCATCCCTTATGGAGGAGACAGAAAGGACAAAAGGGCCAAGCCTTGAATATTTTTCGGTACTATAAGAGTTTGAAGATGTATTCCAAGAAATACCAAGATTGCCACCAAAGAGGGAGATATATTTCTCCATTGACTTACAACTAGGAGCTTTCCTAGTATAAAAAACCCCTTATAAAATGAGTAAACCAGAATTAAAAGAATCACAAATGTAGTTGGAAGAATTGTTCAAGAAAGGGTACATATGTCCAAGTGTTTCACCTTGGGGAGCACCAATACTCTCTGTCAAAAAGAAGGATGGAACATTGAGGTTATGTATTGAGTTTAGACAGCTAAATAAATCCATGGTAAAGAAAAATTACCCTCTACCCAGAATTGATGACCTCTTTGATCAACTAAGAAGGGAAAAGCTACTTTCAAATATAGACTTCAGATGAGGATACCATAAGGTAAGAATCCATAAAGAATACATCAGTAAGACAACCTTCAGAACTAGGTATGGACATTATGAATTTGCAGTTGTGCCATTTGGATTGTTTAATGCATCAATTGTATTTATGTTCTTAATGAATGTCATATTCAGAAATGTTTTGGATAAGATTTTCATAGTATTCCTGGAAAACATACTTATCTATTCTAAGTCATAGGAAGAACATGAACATCACCTAATATTGGTATTGCAAGTGTTGAGGGAACATCAGTTGTATGCCAAGCTTAGTAAGTGTTCTTTCTACCAATAATAGATTCATTACTTGGGGAAAATTATTTCAGAACAAGGTATAGCAATAGATCTTGTTAGCACTAGAAGTCACCTCTGGATTGCGACAAAGGTAAGCCCAGTACCCATCAGATTTATGTCATAATGAATAAATTTAAGGGTGGTCTAATGGACGTAGTCTCGGGATTATAGTGCTTTAACTCAGAAAAACTAGGCTGGCATGCATAAATAGATGAGGTCTTGATCTAACTTCAGTCAGTAAGTTGTAGTAAAGGGTGAGTAGGGGGAAGAATGGGTTAGAAAATGTAGAGGTCTGTTATGGACATTAGGTCTTCCAGCAACCTAAGGAGGAAAAGATCTAAATACAAGATCTTCTTGAACCCAAAACTTAAGGAAACTGAAAACATCATAACAATATTGCAATCAAACATACATTAAAATGCAGTCACAACAAATCAAATGGATCACTCATGCCCGAGTCTTCAATATCATAATAAAAATAGATGATAAGAAAGTTGATTTTCATTAAACAAGAAGTCTCAAATGGAAACACATAACTAGAGAAACGGAGGCTTCATTAAAAATTTACAATACGGGAGCTTATCTCAACCATTGACCATTACAAAATATAAAAACTGAGTATTTACACTCAGAGCCACCACCACCATGAGAGATGTGACCTAGCTATTACATTCAAAGCTTTGCGTCTGTATCTTCTTATGTCAGTATTCACTTGCATTCTTCTATCAGACGCAAGATCAAACATAGTATGGGCTTCACAAGAAAATTCATGACGGGAGAACTTTCGACTGACTGTCTGCCCTTCACAACTAGCTTTTCCATGCTTTCCATTTATGCGGTGAGATGAGGTTTCAACCACCTTCCCCATTTTCATTTAGTACTTTCATCAGGATTAGGGTGAGGCCTGACATCCATGAATGTCCCAGGTGAGCTCACGACTCCTTCGAGTCAATTTTGGCACCTCGAGGTCATACAAATATTTCTTTGTGACCAACTCAGGTGCTTAGATCCTTTGCGCAACTCCTTTTCATCTGACCCTGGGCTGCGACCGTGTGCCTAATTCCTAGGTGCTTCAAGATTTCTTGTTTCGCAAGCTTGCATTGTGATCCGACAAAAAAATTTGAGTCACGAAAGAGTGATTATTTGGATCGAGAAACACGTATCCCTTTGCATCAGATGACCCTGATCAAGATTGACATTTCAGGACCTTGGGTCGTTGGAATTTCTCACTTCAGTTCCCCAAAACGACTTTCTCCATGCTTATCCTACGCCACATGTCTTATTGGAATGGATGGTCAAGATAATTTCGGGACTTCATGTGTCGCGAGTCTTCAAGAATCTACCCTCCTATTTTCCCAACTCGTGAAATCGCTAAAAGTTGATCCATCCATCCATATATCTCCTTTGATCAACGACTGTGATCTTATCGCGATTTCACATTTCACGAGTTCTGATGACTTTTCTCCTTGATCACTCCATCTCGCGAAACCAAGAAATGATAATATTGTGCCATGTTTCCTTCCTTGTACCAACAACTAAATTTGACCTTGCAATTTTGGACCTCTGTTTGACGCTAAACTTGGTGCAACTGTATGATCCTGATCACCTGATGGTCGTCGATCTGATCTGCCTGATGGATCTCTATTTCCAAAAGTTGATCTAGCTCACTTGCTTGATTTGAGTTGATATCAGATTGTTTCAAGTGTTGTGCCTGGTACTCACGAATGAGGTTTGTGTAGTTTATTTGAATGACTGGTTGAGGGCTTGGGAGAACAAAGATCAATGACATAGGTAAAGGAAGAAGTGATTGAATTTAGGGAAAAAATAAGGATTTAGGGCTGATACTTCTCAGACAAGTTGACAAGGAAAAACAGGTTGATCAAACAAATGAAGGAAAATAGAAGAAAAACTACAAGCCGAGAAGAAAAAATTATGACAGGGTCTGCAAAAGGAGGATAGACAGGAAAAATTTGTAGACTTAGTTAAAAACTGCAAACTCCTAAGTCTCTAACAAGTTTATGTGATAACATTTAGCTCCACAGGGTATGTCATGCTCCTTGTGAGCTGTCAAGAATGCGCAGCTCTAGTGCCTTTGCTTTGGGTTATGGAGTCTCCTACTAAAACAAAATCAACACAAGATGAAAACAATATTTACAATGGCGGGATGTCGATTGCGATTTTAAGAAAAAAATATATTCATGAAGTGCCCATTTACAGGGCCACCAAAAAATTCGTTACCCTCCAAATTATGCAACTTGTAAGTATTATTTGGAAACCTCTCAGATATTTTGAAGGGGCTGATCCATAAGGCATCAAATTTTCCATGCTTGACTTTGTCCTATTTGGGCACATCCCATTTTAGCACTAGATCTCCCAGCTGGAAATATTTTTCTCTGCTTTTCTTGTCGAACGAATACTTTATCCTCTACTAATGATCATGTGCCTTGTCCATCACTTTCTCTCTAGTCTGCTTCACTTCTACCAGTTGATGTATCCTTCTGATCATGTCATCAGGCTCTCCTTGGTAGTCCTGAAAGAATTTCACCATAGGCAGGGAAAGTTGAGGAGGAAAGACTACTTCAGTTTCATATAAAAGTTGGAAAGGAGAGAGACCCAATAACCTATTTGTTGTCACTCTATCATCCCATAGAGAAAATTTGAGCTTTGAATCCCATGTTTTTTTGTTGTCCTCTAACAGCCTCTTGATAATCTTTATAAGGCTCTTGTTAGAAGATTTGTCTAGTCCATTCCCTTGGGGGTAGTAGGGATTTGAGTGAATCAATGAAATTCCAAACTGCTCACAAAACTAGATTAATGGCTCGGCCTTGAAGGATGTAGCATTATCAGTGACGATCCTTTTCAGACAACCAAACCTTGCTATGATATCTTCAAGGAAACCAATGATTACTTTGTGATAATCACTCCTTGTGGGGATCGATTCTATCCATTTGGTGAAGTAATCTGTGGAAGTCAAGATCCATCTATGTTGACCACTCAAAGGAGGATGAATATCCCCAATAAAGTCTAGGCTCCACTGCCGAAAGGGTCCTATAGCTGCCACATGCTTCAATGGCAGAGACTTGAGTTGCTTCTTCCCAAAGAACTTCTGACATTTGATGCAAGCCTTGATTTTCGCATAGACATTAGTGAACAGAGTAGGCCAAAAGTACCCAACCTTGAGAATATTGTAGGTTGTGGTTCTCCATAAATGATTTCCCCCACACAAGCTTTCATGAAAATAAAAAATAATATTTTGGGCCTCCTGTGGGTCTAAACATCTCATAAGAACACCCAGAGGGTCTTTTCAATACAATACCTGGTCAATAAGGAAATATCTAATTGCTTTGAGCTTTAAATCTCTTGCCGTGGTTTTTCCCATACCATCAGGGGGCTTTAACTCTTGCAGGAAATGTATAATGTCTCTGTACCAGGCACATCCTCCCAATGGAGGGATGTCCTGAGAACCTTTACTAGACAACTAAGCTTGTTGATTTTTAGAGAAAGTGTTGATGAAATTGACCTTATTTACAATTAGATTCAGCCAATAGTTTGTCTAAACCCTAGCCTTTAACTAGCTTGGTGGGTTTTATTTCCAAATCAAAGTTGAGGATTTTGGAAATCCACTTGCTCCTTCTTTCGTCTATGTCAAGCTAAATGAGAATTTCCTTCACAGAAGCTGAAGGAACATATGCAATGATTTTTGAATGCAGAACATAGACTCGGAAAGCTTTAAGAGCTTTCACCAAGGCATAGGAATGATTCTCCATGATGTCATATCTTACCTCTGTATCTCTTAGTGCTATGTTGAAAAAGGAAATAGGTTTCTCCAGCCCTGCATCAGTCTTTTGTAGTAAAACAACGACCACTGTATCAAATGAAGAAAAGGAGAAAATCATAAAATCCTTGGAATTGTTGATATTGAGAGGAGGGTGAATCAATATCATGTACAATTTAAAACCTTTTTCAACTTATACTTAAACCATTCAATTATATCCAATGAGCAATGAACAATAGTATAAGAGTTACACCATGCACAATATATGAGAAATAATCAATAGTTATTGTTCAATGGAAGTAATGATTTCCAAAGGTAGCTACAGATTCCAAGTGTAAAGGGAGGGATAAACCTCCAAGAGGAAGATACAATCCTCCAATATCAAGAGATACAATCCTCCAATATCAAGAGAGAGTTGAAATATCCATCCTTTCCCCTTCCTTCCACCCAAGAATATACGAGAGATAATAAAACTTCACATTAAATCATCACCATCAACCAACCATCACATAGAACCTCATAATGCTTCCTGAGACTTCTTCAATTTCTACAATTATTCAATTCTTGGAATAATTTGATCCTGCAGATAATATTATTCATTTTATTCTCTGAAACTTCTCCAAGTTTCACTCCTTTAATCCTCCCCAAAAAGAACTTATAGAGAGAATGGTAGACCTTGTTCAATTCTAGTTTATTCAGGAGACCGAACTTGTACAGAATGCCCCGCACTCAATATTTAACATCAGATTATGAAACTTACACAAAAGAAACTAACATCCGTACTATTTCCAATGCAATTTGTCAAACTTCATTTGGATTCTTGATGCAAACGTTATGACTGTTTTTCCCGAAACACTTGTTTATTGACTAGCTTCAGGACTGGTCAAAAACCCTATCTTCGACAGAGTGTATCTCCATAATTATAGCGAATCAAGAGATGAAACTTTTACCAAAGGTACCTTGATATGTATTCTCAATACCATAGCAATTTCACCATCTGAATCATTATAGGAAAAAACGTTATAGAAAAAATGGTAAGATGACCTGAAAATAACATACCTTAGAACACATCACCAAAAGACTTCATCCTCCCTTGAAATCCGACCTTATTTACTTATGATTTCCTCTGAAATTAGACTTGTGTATCAAATGAATATATAATGATGTTTATTTATAACATTTATGTCACTTCCTTTTAACATTAGGGACGACCTGCCATTTTCTTATTTTGTAATTCTTTTCTCTAATTATCTTTAGGGCCTACATGTACTTCCTTCTTCAATTCACTTTGTCATCTTCAAAAATTCATTTCTCCTCAACCATGAGGATCCACG
>JZKD02S0197849.1:273686-312969 GCA_000966675.3 Picea glauca
AGGGGGTCTTTTTGTGTTCATAGTTTCCTTCATTTGCTTATAATTAGTAATCTAAGGGCAATGGTGGGTATAATGAACATATTCACCACATAATTCGCAAGGGAATTAGTCTGAAGATTGTTTTTCTTCTTTTGGAATTGTTTATCATTTGTATTGCCCCCATTATGGTTATGATTACTAGCATTGTGATTTCCCCCTATTGGAGGGTATTGTTGTTGGGGGTTTCCCCCTGTCCTTGGTTGGTGTTATTATTTTTCTTCCCATTATTTATGGTATTGTTGTATTGATTAGGCATATTTGACATTCAATTGTTCAAAGACTTGATTTTTTTGTATAGGAGAGGGTTGAACGAAATTAACGTCGGCATGTTGTTGTCCAGGTGGTGGGGAAACAAGTTGAAGAGGACCTCGGAAAGGGTATTATGGGTTACCTTGTGGAGGAGGCCTGTATTGATTGTATGAGGTTCATGTATCACCTCCACTATTTGAGTTGTAAGACATGGTTGGTAATAGAAGTGGTGTTTGCACAGGGTTTGTTGGTGGTGTAGGTATGTGTCCTCCCATCGTGGGAGTAGGAGGGACCATAAAAGTGGGATGAGGGACAGGAGAAGGATATTATGGAGCCCCCCCATATGGATGGGGATATTGGTTGACACCAAATGTGTGTACCGATTGAGAATAAGGGTTGAAATGTGTCATGGACCCAATTAACCTATCTGCAATGTGTGATGCTCCCAGCTCATCTTGACCAAAGGGTAGAGGGTGAGGAGTGTATGGTAACATGGATTAAAGGTACCCCAATTTAGAGTAAATGAGGTCAAACTTTTGGGCCTTGGTGGTGGATTCATCTTCAGTTTGAGGCATAGTAGTGGTCATATCCTTGGCGATGACTCGGACTAGTGATTTAAGAAATAAATCTAGACTTTGTTGTGGGGTTGTATCAGCCTTATATATGCTTCGCCTTCTCTGCCATTCATGGATATGATCTATAATATGAACAGATCTGTTTTTTTAAATTCATAGAGAATATCCAAATCAATATCATGGTGATCAGGAAGTTGGAAAAATGATAAGGCTTTGGCCAATGATTTGAAGGTCGTATGGGACCTAGATTTCTCTTCCACGTACCATTTGGCAGATGGATCGGTAATTGTTCTTTGTAACAATTGTAAGAGAATGGAATATTCGATGATGCTATTAGAAGATCCCCATAGGTGGAAAGTCATGATGTGATTAGCAAGGTCTTCACTTGGTTTCCCTTCAAACTTAGGGATGGCTGAAGGTAATTTGGTGGGAATGTTGGGATAAGTGGCATCATGCAAGATGGGGTCATTCATGAGCTTAGTCAAATATGGAATGTTTAGGGATTCCAAATAGGGTAATATGGGAGTTGTTCTAGCCATGGTGCATGGTTTTTGAGAACCGGTTCCTTGTGAGGAAGGTGCTGATGTTTTTTGTAGCATCGGATAGGTATTTCCAGGTGGGTTTCTTTCAACGTGTGTAAGTCATCCTTGTAACCTCTCGGAAAACTTTAAGAAGTTAAATTTATGGGTCATTAATTAAATTGAATGTATTTTTGTAATAAAGTGAGTTTTATTTAATTAAATTATAAATTAATTAGCATTAGTAATTAAATTAAGTCGTAGTCGTTAAATCTAAAGTGAATGTGAGATTAGATCTCAGTTGTTAATCACTTTAGGAGATCTAGGGTTTTGTACTTACGGTAAACTCAAGGTTATAAGAGACAGCTTAAGTGAGAGGAGGAGACACAATGATGGTATGCAAAGAGTGAGTGAGAACTCAGGTGTGCAAGGGCAAGGGCCAAGGAAAGGGTGCAAGGGGGTGGCAAGGAAAGTAGTTTCTAGCAAGATCGAAGGATTGATCTATCTGCAATTGTGTTTCTCTCAGTTGGTCATTATCCCTGTTACGGGAGCCCTGATTTTATCATAGTGAAATCATCCTAGTATCGGTTTTCACTCTTAGGTTTTTTTAGGGTTATCTACCCAAAAATATTGGTGTTCATGTGTGCATGATTTGATTTCCAATTTTTTTATTTCACTAGATTTATTCAATTGAATAATTTAGTTGTGTATTTTTTGTTTCATGAGCTACTAATCTAATTTACAGTAAGAAAATCACTAGATAACAAGATAACTAGGTGTTGGAGTAAGAGGAATCTCAACATGGTATCAAAGACGAGACTTTGAGGAAGCCTGATTTGCACAGAGACAGGATTTTATAGTAGCGAGAAAAAATTTATTTAGTCTGCGTGAAAAAAAATTGTTCAAGAATGGAGAGAGTAAATCAATTAAAAAATAAGGGGCAGTTGTACATCGTATAGCTACCTGGAATTTAGGTCAACGTGGAAATCGCATGGGCGATTGGTTGTGTTGTAGATCAGGCATATGAATCGTGAGTTGAGAGTGGATCCATGGGTTGTGTGATAGAAGTAGCCACCATGTTATTGAAAGTGGAATTGTTGCAGGGTGGAGGTCGAGGTTGTAGATTCTGTGTGCAGGGAAGGAAGAGGTAAAGAGATAGCAACTAAGGAGAAGTATTTGACTGTAGATAGGAAGGCGGACGTTGGGTGACAGTAGGTCATAGGCCTGTAGAGAAAAGATTTCTCGCATGAATTCTTGACAATGGAATCAGTCACCACTATCTAAAGGAGATGCCAAACAGCATAGACCAGGTTGGACGGAAAGGGTGGTAGGAGATAGTAGCATGTGTGTAGTGTGAATATCAGACTTGTGGAGGATCCATCGGAGGCCACTATAGGTGACGACCGAGGTAATTTGAGTAGTCATCATGGAGATACTCAGCAGACATGAAAATGTTGAGGGGATTTGCAACTGCTAAGGCTAAGATCTGCATGGAGAGAAGTGGCATGAGCTACTAGAAAAGAGAGTTGAAAGTGGAGAACAGTGAGAGGGTATTTAGATGAAGAGTTGTGGATTGAGTGGTAGATCACCAGTAGAGGAAAGATCCATAGAAGAGGAAGGTCGGTGAAGGTGGTCAACCACCAAATTACTATTGTAGCCTCACAGATATGCAAGTATGTCAATTGAGAAAGTGTGGAGAGGAGATTTGGTCGAGTAGTCTACGCAGAGTTGTGGCATGATCTCATGGGTCAAGAAGTAGCTCGAGCACAATAACAAATTTTCTAGTATGCATGGACAGCAGGTTGTGCATATAGAGAAGAGGTGGTTGGAAAAAGAGTCATTGTCCAACACAGTAATCATTGGCCAGTTAGAGAACAACCTTCCATCCCGGTGCTGGAAAAGGTTATGGGCCAGCCTAGGCCATGTAGACTATATAGTTGCATATTAAGGTTGGGAAGTCTCAGGCAAACCCAACAAGGGTCAGTTATCAGCTGGGAGGGACAGACAAAAATTTGGTATCTTCGGGAAGTGAGCAGAGTGCCCATAAATTTTCAGGCAGTAGTCGGGTAGCTCCAAAATGGTATGGGAAATGGGAAGGTGCCTTGCAAAATTGGTAGGTAGTCAGGCAGCACCTATAAAGGGCTCAGGCAGACTAGAAAATAGTCGTGCAGCACGCAGAACATTTCATGCAACGAGTAGAGGTTCCAAGAAGCCCCAGGTAGCGTGCAGAAAATTTTGGGTAGTGGCAAGCAGAGTTCGGGCAGTGGGCAGCCGGTCTCGGGAAGGGATCCAGGCAACTAGTGAAAATATTCAAAGAAGGATCTAAGAGAGATGGCAGGGATAGCATTATTTTCAAAGGGAATATCCAATCTGGTTGATTAGAAAGAATCCATGGTAGCAAATTTGGTAGCAAAGACGGAGCCACCTTCAGGTGGTATAATTACCTTCCTCGCTAAGAGGGAGCATTGATTTTTTTGGTAGCATCAGAAAGGTACTTTCACATGGGTTTTTGTCAACATGTGGAATTCATTCTTGTAACTTCTAAGAAAACTTTAGGAAGTTAACTTTATGAGACATTAATTAAAGTGAATGTATTTTTGTAATAAAGTGTGTTTGATTTAATCAAATGCTAAATTAATTGGCATTAGTAATTAAATTAAGTTTTAGTTGTTAGATATAAAGTGAATGCAAAATTAGATATCATTCATTGATCACTTTAGGAGATATAGGTTTTTGGACTTAGGGTAAACTCAAGGTTATAAAAGACAGTCTAAGTGAGAGGAGGATACGTAGTGATGGTACAAAAAGAGTGAGTGAGAATTTAGGTTTGCAGGGGCAGGGGTTGAAGAAAGGGTGCAAGGGGGAAACAAGGAAAGTAGTTGCCAACAATATTGAAGGACTAATCTCGTTTCATTTGTATTTCCTCAGAAGGGTCATTATCCCAGGACGGAAGCCCTAATTTTATCATAATAAAATCATCCCATTATTGGTTTTCCCTCTAGGGTTTTTTCATGGGTATCTACCCAAAAATATTAGTGTTCATGTGTGCATGATTTGGTTTCTAGTTTTTTTCTTCTGCTAGATTTATTGAGTTGAATAATTCAGCAGTGTATTTGGGTTTTGTGAGATGTTAATATAATTTGCAATAAGGAAATCACTAGATAACAATATTTCTAAGTGCTAGAGTAAGAGTAATTTCAGGAGAGGCTTGAGAACTCATTCCTTGAGAGGAAGGTTGCACTCCTCCTCCTTGCAAAGGAGAACTAGTATATGGGTTGTTTTGGATATTATATCCAAGCAAGGATGATCCTAAAACTATTGCACTCATAGGTGTATGTGAAGGTTGATTTAAAGGGTCAGAAAAGTTAGGGATACCACCAATATTGGAGGGAGGTTCAACAAGTGTTTAGAACGGTGGGAGTTTTGTGGTTCCCATATGATTTTGGACTAGCTAGAAGTGTGTTTGAATTGTGATGAGAGAAATAAATGAAGTGATTTTTTATATGTCCTACCGTAACAATATCACTCAAAGATTCATGTAATCAATAATAAATATCATACATAAAACAACCAAAAAAAGAAACAATGTAGGCTAGGTAAGTTTTATCTGTGTGGGAGACTAAAAAAGTGCACATGTCCTAAATACTTAGTGTCCTTCCTCTCAAATTAGCATTGGGCCTTCCAAAATCACCCAACAATGGGGAATGAATCCACTAGAAGAGGAACTAGTGAAGGTGTGAATAGTAAGTTATAAAGAGGGCTAAAGGGGGCATATCCTGAAAGTGTTGGTGATATTTCCCAATAGTATTTTAAAATATGACTAAGGTGCGATTGTAACCCAAATCGCCACCTGGGTAGAAAACCCTAGTTTTGGCTACTAAGTTACCTCGATCAAGTGCGGCATTTAGATTTTTGGCCTAAGAAATGGTTCATGTGTTGGGTAACCTCTCAAGAGTTAGGTGACTCCTGGAGGTACGCACAGAAAAACTAGACCTCGGCCTTCGAACCTTCATAGGTATCCCCCTGCCTTATGGTGTAGGAACACCTGACTTAGAGGATTTTTGGTTTCCTATTTCATCAACGTCTAATTTTCAATGTAAAAATATAACGGGGGGGTGTTTGGATTCATACCCTCGATATCCTAACATAGACTAAAACTTATTTTGTGCCCCTCCTGTGTGTTGATACTGAGAGGGTGTGTGAATCAATATCAAGTGCAATTTATCACTTTTTATAGATTTATTTTTCAATCAATAAATATATCCAATATTCAATAAAGAGAAAAAGAAGAGATACACAATGCACAATAGATTTACGTGGAAATCAACGGAATGTTTTTCTTATATAATAGAATATTACATTAAAAGGAAGCTACAACTTCCAAGATTCTCCAGCTCCAATTGGAAGGAGGCTCCAACCCCCTAGTTTATAGGCTCCAACCTAAAGGAAGATCCAACTCCTTGTATTCTCCAGTTCCAACCGAAAGGAGGCTACAACCCCCTTTCCTTTTCCCTTCCTTCCACCCTTTAAATATGATTATAAAAGAATCAAATTTTCAAACCATCATCATCACACTGAGTACAACAACTGCATAAAAACTTGTGTCAATATCTTCAAGAGTAAACCTCAAATCATGTGCCAAAAACTGTAATACCATATGTCCTCGCTTGACAGAATTAGTCAACTAGCGAGGTCTTGCATGATGAGGATAGGTCCACCTGCGAGGGCCTCACGGGAAACTGTATGCTCAACAAGAGAGGGACTTCTCAATTAGGTTTTTTCATAAACCCTTCTCCTTCTACAGCTCTGAAACTTTTTTCCTTCACGCTCCTTTGCTTCCTCATATCTTCTATGTCAAACTTACTAAGAGATCACATTCTTGCTTGATGACTTGATAAAATGAGAGGCTCTTTGATGTGTATTTATATTGTTTCAAGTAACTCCTTTACTTTCTTTAGACCCAACATGTAACTTCTTATTTTCACTTTCTTTATTTAATTTTAGATCTGGCCTGTAACTTCTTATTTGCACTTTCTTTATTTAACTTTAGAGTCGACTTGTAAATTATTTTTTGCAATTCACATGATCATATTCAAGAGACCATATCTCCTCAACGGTGAGGATCCATGTGGTGTGCCACCTATCGTTGGAAATGGATTGATGAGGGATATCAATCCATAGAGGTTCTACATGCATTTGTAATTTCTATCATGCTCTTTTTCTTAAACCAATCTTTGGGGATTATGAACTTCTTCTAGGGTTGACATCAATGGCAACCAAATTTCCAACAATCTCCCCCTTTGTCATTGATGGAAACACTAACACTCCATACTCCCCCTTTCATCATGCTCCTTATATTTCTCTTCCCCTTTGAAATCAATGGCAAATGATGACTCTTTTCTTTGGGGCTTCTCCTCCTGAACACTTGGCACTCAATAGTAATTCTCATTCATTTTTTTTCTTCTTATCATTTCTTTCTTTGTTATGGTCCTTGGAGCTCTTTTGTGTGATTTCAACTTTCTTTATCTTATATTTATCTAGGATATATATGTTATTTTGTCTTCTTCTTGTTTTTGAAACCAATATTCATGAGTCTTATTCTCTGATTTCACATCTTCAAGAGTCAAAACTAAGATTCTATCCTTGATCGCATATTTTACTAACACTAAGGAGATTGTGCTTCAGATCTTCAACCAGTAGGAAATTTTTTTCTTTTACATTTTCACTTCCAATATTTACTACACCTTTTCCAAGTACTTTGAGTGACGAGTCATCTCTGAATGAAACACTGCCACTTTTTTGTTTATTTAAGCTGATGAATTTGTTTTGGTCCCCAGTCATGTGTGTTGAGAACTCACTATATATGTGACATTTATCTTCTTCTTTACCTTTAGCAATCAGTGTTATTCGATAATATTCCTTGTTTGGATTCTCTTTCCTTCTCCATACTATAGTTGGTTTTATGATAGGAGAAAATTCTTTCATATAGGTTCAATATCGTGCTTTGTGACAAAGATTATTGCATTTGTATCATACAATATTTTGATCCATTAGCGGATCAAATGGATTGTAATTTATGTCGACAAATCCATAAGCATTTCAAAATCTATTGTTTACATGATCATCCCTTGGATGTCCATAATCATTTATGTTTCTCATATAGTTGTTTCTTGCATTGATTTTGCAGTGAATTTCTTTGTGTCCAAAGTTTCTGCAAGTATAACGATGACCAAGAAAAATATTCTCATACCTGGTAGGAAGTGATCTTCTTGGTGTTTCATTCCTTCTGAATTCTTATCTTTTGTTCCAGCTGGAGGTGTTATGTTCATGTTGTTCTTCAACTCCCTCTTTATTGTTCTCATACCTAGTAGGAAAGGACCTTCTTGATGTCTCACCCCTTCTAAATTCTGATATTTTGTCTTGTTCTTGTTGTTCTTCAATTTCTTCTTGATTGTTGATTCCACTTTATAGGGCATTTGCATAGCTTCTAGAATTTTCTTCATCTTTCTTTTCATCTTTATAGGGCATTTGCATAGCTTCTAGAATTTTCTTCATCTTTCTTTTCATCTTTATATGTGTCTGTTATTTCTGAATTGTTATCATACCAAGTCCTATCTTATCGGTAGGTTATATTTGATTGCTAATAATTTCATCTAGAATTTCAGTACTTCTTCCAAATTTTTCCAACTTTTCCATTATCAACATTAGCTCTTTGCTTGTGTGATCCAATTTTGATTTTAATTTCTCATAATATTCTAATTGCTCCTTCAAGTTGTCGATTGTATTTTCAATCTTATGATTCTCTTGTTCGCAATTTTCCAATTTGTTTCTCAACTCTCTATTTTTGTTTCTGAGCTTGTTATTTTCATTTTCAGCATGCTTTAATTTTTCAAGATTCGAATCATCTTCTTGTTCACTTTTTGTGATGTCTTTGCCTCCCCAAAAAGAATCAAAGCTTGTTTCTTCATCAAACTATTCTTCATAATTGATTTCTTCTATTTAATAATTTTTTGGTCATCATTCTAAGTTTTTTGGGTTATGAAGAGAACTTATCTTACATTTTCTCCATCGCTTTCATCTGAAGAACAGTTGTCCTCCTTGGAATAGAGGCTCTTTTTCTTATGGAAGCTTTCATTTTCTTCAAAAGGACTTTTCTTAGAAGAGTGTCCTATTCTACCACAATTGAAACATTTAAAAGGTAACTTACCTTTGTATTTGTTGGTTCCCCTCTTGAGCTTTCTTAAAAAATGTGCTTCTTCTTCATCTAAATCATCTCCTGATCTTTCTTATACCTTGTGTTCCTTGTTCTTTGTTTTCTTCATCACTTTAAATGTTGCTTCTCTATTTGATTGTTCATTTTTTGTACTTGTTCTCATTTCATATGTTATGAGGGACCTGTGTAATTCATCCATTGTCATTTTCATCAAACACCTATTGTTTTCAATGGTCGAGACCTGGAATCATATCTCAAAGTAAGTGATCTCAATACCTTTTTTACAACCAAGGATTCATTGAGTTCTTCTCTTGATCCTTTGATGGCATTGACAACTTCATCTACTCTAAGTAAGTAGGTTGGAATATCTTCATTTTCATCCATTTTCATATTTTCAAACTGTTATTTGTGTCATTGAAGCTTGACCTGCTTGACTTTTGGATCACCTTCATAAATTGTTTTAAGTTTATCCCAACCCTCTTTAGTTGTGTTGCAATCCATCACTTTGCTAGAAAAAATTGGTGTCAATCCACTCAAGATAACATGCCTTTCCTTTGAATTACAACTCATTAATTTATTCTCATCTGGATCAGTTGGAGCGATTTTTGGAACTTTATAACCATTGACAACTGAGAGCCATATATCCACTCCTAAATTTTTCAAGCAAGTTTTCATTATATTTCTACAGCGTAATTGTATCCATCAAATGTTGGAATCCCATTTGGATGGTGGCCTTCCATTTTTTTCTCGCAATATTCCTTCTGGAGATTAAAATATTATGAAGGTAACCTGCTCTGATACTAATTTTTGATATTGAGAGGGGGGGTGAATCAGTATTAGGTACAATTTATCACTTTCTACATCTTTACTTTTTAATCAAATAATATATCCAATATACAATAAAGAGCAGAAGAAGAGATACACAATGCAGAATAGATTTACATGGAAATCCATGGAATGTTTTTCTTATATAATAGAAGATCACATTCAAAGGAAGCTACAACTTCCAATATTCTCCATCTCCAACTGGAAGGAGGATCCACCCCCTAGTTTATAGGCTCCAACTCCTTGTATTCTCCAACTCCAGCTGAAAGGAGGCTACAACCCCCTTTCCTTGCCCCTTCCTTGCACCCTTTAAATATGTATATAAAATAATCAACTTATCAAACCATCATCATCATACTGAGTACAACAGTTGCATAAAAATATGTGTCAATATCTTCAAGAGTACACCTCAAATTCTATGCCAAAAATTGTATATCAGAGTTCATCGCTTGATAGAACTGGGAAACTACAGGGGCCTCACATGACAAGGCTAGGTCCACTCGAAAGGGCCTCGCAGGAAATTGTATGCTCAACAAGAGAGAGACTGCTCAATTAGTGTTTTTCATAAACCCTTCTCCTTTTTCAACTCCAAAACTTTCATCCTTCATGATTCTTCGCTTCCAGATCTGCTAATTCAGACTTACTAAGAGATCAGATTCTTACTTGATGACTTGATCAAATGAGAGGCTCTTTGTTGTGTATTTATATTGTTTCAAGTAACTCCTTTACTTTCTTTAGGGATGACCTATAAATTCTTATTTACAGTTTCTTTGTTTAACTTTAGGGTCAACCTGTGACTTCTTATTTGCAGTTTCTTTATTTAACTTTAGGGTCAACCTGTGACTTTTTGTTTGCAATTAAGATGATCATATTCAAGAGAGCGTATCTCCTCAACTATGAGGGGCCACATGGTGTGCCACCTATCATTGGAAATGGATTGACAATGGATATCAATCCATGGAGGTTCTACATAAATTTGTAATGTCCTTCATGATATTTTTATTCAACCAATATGTGGGGCTTATGAACTTCTTCTAGGGTTGACATCAATGACAACTAAATTTCCAACACTATGGAGGTTTAAATACTAGGTTCATGGACCAGTCTTGTTGATTAAAATGGTGTTTTTTGAAAAAATATTTGAAGGTGTATTAGGTCGTTCTGATCCTCCTAGATCGCTTGTGAGCACAGGAAGGAGAGCATACTTTGACTTCAAGTATCCAATAGGAAGTTTTGTGTGTGTTTAAGTGCTCTTTTTTGAAAGAAGTGAGATGGTGTCAAACAGATTTTTAATAAGTTATAGTGCAAGGTTGTAAGATGTGGACATCGTGGGGTCCATTACAAATCTTGTTTAATTTAACTTACTAGATGTGTGTAGACAATACTTGTGAAATTCAAAATCCCTAGATCACTAGAAATGTGGACATATGGATCCTTTTTAAATGTTTTAACTCCCTAAGTTGTTGTCTAATCTAAGAGAATTGAAATCTCTCCTAGATTTCAAATCATGTGGACATTGGGTCCTTACCGATTCTCTTAACCCACTAGCTTGTTAATTGCTTTATGAAAAATTTGAAACTATCCTAATTTTGAAAACATTTGAGCATGCATGGGCCCTTTACAACTTTAAGATTGATTTCATTTATTTCAAAGAGAACTAAGAGGTTCCCAAGGGGGCTTTGGCCTCTCTTAAATGATGATTTTCTAGAGTGTCAAAATTGGTTCCTAGTCCCGAGCAATTTAATGGTTGTGAAAGAAAAAACTTAACTAAGAATACAAATTCTCAAATTGGCCATCCATGTGGCAACAAAATGGAAATAGTTATGGTTCTTTTTTGTCCTTTTAGTTCCTCTGTTAACTAATTATCTATGTAAGAAATAATTCTAAGTATGATTCTCTTGCTTTGCAAAGTGCTGGAAATGAAAATCTAAACTCTACTTGGTGAAACCAACTCAAAATTATTAGCAAACAATGAGAATATAGATTTCTTAGTGGGCTATGGAAGTAGCAATCACGTCCAACATGCAAAGTGCACAGATTGCGCAAACTACGCAACTAGGACAAAGAGAAATTGCACATATTGCACAAGTCTGCACGTTTTTAGCACCCAAAGTTTTGGGTTTAATTTTGCGTGCACGCACAAATGAAGTTGTGCGGACTCATTCCATAGTTTTGTGTGCACCTAAGGAAATGTGTGAGGAATTCCATAGAGTGTGTGTCGGACCAAGTTTTGTCAATAATGTGCCTATTGTAAAGACTACCAAGTGTGCATCAGTCCAAGTTTTTCCAAGAATATGCCCACCAGAATCAAGAAAGTAATCACTGAGAAATCTCCTCGAATGATTATTAATAGCAGCATACGAAGACTTGGGGAGGCCAGAAGATGAGTTGTCCAGGCAGTTAAAATTTCTCCTTACATAGAGAGTCTACATGGAGCACTAGCAGGCACCATAAGCGTGAAAGGCATTTGGATTAGATAAGCGAGTGGAGCAAAGAAGAAAGAGACAATGTTCCCCAGCTGTGAAAGATATAAAAAGGATCTCTAAGAACAGAACCACAGTTAGTTGGTTGGTTGGATATCTGGCTAGTCAGAGAATTTTGAGTTAGCTTAGCTACCAGTATTGAGATCACTCTGATCATGTTGTAATCTTGTGATGTTTTGAATATATTTATGTGTCTTTGATATGTTTAATTTATAATGCAAGGTGAATGGTACATTAAGTTGTATTTCCATTGTTTTATATAGTAATGATATGAAGTTCTATGGTTGTCATAGGAAGTTTTTCAATGCACGGTATATCTTTGATGTGATGGAATACTTCCAGTAATAAAGATATGGAAATTCTGATCTAATTTGTTTCTGTTATAAATGAGTTGGATATGCATGTGTATAGTTTCAATTCTTAGACCTAAATAGGTTATCAAATATGAGTTACATGGATTCCAATTGTAGTTATGCTTTGTATGTTTAATCCCTCATCCATGTCACAATACCTTATGGTATTTGTGATCCTCTCTACATCTCAAGTGAGACCTTCCTTGGCCTTGGCCAAGGATTGATATGTCAATGCCTTGGGCTTTTGTTGGACAGCTATGGATGAACCTTGGGTCTAAAACTCCCTAGTGTTAAGAAGGATAGTACATGTGCAAGAATGGACCAAAAAAGGTGAAGAGAACATGCGTATATTCCTTCGACGTCTGGGCACACACAAGCATGTGGAAGGAAGAAAACTTTAAAACATATTCTCCTAACTAGAAGTCAGTTTACTAAGTTTGGAATCTGGGGTAGGCCTGTTTTGGAACCTGCATACACAAATTAGTAAAAGGAAGAGATATATAGGATTAAATGGGGAGAATTTTGATTCAATAACCAGTGGAGTCACCAAAATGTTGTGTTGGTTTTGCCACTTGGGTGAGCAAAAAAACAGCCACTTAGATACCTTGTTAAGCCAGCAAGATACTACAACAAATTGTTAGTTGGTTAGTGGACCAACAAGTAAAGCAAATAAGAAATAAAAGGAAAATATAACAAAACTAAAACATGCATGAATTGGAAATGAAAAACTAAAAATAAGAACAAGATATATTCACCAATGGATAGGATTTTGATTGGCAATAGCTTGGAGAAATATAAGGAGATTAAGAGTTCCCCTCTTCCTCCTTGGGAGGACCCTTAAGGTCCCCAATATAGAGCTCTTACTCTTCTTACAATGATATGATAATGGTGAAGAATTACCTACCAATCTTCTCAAGAGGTGAGAATAATGGATATTGTAATGGATTCTAGAAAGCTTCTAGGAGAATGATGGATTTTCAAGGAGAAATTCCAAAAGCATAAAAATACATATAAACTCTTACTTTGGTGTTGTTGGCACATGGGCAGACCCAGGGTTCAACGCTCAAGAGAACACCAAAAAAACCCTAACTATCGGCCCTTTCAGCAACACTTACGAAGCAGATTAAGTCTCACCCGAGGTAGAGGCAAGGGTGGTTGCAGGACTTAGATGTCTGCAACCTTAGATGGGACACTGATTTATGATTATATATTTTACAGGGCACTTAGCATAGATCCTTCATCAATATTTAACCTGACTGGTACTTCACAGATAGCACAGAGCATCGCAATGAATACTTATACTAAACATGATTTAGTACTTAGCCACAGAAATATAGGTTAGATTCAACAGATCAAGCACTCAACATCTTATATATTAGATCCAACATTCATTTGTATATCATCATCAAAAATCATAACTAGATCTACTTAATCACATCAAGCACTTAGCCAAGAAAGAGATAAACACATTAGATCGAAAAGCACTATACATACAGTTACCGTGATTCATCCCCACCCTGGGGCTATGTCCACAAAGTCTTCTTTATATTATCTCGGTCAAGCAGTACAGCATAGAGCTTCAATGACCCTTACTTTGCATAGGACAGAAGATATGTGCAGCTCGCTAGATCCTTCCTCTCCTTGCTCTTCGGCACAAAACTACAACAACTTGCACCTAGCTTTCCAATTGCATGCACAGAGCACTCTAAGATACATCCAATCACACAGATCCAATTACTAGCACTAAGATTAAAATACATCACATAGATGTCTACATTACTATTACTCTCCTCCATTTACATTGCCTATTTATAGATTACAAAATGAGCCTAAGCGTGGGTAAACCCAAGGGCCGACATCCCTTTCCCATTACATCAACCCAAAACCCTAAAATGGACCCAAAAATAGGTCTTGCTTCCTTACTTTCCACTTTGTGTTGCGCTCCTTCCTTGGCAAGCTGTCGCAGTACCAAAAGTGGTCAAATATGACCAAGTATTCTTCAAAAATTGGTCAAGGGCCAACAGGTGCATACCTCAAGATTTTATTTATAGGACCCATTCAAGATTTTACAAAAAAAGTTTCAAGTGTGAATAGGGACCCTCATGTAGGTACTTTCCTAGCCATTAAATGGACCCAAAGCTAGATTTTGACCTAGATGTGGGTGTCTTGTCATGGTACACACAAGCTGGAAGTGGGTGAGGCTCGACCAAAATTATAAATGCATAGTTTTTTCATCTACGTGAGTTTCTTTAAAGACTATTGTTGGCACAGGGGCAGACCCAGGGTTCAACGCTTCAACAGCACACCAAAAAAACCCTAACTACCGACCCTTTCGGCAACACCTACGAAGCAGATGAAGTCTCATCCGAGGTAGAGGCAGGGGGGTTTGTAGGAATCATGTGTCTACAACTAATCTGGGACACAGATCTATGATTACAACACTTAAAAAATCACTTAGCCAACAATATACATTAGTTTATGAGTCTCATTCACATCGCAGGTTAACCCTTATCACAGAGCAACACAGTAATAATCAAGATTGAATACTTCCAGTCACTTAGCATATAGCATTAAATCAGAGCTAGCATTCATTCACATCATTAAGAACTAAGCTACAAAATCAAATGAATTCATCATACATTATATCAGCAACACTAAGAAAATAACCACATAAACAGTATTAACAACATCGCACAAAGCACGTCAACATAGGATATACGTGGTTCACCCTAGTGTGGGGCTACGTCCACAAATATTCTTCTTCTTCTTTATTAGTCTGCTTTAATCCCGTGCATTCATCTGCTTCTATACACAAAGCCACATAGCCTACCTCACACCGAACAAGTGATATGCGCACATCGCACTAGATCCACCTTCCCCAAAACCAGGTCAAGGCACAGAGCCAACTCCTTACTAGCACAAAGTCTCTTACAATCACTTGCACTTATCTCTGCAAGTCTTAACACATCCTATTGCACAAAGACACTAGTCATGTAGTAATCCAAATACAAGTACTAGTTCTTACATCGCTTAGCTACTTATTTATATCATTACAAAAATGCCTAATAATGGGTAAACCCATGGGCCGACATCCATTAACCCATTACATAAACCTTAAAATCCCTTGTTGGTTCCACAAAACAAGTGAGATCACATGATCTCTGCTTCACCTGAGCGCTCCATCCTTGTCGAGCCTATTGAAGTCCCAAAAATGGTCAAACATTACCAATATTTCCTCAAAACTTGGTTAATGGCCAACAGGCCCCCAACACTCACCTGTGACTCATCCCGAGTCACTCAGATCTGGGTAATAATGCTTTGAAGGCCTCGATATTAGCTTGAGATGTCTTGACTTGTTTCTTTAGCAAAACCGCCTACTCGGTGAACTCCTGAATGACTTTCTCTGTAACAGACCCTTCCAGACACTGTTCCACTGTTGTAACCACTTGTTCCAGTTGTGAGCCTTGTCCTTCAATATCTTCAAAAAGCATGCAAGATTTTCGGATGGAGTCTCTATGTAAACTCCATGACTCTGCTCTGGATGGAAGTAACCTGCTGCTAGACTACGTGCTTCTCCTATGATCTCTTAATTTTCTCAACTACAGTAAGCAGCTTCATCTATGCTTGCACGGTGTATGCCTGTTGCTTCGCCTCCTAAAGTTGTGCTTCCAGTTTCTTCAGTTATGGATCTTCTGCGAAGTGTTCATAGGTCTTCACACTACGATTACTTAATTGCTTACACTCTAAGGCCAATGCCTTGATTATTTCTATTTTTTTCCTGGTAGCTTCTTCCCTCTAATCGCGCACTTCTTGCAGAGTGTTAGGTACTACTTGGAGGTCTAACTCCATTATCCATGCTTGAAGTTGTTGAATGGATTCAGCGAGCTTCCCTACTTGCATCTTAGTTGACTCTGGTTCCTCTTTTGTCAAACCCAACACAGAGTGAAGTGCTTTAGTCACTACCTCTTTGACCATAGTCTGCTCTACGAGCAATTGGTCTTTTTCTTCCTGTATCTTCGCATTGTTCTGCTTGAACTCTGCCCGAATTTCATTTTTCTCCTTTTGCACAACTCGAAGTTTCTCTAGGACCTCCTCCTTTTATTGCTTCAAGGTCTTTGTGGCCTTCTCCTTTTCTTCCTGGACTCGACGAAGTCGAGCCTCTTTTGCATCTGCTAGCCTTCGCAATTTGGTGGGCTCATCCCCCAATTCTGCAATTTTCGTTGAAGAAGGCACAGTATGTACTGTGCGGCTCGAATGGATAGCTTGTTATATGTCTTTGAGCTCCTTCTCTAATCTGTCATACAACATTTCTTGCTTCGCTTCATGTCTCTGCAGGATATCCTCTTAGGCATATTCTACGGCTACGATGATGAGATCAACATCGTCCATTGTGACCACATTCTTCGACTGAGGCTTATTGGTGGAGGCCTTCTTTCTTTTCGAAGGTTTCTCCGAGGAAACCTTCCTCTTATGCGATGTTTCTTTTGTGGTAAGGGGATCCTTCAGTGGTGTAACTTCACCTTTTCCTTGTTTGTCTCCTTCTTCCCCTCCTTCCTCTTGGTTCACTTCATCTCCTCCTCCTCCTGCAGGTAAATTAGGCCTACTTTCCTCCGATGCATTGTCCTCCTCATCAGTTTCTATGTCATGTACTTCCGCATTTTTTCTTCTTTTTCTTCATGCTAGTATGTCCATCATATTCGAACTAGGTGACTATTGGACTTCCTATGATGTCGGGATCAAAGAGTTCTGCATCTTCAACCGGTACAAGAAACTTTTTTGGTCATTCTTTGGTGATATCTTCCATATTTTTATCAGTCAGCTTATAATATTATTGCAGCTCCTCCTTACTTTCATCCCTGCACGCAGTGATGTAAATAAAGTGTTGATATACATAGAACTTTGCTAGCGGCCAGTACGTGTGTAATGTATTCAGTTTCATTCATGGGAATGCTTCAATGGCGTGCTTCAGTTGTAGGTAGTAAGCACGGAACACTGTGTTTGATTTCCATTACTTCGCCATATCACTTATATACCACAAGGTGGAGAACTTTGCGGCCAATGGCTCTGATGGCTCAATTTCCAAGAAGGTTGCTCCTTTCGACATTTTCCAAGAAACAAATGCGATCAATATTAATAGCCAACTGAAATGAAACTTATATCCCTAATCTTGCGCTTCGCGGCAGTCCTTTTCCAACTCGTTGACAAGGTAGCTCACCTAGTTCATATGCATTCCTTCTACACACTTCCCTTCGAGGTCAACTACAAACCCTGTGAATTGTGTAGGATGGTTCTTTATGACAAGCTTTCCAGCTATAAGCTGACAATCTAGGCGCATTGTGCCATCCTGTATGGAGGCTACCTTGTAGCCTCACTTTCCCTTATCCACATCACCATAGTCTTACTTTATGCAATGTGTCAGGGAGCGATCTGATGTCTTCCCTGGGTAGAATTGTTGAGGGTCCAGCCCCTGCATGCTCAATCCTGTGATGATGTGTATCAGCATTGAATCCATAGTGACGCACCTGTCGAGCCAAAGATACCCTTCATGGTAGCACGACAAGAGGATTTTAACGCAAGCATTAACCTCCCAATGTCAATCGAAGAGGGCGATCTTCATTACATTCAGGATTGTGGATCACGCGAGCTCCTTAATCCACTGCTAGGAGACTATTTGAGGCTTATTCCTAGTTATATTCATCAAATACCTATGCAGTACAATCATCACATAGTTCTGTTGAGCACTCAACAGACCCTAAAAACGTTTATGTCAAATTTTTACTTTTTGGGTACCACTCGATCTTTCACACTGTCTGATTGCGCTTCAATATGAAAAAAAAATTGTGCTTATCATTTATGTTTTCATGTTGATTCATTTAAATTCTGCTTGAACATGTGAAAATCATCCTAACTTTAAAAGGGACTAACATTTACTTAAGGAATCGATAGTCTAAAGTTTTCCCCAACGCGCTTAGGAAATTTGGCATCGAGAAAGATTAAAAGTGACGAAAATCGCTTGAGAAAACCAAAATAGCCTAGCGTTGAATTTCATCAGCGTCGGCAGAAGGATTTCTCTCCTCTCTGTGAATAAGCTTCACTAAAGATATCGTCAAAGACCGATCCATTCAGCATCATCAGAAAAATGAGAAGAGTAAGCGTCGTGCAAGTAAAAGAGTGGTATCGTCGATCGCCAACTCCGGAAATGTTTTCAGAATCAAAGATTTACAAAGGTGATAACCCTCAAAGAAAATACGTGCTCGAACTATCCCTTATTGCTAACCCCCAATACCTTTCAACACTGAAGGTTGTCTCAGGAGGGCACCAACGAAAAAAATACACAAGGATATTGTCGATCCTTGATCTGTCCACCAGAGAGACATGACGTGACGAGACGTTTTATCCCTAAGATATGTTAGGTACAACGCATTTAAAATGTTATTTAATTTGTGGATCGTGCATTAGTTTCTAATTCGTGCACAAATCAAAAGGGACTGTTTAAGCCTACTGATACAATGCATCTCCCTTCGCGGCTTCGTCGTCAACCAAGTTATAATTTATTTGCAGAGATCCAATGGTAGTTTGTTTTAAATTGCATTCATTACTCGTATTAATTGATTGATATGACTGACAGGATCTCTCCCGTTATATTATTTTGAGTCATTATGTATTAACCTATTCTATGCAGCAAGGAGTTCAGAGCACACAAAGGAGAAATACTAGAAATCCAGTGAAGGCTTCCAAGGTTCAGTGAGTATTAAACAACAATTTTAGTAAGCATTACAGGTATGTATTGGCTTATGGTGTTTTACGCTTCATTTCATATGTTTCCACCCAATGCTACTATGTACACATGTTTAAAGGACCATTTTCAATTGCAAGAACAATTCCTCTGAAGAAACCCACCACCAAGAAATCCCCAAGATCGCCAAAGCTGCAAGAACCATAGGTGGAAGAAGGTTCCTCCCCAGCAATTGTGAGGCAATTGGAATTCACTCCAAAACCGGTGCTCGTCATTAAGACAGCCACCAAGAAGGTCGTCATCTAGCCCCCGACCTTTGGAGACACAGAGGTGAACGTCGAGACCAAAATAGTATTCCCTCGCTGGGAAGAACTATTTAAGAAAATCAAGAAGGAGGAAACCCTCGAGTATGCCCCGCACAGCGATCCTGATATGATAAAACTTGATGACAAAGTTCTCCCAAATGTCTGCAAGGCTTATTTGCACATGGTGGCAAGAAGGACTCTGGTATTTCCCTGCATCGAACTCTTGAAATGGATTATTGGTCACACTGATACACAGAGGTGTTTAATTAACGATGACAATGGTGGATGCATAGGGGTTTTCCTCCTAGTAGAAGTTCAAAGTTACTACAAGCTCAGGGAGTCAAAAGAGCGTTTGAGCACTGAATTTGTTTTTAGTTTCTATCAGAAGCATGACACCAGCAAGATTATGGCATCCTAGTGGAGAGAGGATAAAAATTTCAACAATCGGACCTCTGACTGGTACCCAATGGCCAACCTGAGAGAGCCTTACATCTATCTAATGGTCCTTCTCTACCAATTTCATGGGGAGAAAGACTGCGCCAGGTTTTCGGAGGCATGGATGCCTATGGCTTATATCGTAGCCATTTATGGAATAGGTTTTAATTGGGGTTCCATCATATCCAAACGGTTGAGCACTTTCTTACGACAAGCTCAAACACCAAAAGAGGGAGACACCCCTTCCTTCTACATGGCCTCGTATATTCTGGAATGAACTTAAGATGGCATTCCTCTGAGCTCCCGGTCCATGTATACTTCAACATCCTTTGGGAAAATAGGTAAAAGAAATATTATTCTATCATATGTGACCAGTTTATTGCACGCATTTTTTCTCTGTTGTTCAAGAAGGAATGCCCACGGTTGTCGGATGCAGCCCAAAGGGTGGTATCGAAAGTAGACCACTAGTATCTAGATGAGCACCAGACCTACATCAGGGTTTTCAGTGCCATAGGAGCACCCTATATGTTACATGTATGTGTCCCCGATCGACTGGTATTAGAGGAAATCAGTTATTAGAGCATTTTGCAGGGCTACAATGCCACTTTGGTAAATGACACGAAGCGGGCCTTCATACCTTATGGGTTTCATATTGGCTTCTACATGGTCAAGGACACTGTGCAGGATAAGAAAGAAGGGCTAAGTCAATTGGAATTTTGATTCCAGACTGGTCATTTTCGCAAGCATGATCCCAAGGGTTTGGTCCTAAAAAATGCATCGCAAGTATCATCATGTTGGCCTTATGCCCATGACCGGTTTGAAGATGAAATTTTCACCGAAAATGCCCAAGATTGGAATGAGGTGGCGGAAAGGATGGTTGATCCTAAAACAACCAGATTCAAGGCCATGAGTTGGGAGGATCAAGCAATGTCCTTGGAGCAAATGGCTCAAAAAATTCTCAGGACCCGAGAAGGAAGGGTAGCATCTGAACCGGGCAAAGCGGTGGGCAATCCCCAAGAAGCCATCGAAGTGGTAGAAGTTTATCAAGAATCCTCGATACAAATCAGGGATTCCCCTGAGGTTCAAGTTGTACAGGGGATGGGGGGAATTATGTGGCAGCAGGCCCAGTTGCTAATGAAGTGGATGCAGGATAATATGAACCTCATCATAACACCTAGTCTTCCAAAGAAGGAAGCCTGATGGAGCCAAGCGGCCCCAATTTCAAAAACCTTGGTAACACCAATGGGTCATACGACCCTGAATCTACAACATCGTCGGTCAATTCATAGGTAGTTTGGACAACTCAACCAGAGACAGGTCGAGTGTCAGTAGAAACACGCGTGCCTAATCCTTTGAGAAAGCTTATAACTATATATAGTGACGATGAGAACCCGGAGTCATCTCACAAAAACCCTGTGCATGTCCAAGAGGAAAAAGGACCTGAGAAGAATCCTTCCCCTGAGCCTGAAGTGCAAACAAATGAGGGCCTGCAAAAGGAAACAGAAGCGGAAAGTGGCCTCAAAACAAAGGAACCCGACACATTGGAAACTGGAGTAGATCTGAAGAAAAAGCGGGAATTGGATGAGCTAAAGAAAGAATCCCCACGAAAGGAAATCAGCAGTTATGCGGCCAACAAGCAAGAAAGTAACAAGTTTGTGCCCGGCGTCACTATTCCGCTCAATACTCAAACCCCCAAGGAGCGACAGGTAGAGGTCGGGTTTTTGAGGCACAGTGAGGAAGTTTAGGAGCCCGGTCTTAAACAAGTATACACCACCGGTAGCTTGGGAAACATACTCACATGGGGTGATCAACAGATACCCGAGTCGGTAGACAAGGTAGCAGACGTTTATGCGATCTCCTATGATTGAAAGAGAAAGGACATCGTTCAAAGGACTATAAAGAAAAGAAAGATCACATTGTATCACTTTGTCTTTGTTCCTACAGAGGAGAACTTGATAAACACAGTGGATGCCCGGACAACTGAACTTATCGGTGTGGGGAAGGCACTCTTAGAGGCCACCCTAGACAGGGCCAAAAGAGATGAAAAAAAGCTAGCCGCTTCCCTAAAGAAGATAGAACACTTGCATCATCTAGCCGAATACTATAAATGCACCACACAGACCGTTGTGTACCTGAAAGGTGAGTTCAAAGAAGTTTACAACAACTTCAAGAAAGAAAGACACCTTTTAACTGCAAAAATAGTTGATTTCCGGGAGGACACTCTCATGGAACTCGCGACATGCAAGGACATGAAGTGATGGTATGAAAGGGCGCATCAAGCAATAGAAAGACTTGAGTACATTGGTGCAGTCCAGCAGGGCCGAGACAAATAATAACATGGCATTTGGACGGTAGGAAAAAGTAGTCTTAATCACATGAAGTGATCAGGCGAGTACTAGGCTAAGATGTCTCGGGACCCACACTGAGAAATCCAAGAGAAGTGGATTAGATGCAAGAAGCACTGGGATAAAATTAATAAAGTGATGAAGGATATCGGACTCCCCGAGTTTGGCACCCCCAACAACTTCGTCGACCTAAGCGACATAGTCGAGTCACATGCCAAACAAGATTTGATATGGACCGAAGAGCTCGCAAAGATGATCGACGTGAGGCCAAGGAAAGTGCAATGATTTGCAGAGCATCCAATCAAAGCTCGAACCGTGCTACAGCAGTTGAACTCCAGTCTAGTGAAGTACCAGACGCATGAGATGGACATCAGAGGAATACATGTGGCTCCGATGGAACATAACAAATTTCAATGGGCCCAAACTTGTGAAGAGTTGTTTATCAGTTGGTCTGAGTATGAGAGAAATCACCCTTTTCAAGATATATCTCAAGCTAAATGTTAAAGAAACTGTTAGCATAGGATGCCACGTGGTGAATTTTTTTTTCTTAAACTGCACTTAGCCGTTAATTTCAGTTAAACTTTACATTATAAATAAAAACATTGACCAATTAGTCAAGGGTCGATGGTTGTTGCAAGAACTCTTTCTTTATGGTTGTTAAGAATTATTGTGAAGCTGCTATGAATTGAGAATTCCTTTTGGATAAAAGACAAAGTTATTTTCATCAAATGCATGTGTGAGTGGGTGCAGAGAAGAACTATCTATTATCTCATTTCATGAATAGATGTAACAAGTAAGAGTTGTCCAATTTATTGTCAAGTTATCTAGTGAAATGCTTTGTCGTTCTTTTCTTTAATGATCAAGATGATGAATCGTTGTGTGATTATGTGATGAATGATTATGGTAGATGAATTATTTTGTTTTTTGTTATCTTATTGCATATGTGTTTTCTTTCTGATAATTAGTAATCTCAGACAGTAATTGAATGCTCACATGGTTCACGTATTAGTACTAGGCCTATGGTATAGAATTTTCGTCTGCATGTTTGAGTAGTGGGTTATCCCAAGCTCAGCCTCTTCCCCAATAGTTAGAACTTACTTCTATTTTGTTGCCAAGTTGGTTTATACCAGCTTAGACCTCACATCGGTCCCGTCCAAGAGAAAATAAAAAAGAGATCATCCCAAATGAAGGTAGATCCTTCACAAGAAAACGTTAAAGCCCATCGATTAATTGGTCGGATCGCAATATCTAGAGAACCATTCCATTCCAAATGCTGCAGATTCTAATTGGCCCTTGGTGGTGGGTTTGGTTCCTACTGTTGAACTAGGGATTTGAGACCCATCATCAGAATTGGCACTAGAAGGAGGGCCTGAGAATGAATGGCTGAATATATATTTTGTATAGCTTTTTAGACAGGCTATAGATTCGTAACATCCCACATGCATGGCTATTCATTCACAAGAGATCCCACACATGCTTGGTAATCCTGAAAAGAGTAACTCACCACAACCCGAGGAAGAATCTTTTCACTCTGAAATACCTTACGCTCTTTCTCACGAGGAAGTAAATCAATTCACAAGAATCATAAGAGCCTACGACTGGCAGATTAGTGTGTTGTACTTACCTCCCATAATCCCTCGAAGAAAACAACAAAGCAGACCAATGGTTAGTACTCCTGATGAGGTTTTCGTACACTCGGTAGAAGACTTAATATATTTTTTGATTACCGTAATCCAATAACCTCTTGATTTTATACCCGAAACACCAACCAGCAACGTCTCTAAACTGGACGATTTCTTGGAAGAAGAGGAATTTAACTCAAAGTATGAAGATATGGAAGGAAACAATGACCATAATGATGAAAGGGAGAAACCACCTCTGAACAATTTACCCTGGTTAGCCAAAGACGCTTTGGCCCTCCCGGGACCAATCCATAACCTTCCCCGGCGTCTAGAGAAGTTGTTGCCTAAGTTCGATCCTGAAACCTATGGATTTCCTTAAGATCATATCAAGAAATTTATACTAGCAATCAGACTTATGAACGTCCAACATGAAGATGTAGTTTGCAGGCTTGTCCCCTACACATTTGAAAATTCAACTTCCATGTGGTATTTTAAATTGCCAGTAGGATCTATAACTAGCTGTACCAAGTTCCAAAAAGACTTTCTAGATAAATTTGCAGAGTAAATTACTACAGTAGCTATGATGGATGAGTCATTTGTCCCCACCATGATTTCAAAAGAAAGAGTCAAAGATTCACGGCCATCTTAAACAAGTTTCATCCTGAAGCGAAACCAACCTAGGAATTGCAAATCGAGGTTTACGCTAACGTGCTCCCAGCTTCTATCTCTATGTTTGTAAAAAGAGTTGCCAAGTGAACCCTGGCTGAAAATTTTGAAGAAGCCAAAATGATAGAATTCCAAATGAAAGGGTGTAAAGAGGGTCAGGTCTCTCTAGTTAATAAAGAAGCTCAGCCTCCTCCCAGGAGAGGACTCCTTTGGCTATATCATCGGGGAAACAAACATAGCAGACTTCCGACAAGGGTAATGGAGACATAGAAGACCTACAACGCATGGTTAAGAAATTATCAAATGAGATCATAGAC
This sequence comes from Picea glauca, assembly GCA_000966675.3. Lineage (NCBI taxonomy): Eukaryota > Viridiplantae > Streptophyta > Pinopsida > Pinales > Pinaceae > Picea > Picea glauca. The sequence continues at coordinate 298,368 of JZKD02S0197849.1, forward strand.
ATGAAGAGGAATGCAGGGGAGGGAAACCAAGGCCAAAGGCCCTACAAGCCTTTCTTTAAGAGGATCCCATTGTTCAAGGCAATTGAACCTCCCCCACCTAACTTAAATGTTGATCTAGGGAATGTTGCATCTAATTCTTTTTGTACTTATCACCAGGAAAACCACTCTGAAAGAGACTTCCCTCAATGGGTGCATGCCATGAATTTGATGGCCAATTGGTTTCTAGATGAAGTCTCCCTAACCGAACAGCGAAACAGTTTGGCTATGAATATTATTGACCAAGAAGAGATTGATCCACCACAAGATAGATCCATGTTGATATGGGATCTCACCCTGGTCATGCCTTCCGACAACCTATTTGAATCTCAGGAACAACCCGTGGAAGTCTCGGTGATACAGACACACAGTAAGGGCCTATCTAGCTTGAAAGATATCGTTGCCACCCAGACCTCGAGGAGTAAGGAAACTCTCGATCACTCGAAAACACCTTTTGCTCTTGGAAAAAACATTATAAGAATACATACCCGAGAATCCCCCAAACTGGATTACAACGTAGTCGAAGATTTGAAGAAGTTAAAGGCTAATATATCAGTTATGGACATATGCAGGATTCCTTAGCAGAAGGACTTTCTGTTACAAGCCTTTAACTCAGTAGAAAACCCGACCACGGGAAATGTTCAAGAAAGAACTCTATCTCCCACAGATCTGGTGAGAAAACCAACTGTGAACACCTTCTCGAAAGATAGAAAGGAAAAACATTTTGTCCCATCGTTCCTCTTAATGTTTGAAGTCTTCAATAGAAACCTTCACAATTGTTTGGTAGATTCTGGGGCGTCTTCCAATGTTATGCCCTTGTCTATTTGCAAAAAAAAAATTCCTCTCAAGAGTGATAAACATGTCATACAACTAGACAGAACCCATGTCAAGGTCATGGGAGAACTCAAATATGTAATGATCAGAATAGCGACACACCCCAAATTTTTGCAAGTGATTGACATCATTGTGGTAGATATTCCAAAGGCCTATGGGTTATTACTAAGTCGGTATTGGTCTAAAAATCTAAACGGATACTTTAGTACATATTGGGCACACCTTTGGCCACCACTGAAAGGACACAAGAACATGATCATAATCGATAGGGAGAAATATCTGAAACATACGGTCACTGACCTAGAAACCCCGAACAAACCCTCAACGACAGATTTCCCTGTGTTGGGAAATTATTCCTGCGAATCCCACTTCAGAAAATTTTCTCCTCTCCTATCTGATGTCCCTCTCACTCAAAACTCTAAAATTATTTTTCAATAAAAGTCATCGATACCGACAGAATACACACTCTTCTGTTAGGACCCTGCACTAGAGATTACAGAACAAAAGATAGGAGAGAAAAAAATTAATAAGGAAAAGGAAAAGAGTGATTGTCGTCCACAAATTTGGACTTTGTACTTTGATGGATCTAAATTGCAAGAAGGGTCAAGAGCAAGGTTCATCCTCATTGATCCTAAAGGTAAATTTCATTTCCTATCTTGTAGGCTAGAATTTGAATGTACAAACAACACTGTCGAATATGAAGCTCTAGTACAAGGATTAAAGAAAGCTATAGACTTCAATATCAAAGAATTGAGGGTTTTTGGAGATTCTGAAATCACCGTTAGACAAGTAAGGAATACTATACATTGGAATTCTCCTTACCTAAATAACTATGAATAGGAGGTGCATAGGTTAATAGAGAATTTTGAAGCCTTCAATATCACAGTTGTCCCTAGAGTAAAGAATATGCTTGCTGACTCCTTGGCCACAGTTGCTTCCAGGTTGTCACCTCTAGAGGATTATGAAGCCTCCCGATTCACTGTGGAGTTGCTCTACAAACCGTCGGTGACTAATTAAATTTCTAATTAGAAATTATTTGAAGGTGATGAACAGATCATAAACTTCTTGACTAACCAAGACAATTTCAAATATTTGGCTATTGATGATGAAGTATTCCAAGGGCAATAAATAGAGACTAATCCTAGGATAGTTTAACATGTTGATAAATCAAAGTCTCACACAATCCTGAAAGGTATATCTAATCTAGAAAATCTATTTGATCTAAAAGAGCAATTTAAGGGTCTAAAAATGCAAAGACTCGTAGCTCTTGTCCCCTGCATGAAACTGTAAATCTCAAAACCTCAAAAAACCCAAAGAATGTGAATCATGGCAAGACTATATCCAAAGAGGAAAGTAAATCTTATCTCAAATTGTTCAGACAATACCAAGATGTCTTTGCATGATCCTATCAAGATCTGAAAATGTATGATACCCACATCATTCAACACTTTATCCCATTAAACCCCGAAGTGAAACCTTTCCAACAAAATCTATGAAAGTATCACCCATCCCTGGAACCTCTCATGTATCAGGAATTAAAAAAAAAAAATAGATGCCAAGATCATTTTCCAGGTTAGGCATTCTGCATGGGTAGCACATCTTATCCCGGTGATGAAAAAGTTGGGAGAGATCCGCCTATGCATAGATTTTAGGAACCTCAACAGAGATTCAGAAAAGGAAAATTATCTAGTCCCGCCGATGGAACAACTCTTGTAGACTGTGTATGGATCAGATATTTTCTCTCTACTAGATGGTTTCTCAGGTTACAACCAAGTTCTGGTTTCAGAGGAAGACCGTTTAAAAATCACCTTCCGAACCAAGTGGGGAACCTTTGCTTATAAACAAATGCCTTTTGGGTTAATTAACGCAGGACTGACCTTCCAAAGGGCTGTGGATGTAGCTTTCTGTGGACTAATCAATAAATGTGTGGTAGTGTATATAGACGACGTAATAGTGTATTTAAATAATAGAGAAGAGCACATCCAACACTTAACTCATATTTTCGAAAGGTGTAGGAAATACGGTATATCCTTAAAGCCTAAAAAAACCATATTCGGTGTCGAATAAGGTAAGTTGTTAGGTCACATTATATCTCAAGCAGGCATTCGCATAGACCCAGAAAGGATTAAGGTCATAGCTCAACTCCCCTTGCCCCATAACAAGAAAGCTATGCAGTCCTTTTTCGGGCAAATCAATTTTGTGAGGAAATTCACTCTTCATTTCGCGGAAATAATCAAACCCTTACAAAATATGATTCACAAGGATGTCGAATTTAAGTGGGATGATGAACGAAAAGGTTCTTTCATCAATATCAAAGCTGTTATATTTCGGGCCCCGGTGTTGCGAAGTTCTAATTTCAATAGAGACTTCTTCCTCTATACTTTCACCTCCGACCAATCGTTAGCTACAGTTTTGACTCAAAAGGATGATGACAACAATGAGGCCCCAATGTCATTCATGAGCACTAATATTCAAGGAGTTGCACTCAATTATCTTGCTATAGACAAACAGGCCTATGTGGCATATAAGGTAGTAAAACATTTCATGTCCTACATCCTCAAGAACCACACCAAAGTGATTGTGTCACACCCTGTAATATGATCCTTGTTTACCTAGAAAGAAATGGGGGAAAGAATAGGGAAATGGATGGTAGTAGTCCAGGAATTTGATCTAGATATTAAACCTGCCAAACTAGTAAAGGACAAGGGTTATGCAGGCTTGCAGCCGAAGCCCGAGACCAAGTAAATGAAGTTTCTGGATGGGAGAACGAAATGGCACTATGGTGTGGAGAAGTATCATACATCGCCCGAGGAAAAGAGTCTTGGTATAAGGATTTATCTTATCTCCTACACCACGGGACCTGTCCGGAAAACCTCAACCCTAGGGAAAGGAGAGCCCTCGGGTTAAAATCTGCACAATATCGCCTTATAAATTCGGTACTCTTCTGGATAAATTATGATGGAGTAATATTAAGATGTCTTGGATGTGAAGATGCAGACAAAGTGATGAAGGAGCTCCATGATGGCCCTGTCAGGGGACATTTCGCAAGAAACACCACCGCTCATAAGATTCTGAGAGTCGGCTATTATTGGCCCACCTTGTTCAAGGATGCTCATTCTTACGCTAGAAACTGTAAAACTTGTCAAATGAGCACTGGGAGGGAGAAGAGAGAAGCATTCCCATTCTAACCTGTGACTGTCTCTAGGAATTTTGAGCAATGGGGGTTGTATATCATAGGATAAATTACACCCATCTCTTCAAAACATCACAAGTACATTCTTACTGCAACCGATTATTTCATGAAATGGGCAGAGGCCATTCCTCTGAATTGGGTAAATGAGAAGGTAGTAATCCAATTTATAGAACAACAGATAATCACAAGGTTTGGTTTCCCTTCTATCCTAGTCTTTGATAATGCAGCTTATTTTTCTTCCACCCTTTTGACAGAGTTTTCTCTGGATAAAGGAATCATAATTAGGTATTAGGAAAATTATTATCCACAAGGAAATGGTGTGGCATAATCAACTAACAAGAAATTAATGAGGATATTGAAAAATACGGTTGCAAATAACCAAAGGAATTGGCATAATCTACTCCATAACGCCTTGTGGGTTGACAGAGTCACACCCAAAGAAGCTATAGGAAATTCCCATAGATGGCTTATGGTCTATGGGAAAGAAGCCATCCTCCCAAATGAGCTCTATCTTCCATCTCTTCAATTAGCCCAAGATTCCACCGAGGATCCTTCATCGGCCATACAATGAAGAATCAACACTCTGCTCATGCTAGAGAAAGAAAAATAAAAGGCCAAGTCAAAATTCATAGCTCACCAACAGATAGTGAAAAGATGGTTCGATAAGCATAAGGCTAAAGAGAAAAACTTTGAAGTAGGAGACCTAGTCCTAAAGTGGGACAGAGAAAATGAACCAAAAGGGAAGCATTCTAAGTTTCAAAATCTATGTCTTGGACCTTTCCAAGTGGCTGAAAATATTGGGGTAGGCACGTATCGGTTGCAGAATCTAAGGGGGGAAATTGATGCCCTTCTAGTGAATGGCTAGGCTCTAAAACAATTTTTCCAATGAGAAATTGAAAATATATGTGTGTGTGTGTGTGTGTGTGTGTGTGTGCGCGCGTGCGCGCACAGGCTTTATGTTTTTTGTTGAGTATATTCTCTGATTGTGAAATGCATTGTTTGTTATTTTCTTTTTTCTTCCTGGAATTCTGTGCTTTTGAAAGTTGTGTTTAGCAGGACTGTGGTTGATCTAAAAACATGCAACATAGTGAGATATGTTCCTAACCTATCTCTCACTTACAAACACAAGAAGCATAGGAATATATGTGGTCACTCTGAGGAGTCTTTTATATAAACCTCGCCAAATGAAGAACTCTGGAGGAATGTCAGAAGTGTCTGCTTGGTGGTTTGGTAGGACCTTAAAGGAAACAAAGGAGGAAAAGGGTTAAAACCCATGGGTAGACCCGAAAGCATCAACCGGAAAACTTCAAATGCAAAGGTCAAGAGGTTATAATCATCAAACCAATCAAGGTTCTCCATCAGCTTCTGTATTAGTCGATCCTTGGAGAAGGAACAAAGATTCTGCTTTCGCCCAGTGAATCGCCATTTGTTGAGCACTCAACACACCCTAAAAACGTTTATGTCAATTTTTTACTTTTTGGGTACCACTTGATCTTTCGCACTGTCTGATTGTGCTTCAGTATGAAATTGTTGCATGTGCTTATCATTTATGTTTTCATGTTGATTCGTTTAAAGTCTGCTTGAACATGTGAAAATCATCTTAACTTTAAAAGGGACTAACATTTACTTAAGGAATAAATAGTCTAAAGTTTTCCCCAATGCGCTTAGGAAATTTGACATCGAGAAAGATTAAAAGTGACGAAAACCGCTTGAGAAAATCAAAATAACCGAGCACCGAATTTCACTGGCATCAGCAGAAGGAGGTCTCTCATCTCCGCAAATAAGCTTCACTAAAGATATCGCCGAAGACCAATCCGTTCGGCATCGGCAGAAAAATAAGAAGAGTAAGTGTTGTGCAAGTAAAAGAGTGGTATCGTCGATCGCCAACTCCCAAAATGTTTTTGACGTCAGAGATTTACGAAGGTGATAACCTGAAAAGAAACTACACGCTTGAACTATCCCTAATTGTTGGCCCCCAATACCTTTCAACACCGGAGGTTGTATCAGGAGGGCACCAACGGAAAAAATACACAAGGATATTGTCTATCCCCGATCTGTCCACCGAAGAGACACGACGTGACGAGACGTTGTATCCCTAAGATATGTTAGGTATGATGCATTTAAAATATTAGTTAATTTGTGGATCATGCATTAGTTGTTAATTTGTGCGCAAATAAAAAGGGACCATTTCAGGATACCGATACAATGCATCTCCATCCGCGCCTCCGTTGTCAACCAAGTTAGAATTTATTTGCAGAGATCCGATGGTAGTTTGTTTTGAATTTCATTCATTACTCATATTAACTAATTGATACGACTGATAGGATATCTCCCATTATATTCTTTTGAGTCATTATGTATGAAACTATTATGTGTGGCAAGGAGTTCAGAGCACACAAAGGAGCAATACTAGAAATCCAGAGAAGGCTTCCAAGGTTCAGTGAGTATTAAACAAAAATTTTAGCAAGCATTACAGGTATGTATTGGCTTATGGTGTTTTATGCTTCATTTCATATGTTTCCACCCAACGCTACTTTGTACGCATGTTTAAAGGACCGTTTTTATTTGCAAGAACAATGCCTCCGAAGAAAACCACCACCAGGAAATCCCCAAGACTGCCAAAGATGCAAGAACCAGAGGTAGGATAAGGTTCCTCCCCAGCAGTTGAAAGGCAATTGGAATTCTCTCCAAAACTGGTGCCCGTCATTAAGATAGCCACCAAGAAGGCCTTCATCCATCCCTGGGCCTTTGGAGACACAGAGGCGAACATCGAGACCAAAATAGTATTCCCTCGCTGGGAAGAACTGTTTAAGAAAATCAAGAAGGAGGAAACCCTCGAGTATGCCCCACACAATGATCCTGATACAAGAAAACTTGACGACAAAGTTCTCCCGAATGTCCACAAGGTTTATTTGCACATGGTAGCAAGAAGGACTCCGGTATTTCCATGCATCGAACTCTTGAAATGGATTATTGATCACACTAATAAATAGACGTGTTTAATTAACGATGAAAACGGTCGATGCATTGGGGTTTTCCTCCCAGTAGAAGTTCAATTATACTACAAGCTCAGGGAGCCAAAAGAACGTTTGAGCACTGAATTTGTTTTGAGTTTCTATTAGAATCACGACACCGGCAAGATTATGGCATCCTGGTGGAGAGAGGATAAACATTTCACCAATCAGACCTCCGGTTGGCACCCAATGGCCAACTTGAGAGATCCTTACATCTATCTAATGGCCTTTCTCTCTCAATTGCATGGGGAGAAAGACTATGCCAAATTTTCGGATGCATGGATGCCTTTGGCTTATACCATAGCCATTTTTGGAATAGGATTTAACTGGGGTGCCATCATCTCCAAACAGTTGAGCACTTGCTTACGACAAGCTCAGACACCAAAAGAGGGAGAAACCCCTTCCTTCTACATGGATTCATATCTGTTGAACTTCTTCTGTGCCAAGAACATCTTTGCTGGAATGAAATTAAGCTAGCATTCCTCTGAGCTCCCAGTTTATGTATACTTCATCATCTTTTGGGAAAACAGGTATAAGAAATCTTATTCTCTCATCTGTGACCAGTTTATTGCACGCATTTATTCTTTGTTGTTCAAGAAGGAATGCACAAGGCTATCGGATGCAGCCAAAAGGGTAGTATCGAAAGTAGGCCACTAGTATCTAGATGAGTGCCAGACCTACATCAGGGTTTTCAGTGCCACAGGAGCACCCCATCTATTACCTGTATATGTCCCTGATCTACTGGTATTAGGGGAAATCTATTATCAGACCATTTTGCAGGGCTACAACGCCACTTTGGTAAAGGACAAGAAGCAGGCCTTCATACCTTATGGGTTTCATATTGGCTTCTACATGGTCAAGAACACCGCACAGGATAAGAAATAAGGGTTAATTCAATTGGAATTTCGATTCCATAATGGTCATTTTCGCAAGCACGATCCCAAGGGTCTGGTCTTAAAACATGCATTGCAGGTATCATCATGTTGGCCTTATGCCCATGACTGGTTTGAAGATGAAATTTTCACTTAAAATGCCCAAGACTAGAATGAGGTGGTGGCAAGGATGGTTGATCCTTAAACAACCAGATTCAAGTCCATGAGTTGGGAGGAGAAAGTGACATCCTTGGAACAAACGTCTCAAGAAATTATCAGGACCCAAGAAGGAAGGGTAGCATCTGAACCGGGCGAAGCAGTGAGTGATCCCCAAGAAGCCATCAAAGAAGCAGAAGTTTATCAGGAATCCCTGGTGCAAATCAGGGATTCCCTTGAGGTTCAAGTTGTACAGGGGATGGGGGGACTTATGTGGCATCAAGCCCAGCTGCTAATGAAGTGGATGCAGGATAATATGGACCTCATCATAACACCTAGGCTTCTAACCAATCACCGAGAAGGAAGACCAACGGAGCCAAGTGGCCCTGATTTCACAAACCTTAGTAACACCAACGGATCAGACGACCCTAAATCTACAACATCGTCGGTCAATTCATCGGTAGGCGGGATGACTCAACCAAAGACAGGTCAAGTGTCAGTAGAAACACACATGCCTAATCCTTTGAGCAAGCTTATAACTATATATAGTGACGATGAGAGCCTAGAGTCATCTCTCGACAACTCTGTGCTTGTCCAAGAGGAAAAAGTACCTGAGAAGACTCCTTACCCTGAGCCCAAAGTGAAAACAAAGGAGGGCCCATAAAAGGAAACAGAAGTTGAAAGTGGCCTCAAAACAAAGGAACTTGACACATTGGAAACCAGAGCAGATATGAAGAACAAGCCCGAATTGGATGAGCCAAATAAAGAATCCCTACGAAAGGAAATCAGTGGTTCTGCGGCCAACAAGAAAGTAAGTAACAAGTTTGTGTCTGACGTCGCTATTCCGCTCAATACTCAGACCCCTGACGAGAAACAAGTAGAGGTTGGATCTTCAAGGCACGGCGAGGAAGTTCGGGAGCCCGATCTAAAACAAGTATACACCACTAGTAGTCTGGGAAACATACTCACATGGGGCAACCAACAGATACCTGAGCCGGTAGATGAGGTAGCAGACATCTATGCGATCTCCTACGATCAAAAAATAAAGGACATCATTCAAAGGACCGCAAAGAAAAGAAATATCACGTTGGATCACTCTGTCTTTGTTACTACAGAGGAGAACTTGATAAACACAGTGGATGCTCGGACGACTTAACTTATCGGCATGGTTAAGGAACTCTCAGAGGCCACCCTAGACAAGTCCAAAAGGGATGAAAAGGTGATAGTCACCGCCCTAAAGGATATAGAACACTTGCTTCATCTGGACGAATACTATAAAGGCACAACGCAGACCATTGTGTACCTGAAAGGTGAGTTCGAAGAATTTTAAAGTGAGTTCAAGAAAGAAAGACACCTTTTAACTGTGAAAATAGTTGAGTTCCAAGAGGACACTCTCATGGCACTCGTGACATGCAAGGACATGGAGCGATAGTATGAAAGGGCGCAGCAAGCAGTAGAAAGACTCGAGTACATTGGTGTAGTCCAGTAGGGCTGAGACAAAGAAGAACATGGCATTCGGATGGTAGGCAAAAGTAGTCTTAATCGCATGAAGCGATCAGCCGAGTACTGGGCTAAGATGTCTCGGGACCCGCACCGAGAAATCCAAGAGCAGTGGATCAAATGCAAGAAGCATTGGGATAAAATTAATAAAGTGATGAAGGATATCAAACTCCTCAAGTTTGGCACCCTCGACAAATTCGTTGACCTAAGCGACATAGTCAAGTCGCATGCCAAACAATATTCGCTATGGACCAAAGAGCTCGCAAAGATGACCGACGTGAGGCCAAGTAAAGTGCAACGATTTGCAGAGAATCCAATCAAAGCTTGAACCGTGCTACAGCAGTTGAACTCCAGTCTAGTGAAGTACTGGACGCATGCGATGGACATCAGAGGAATACATGTGGCTCCGATGGAACAACACAATTTTCCATGGTCCCAAACTTTTGAAGAGTCGTCTATCAGTTGGTCTGAGTATGAGAGAATTCACCCTTTTCAAGAGATATCTGGGGTTGACTATTAAATAAACTGTTAGCATAGGACACCATGTGGTGAATTTTTTTTTTATTAAACTGCACTTAGCCGTTAAATTTAGTTAAACTTTACATTATAAATAAAGACATCAACAAATTAGTCAAGGGTCAATGGTTATTGCAAGAACTCTTTATTTATGGTTGTTAATAATTATTGTGAAGCTGCTATGAATTGAGAAGTCCTTCTGGACCAAAAACAAAGTTATTTTCATCAAATACATGTGTGAGTGGGCGCAGAGAAGAACTATTTCCTATCTTGTTTCATGAATACATGTAACAAGTAAGAGTTTTCCAATTTATTGTCAAGTTATCTGGTGCAACGCTTTGTCGTTCTTTTCTTTAATGATGAAGATGATGAATCATTGTGTGATTATGTGATGAATGATTATGGTAGATGAATTGTTTTTCTTGTCATTATCTTATTGCATATTTGTTTTCTTTCTAATAATTAGTAATCTCGGACAGTAGTTGAATGCTCACATGGTTAACGTATTAGTACTATGCCTATGGTATAGAATTGTCATCTGCATGTTTGAGTAGCAGGTTATCCCAAGCTCATCCTTTTCCCCAATAGTTATAACTTACTTTCGTTTTGTTTCCAAGTTGGTTTATACTGGCTTACACCTCACATCAGTCTCATCCAAGAGAAAATACAAAAGACATAGTCTCAACTGAAGGTAGAGCCTTCACAAGAAAATGTTAAATCCCATCGATTAATTGGACGGATCGCAAGATCTAGAGAACCATTCCATTCTAAACGCTGCAGAGTCTAATTGGGCCTCGGTGGTGGGTTTGGTTCCTATTGTTGAAATAGGGATTTGAGACCCATCAACAAGTTCTTCCGATCTCTAAGGTTGAAGTCATTGTTCTTGAGAGTTAGAATATGTCCTAACTGGGGTCCAACTGTGTGTATCTCCTTTAGGAGGTACACAGTGATCAGCATGTATTTGAAATCTTGTGGGATGTTTTCGCAGTTAATCGTGCCAACCAAACACGGTATGTAGTCAGGAAAGATCGACGGGATCTACTTCGCATTAGCCAGATCGTTGTGGTGCTTTCTTCGCTTCTCAGTAGTGTAGCCAGAATGTCATCTAGTCGATGGGGATTCTTGCAATCCGCCAGTCAATGATGCTTGTATTCCCATAGACATGACTCTCTTAGTCATGAGGTCTACAAGTATCTCCTCCACAGACTTCTTTACTTTGTTATGTTCACCCGACATGCACACTCGTAATCAAATAACTCGGGTAAGCGAATAGACAAGCGAGGTAATCAGACAGATGGCGAGGTCTAGAAATCACAACGTGATACAATGGGTTCTATGTTAGCTCGGATAATCATTGTTTGCAAAAATGGTCTCGACGCAGCATCTGATGGGTTAAATAAGCAACATCGTAATGGATTCCTCTAACGGGTAGGAGTGCCTCAATAAATATGAATCTGTCCATTATGGCATGGTCCCAACAGTACAACAGCGATATTTCTGTCAATAACTATGTTTCTAGCCATTCTAGAGTGTCATTCTAATGGTCGTGGCACCTCCAACGGTCATATAGCTTCACCGTGGCGAAGTCCCATTCTGCGTGGTTCATCTATTACGGCAAGGTTCAAGTTCTAAAGATCTGCCTTCTGCGAAGTCTTTTCTGGGACCTACTGAAGTTTTTCTAACTTTGACTTCTTCTTACTGAGCTTCCTTGCCTTCTTTCCTGTGATCTGAGTCTCTGAATTCCTCTTTCCGTTTTTATTCTTATCTTCTCTTAGCATAGTGACTTCACGTCGTTGATGTTCTTTCAAAGGGGTCAAAGGTAATACCTCTTCTTTTACTATTTTTGGGGTGGATACGCTTCTTTCTTGCATGGACAGGGTCTTTAAGCCATCCTACATTCTTTGAGCCTTGAAAACTAATTCAATTTCCCTCTGTTGCTTCGACTTGTCCTCTTGTTATTTTATTAGTTGTGTTATTTTTCTAGTTTTGAATTCCCTTAGTTCTTGTTTTTTATGTTATGTATCTTTCTCCTCTGCTTTCCTTCTGATCTGATCCTTCTCAATTCAATTTTTTCCTAACAAAAGTGCAAAAGGGGCGTTGTTCTCAACAAACTTAATAACTTCAAATTCCTCTTCAGTCAACATTTCATGAGAAATCATAGGTATATTAGTAACTCTCCCACATAGGTATATCATCTTTCCTTTGAACAAGCCTATCCTTCCCAATGAAGGTATCATAGCAGGCTTTCCCAAAATTTCCCAAGTGCTTTCTGGCATAATGTTCATGTGTGTTTCTACATCTAATACACAGTCTATGTCGAAGTCTTCTATTCTTGTAACTATGAGATTTTTTTCTTTCAGGATCTATGTAAACTGGTGTCTCTGTGATCATCCATTTCTACTTTTAATTGTATTAACATAGTCCCTGCCTCTTTTTCTTTATGATTCTCAGTCTCTTGACCTTCTTTATAGTTTTCTTGTCTCATGTTCATCTTTTCAACTTTAGCAATCATTCTTGAGCAATCCTCAATCTCGTGACCAATAAATTTACAACAAATACAAATAGGACCTATACTAGGGCATTCCTTAGCAAGGTGTCTCGACCTTCTGTAATTATAACACAGTGTCAATCCTCTCTTTTTTTAAACGATCCCCAGCCTCTCTTGTACTACACACTGGGATCACAGTGACGGACTTGCAATCTGCAAAAATTCTTCCTAGGTTCCTGCATACACTCATTAGTCCAAAAATTATTTCTATGCATAGGAAAAACATATCTTTCTCTATTTATATCGAATTTATTCATATCAGCTCTTTCTTCTAGCTATGCCCTAGTTTTCATACTAGGACAAAATCTATCAAACATACCTAGATTCATGCTTTCGAAATAAAAAATTTAACTTATCTTACCTTTACCAAAGCACAAAGCTTTACCTATTTAAGATCTTACCTCTTTCATTCAGATCGGATTTCTTTCTTTCTTTCTTTCTTGGCACAAAGCTTTGCAAGTCAAGTAGAATATTGTGCACTACAGCAACAGATCTACGTACAGAGCATTATCTTTTCTTCAATTCCCAGCAATCACAGTTTTAGGTCCTAGCAATAGAACCATTTGTTGGCACAGGGGCAGACCCAGGGATCAATGCTTCAACAGTGCACCAACAAAACCCTAACTACCAACCCTTTCAACAACACCTGCGAAGCAGATGAAGTCTCACCCGAGGTAGAGGCAGGGGGTTGTAGGACTTAGGTGTCTACAACCAAGCTGGGACACAGATCTATGATTACAACACTTAACAAAGCACTTATCCAACAATATGCATTAGTTTATGAGTCTCATTCACATCGCATGTTAACCCTTATCACAGAGTAGCGCAGCAATAATCAATATCTAATACTTCTAGTCACTTAGCACATAGCATTAACTCAGATCTAGCATTCATTCACATCATTAAGCACTAAGCTACAACATCAGATGCATTCATCATACATTATATCAATAGCACTAAGAAAATAACCACATAAACATTATTAACAACATCGCACAAAGAACATCAACATAGGATATACGTGGTTCACCCCAGTGTGGGGCTACGTCCACCAATATTCTTCTTCTTCTTTATTAGTCTACTTTAATCTTGTACATTCATCTGCTCCTATGCACAAAGCCACAGATCCTACCTCGAACTAGACAGGTGATCAGTGCACAACGTACTAGATCCACCTTCCCCAAAACTAGGTCAAGGCACAAAGCCAACTCCTTACTAGCACAAAGTCTCTTACAATCACTTTCACTTATCTCTACAAGTCTTAACATGTCCTATTGAACAAAGCCACTAATCATGCACTAATCCAAATACAAGTACTAGTTCTTACATCACTTAGATACTTATTTATATCATTACAAAAAGGCCTAATCATGGGTAAACCCATGGGCCGACATCCCTTAACCCATTACATAAACCCTAAAATCCCTTACTGGGTCCACAAAACAAGTGATATCCCATGATCTCCACTTCTCCTGGGCACTTCATCTTTGTCCAACCTATCGAAGTCCCAAAAATGGTCAAACATGACCAATGTTTCCTCAAAACTTGGTCGAGGGCCAACAACTACGCATAAATTTAAGGAACCATTTGTATAGTTTTGTGATATTTTGAATGAATGATGTTAATGTTGGAAGTATGTTGTTTGGTGTGTTTCACTAGTAATTTCTTCGGCCATCACCTGTATTGTTGTGAGCGATTTTTTGGTGATAATAAATGGATTTTAGGCATGGCCTATGCTGCTTAAAAAAGTTTACATCTTCCACAAACTCAACTCAGTAGTGGTCTACCATGAATTGAAATGTACCTACCACAAATAAGTGTGATAATACCTATGATAACACTATATAAAACATCATATATAATGTGGGTTCCATATAATGCTAAGATTGACAAATAATAGACTCAACATATATATAGCTATAATGTCGGTATG
>JZKD02S0197850.1:4462-16638 GCA_000966675.3 Picea glauca
AGTGAACAGGAGAGGATCCCTTCCATAATAGGATCCATTGTATGGTGTTGCCCTACCTTAAGGGTTTGATATAATAAAGTTGTGTTTTTCTATATGGTTTCATATATCTTGTGTGATGATTGTATTCAGATATCTTTGGATCTATTGTGATACTTTGTATTCAAGTATTTGGTTCTTAACAGGCATATAAACTCAAAATAATGTTGATGATGATAATCAATAAAACTATGAAGTTGAAGGAGAAGTATACCTTCAAGGAGAACTTATTAGTGCTCTTGAACAACTAAGAAAATATAAAAAGAAGAACAACTAATTAAGAGAACAACTATTAGAATACAAAGAAAACAAATCAAGAGAAAAAGAAGTTTCAACAACCATTAAGGAATCATAACAAGTTATTATCGACTTAAATATTCAACTCCAAGAAGCCAAAAGAATTGAAGAATTCATAAGTAAACAACTCAATGAAAAGAAAATAGGCAGTGAAAATATAGAGGCTAAAATTGTTTTTCCAAAAGGAGAACTTGAGAAAGGAAACAACCAATCAAGATTTGAAAACAATTCAAGAATATTGGATGATATTCTTAACATTCAAATACCATAAAGCAATAAGTTAGGACTGGGTTATGATCAAAATAAGTCTAACAAAGGATCTAACTCTACATCTTAGAAAATTGACAAAAATCCAAAAAGCTATGCAGCTTCCCTTCAGAGCTCTTTCAAAAAGGAAGAAAACAAAATAAAGATGGATTCTAATCAGCATAAATATGATCTCCCTTCAAAAGAAAATTAATATAGAAAGAATAAAATTACAAGAAGAACTCCCGCAAAAGGGTATCAACGTCTCTTTCTTGGCTATTGTTTCTCTTGCAATAATTTTGGGCATAAAGCATTACATTGTAAATATTATGGACAATACAATCATAAAAATGTTCAAAGATATGGCTATAAAAACAACAAGAATAATAATAATCAAGAGAACATAAACTATAATTCATTCTCTCCACTGCAAAATTACAATGTTGAATTCTTCAAATGCAACAATTATGGTCACAAATCTAGTGTCTGTAGACTACCAAAGCTTCCCATAAAAACGTCCAAAATTTAAGAAGAAAAGCATAAGAAGGCATGCAAATAGAAACAAATGGAAGAAAAAGAAACAAAGTGTAAGGTAGCCTTATATTCTAAAGACAAAATGAGTCAATGGTATGTTGAAAGTGGATTTTCAAAACATGACTGGAAATCAAGACAAATTCCTTAGTCTAAAAATAAATAAAAGAATAAAAAATAAAATAAAAATGTTACATTTGGAGATAATGTCTCTTCCAAGATACTTGGAAAGGGCACAATCAGTCTAGGAAATAATAAAGCTAAAGCATAAAATGTGCTATTAGTTGAAAATTTGAAGCCTAATCTCCTCAGTGTGAGCCAAACTTGTGATCAAGGACACATAATCATATTTTACTCTCAAAAATGTGAAATTAGAAAAGAAGACTTAGGAAAACTAGTGGTTGTTGCACCAAGGACACCAATAAATGTTTATATATTAAACATAGAAGAAGAATAAAATTGTTGCATGAGACAAATAGACAAAAGTTGGATATGACACAAAAGAATGGAACATATAGGTTTTGACAATTTAATAAAAGTCAATAAAAAGGAAGGTGTGAGAAATATTCCAAAGATTATTAAACTTTCAAACTCTATTTGTAGACACTGGCAACATGGAAAGAATACAAGAGTAAGATTCAAGACAAAATAATACTCTACATCAAAACTATTGGAACTTGTTCACACTGACCCTTGTGGACCTACAAGAACTAAAAGCATGCAAGGTGAACATCACTTCATTTTATTCATAGATGACTATACAAGGATGACTTGGGTATCCTTTCTCAAAGATAAATCAGAAGCTTTCAACAAATTCGAGGATTTCAAAGAACATGTTGAAAATGAGTATGATCTCAAAATCAAGTGCTAAGATCAGAAAATGGAGGGGAGTTTACCTTTGATGAGTTCAACAAGTTTTGTGAAACTCGTGGAATTAAAAGACATTTTTCATCTCCAAGAACTCCTCAACAAAATGGAGTTGTTGAAAGGAAAAATAGAATTGTCCAAGAAGCAACCAAAACTATGTTAAATGAATCCAAACTTCTAGATATCTGTTGGAGAGAAGTTTTATATATAGCAATGTACATACTTAACAGATCTCTACTTAGAGTTAACCATGACAAGACACCATATGTGTTGTGGTTTGGAATACCAACATCATTCAAACACTTCAAAGTCTTTGGGAGCAAATTCTATATAAAAAGAGATGACAATAATCTAGGAAAATTTGATTCCATATCAGATGATGGTATATTTCTTGGTTACTCATCCAATAAAAAGGCCTACAGATGTTACAATCTGAGTCTGCACAAAATTATGGAAAGTGAAAATGTAAAGGTAGATGAACTAACATCAATAAGAATCAAATCTCAATACAATTCACAAATTGATGAAAAAAGAATAGATGTTGATTATGATGATGATGAAGAAGAAGAAACTGAAGAAACACAAGAAGAAGAATCACAAATTGAAGAAGAAAATGAAGAGGAAGCATTGCCAAGACAAGAATCAAGAGCACCATATTGAAGAGTAAAAAGAGATCATCCTGAAAGTCAAATCATAGGCAACAAAAGTGTTGGAGTTGAAACAAGAAAAAGGCTAACATATGAATCAGAACAATCAATGCTCTCTGTAATATAACCCAAAACATTTGCAGAAGCTAGCAAAGATGAATATTGGATTAAAGCCATGAATTAAGAGCTTGATCAAATATAGAAGAATCATGCATGGGAACTTGTCCCGAGACCAAAAGACAAAAATGTGGTAGGGACCAAGTGGATTTTCAAAAATAAAGTTAATGAAGATGGTCAAATTATAAGGAATAAAGAAAGAATAGTGTGCAAAGGATATGCACAAGTAGAAGGGATTGACTTTGAAGAAATTTTTTCCCCAGTAGCCGGATTATAAGCTATCATATGTTCTTGGCATTTTCATGTTTTAAAATTTTCAAAATATATCAAATGGATGTCAAATCAACATTCTTAAATGGAAATCTAGAGGAAGAATTTTATATAGAACAACCTAAAGGATTTATATTATCAGAAAATAAAGACTATGTCTGCAAATTAAAGAAAACATTATATGGTCTCAAACAATCCCACATGTCATGGTTTTCAAGACTTGATAATCACTTACAACAACAAGGATACAAAATAGGAGCTACTCACAACAATATTTACATTAAAATTGAAAATCAAAATATGATTATTGTTGTAGTATATGTGGATGATATCATCTTTGGAAGTAATCTAAATCCTGTAAGAAGTTTTTTTTCTACATAAATGCAAAAAGAATTCGAGATGTCAATGCTTGGTGAACTGAAATTCTTCCTATGGTTACAAGTTTCACAATCAGACAAAGACATATTCATATCCCAAACTAAATATATTAAAGAAATGTTAAATAAATTTCAAATGGAAGATTGTAAACCTATGAGCACTCCTATTATTACAAGATGTAAACTTAGAAAAGATGATGAAACAATAGAAGTAGACCAAACCATGTATAGATCAATGATTGATAATCTATTATATGCAACAACAACAAGACCAAATATCATGCAAGTTGTAAGATTAGTGGTCAGATTTCAATCTACACCTAAAGAAACTCACATGAAGGAAGTTAAAAGGATTTTTAGATATCTCAAAGGCTTGGATTATGGTATCCAAAAACATAATACTTCACATTAACTGCATATACTGATGCAAACTTGGTTGGAAGTGTGGATGATAGAAAGAGCACTAGTGGAGGTGCATTTTTCCTAGGAAAATGTCGTGTGTCATGGCTAAGTAAAAATAAACCATCCATATCACTATCTACAACAGAGGTTGAATATAATGTTTTTGCCTTCTGCTGCACTCAAGTAATTTGGATGAAAAAAACTATAGAAGACTTACAAGTACAATATTATCATCCAATTCTTCTTAACTGCAACAATACCATTGCCATAAACCTTTCTAAAAATCCTGTCATGCACTCAAAAACCAAGAATATTCCAATCAAATTTCATTTATCAAGGGAACAAGTTTCTCAAAAAATTGTTAAAGTGGAATATGTGGATACTAAAGAATAGATTGCATATATATTCACAAAACCTTTACCCAGGAGTACTTTTGAATACCTTAGACCAAAATTGGGGATAATCTCCATATCTAATTAAAATTGCACAAGCTTAATTAAAAAAGGAGTACATGGACATGGGGAGTATAATCTCGGGGGGAGCAGAGAAATGTCCCTTCTATCATTACTGTCAAAAGGGGAGAATAAACAATAAAACACAGTTAAAATAAAGAGTTTTTACTTTTTTGCCATCAATGCCAAAGGGGGAGAATGTTCAACATGGTGTTATGCTTTCATTGATGTCAAAAAAAGGTTAATATGGATGTATCATCCATACAAGTACTTGTTGTAGCATACAAAACCACACCTATGCTTTGGTGCCATGGCCTAACCCTTTCCCAATGCTTGCTAGACTTTCCCTAAAAAATCCTCTCAAGATTCATTTAAAAAACATGCTTTAAGAGAATATTTGTGGGTTTCCATAGTGAAACATGTGGGCATATGTGCCTTTCCTCACTGCAACCCATGTAGGCCCCCATTTTTGGTGAAAAATAAAATAATCTCATGTTTTTGAGCGGGTTTTTCGATTTGGCTTGTTTCCCAATGACCCTCGCCCGTACATAAAATAATTCAACTCCCTAAACCTATTTTGGAAGATATAAAACAACCATAGAGGGATAAAGAGAGAAACACAAGTCCATTGGTGCAAATTTATGATGCCAACACTCAACAAGCCTCATTTGCCTATATTCTCTGAGAAACATCCCCTTGAATCTGGAAACTACTTTTCCAGAGCTTCTTGCTCCTTTTATGTGACTATAGGGTGTCTCCTTATCCCTATATGAGTCATTGAGAGAATTCTTTATCAATTGAGTTAATTCTTTAGGATTCTCGGAGGAACCCAAACAATTGGCTTCAAGACAGTGCCTAAGGCTGGACAAGGTTGTAACTTACCTTTTCCACTTGTTGGTAATAAAAGAGCTTGTTTCCCCCTAGATTTGTCTTCATTGTACATTTTTATTTATGTTTACTTTGAATCTAACATAGAACATGCACATGTGTATGATTGTATAACTCTCGTCATAGCCCTAGTTTTGAATCTGTCTTGCAGGTTGATTTTGGTAGAAGATCAGGAGCTCTTCAACGAATTAGAGTGGGGATCGACATCAAATGGGAGAAAAAGGTGCACCTTATTTTCTCCTCTCTACCCCTACTTTCTCCTAATTAAAGTAGTTAGTTTATTTGGTTTTTGTGTGCTTGTCACTGTGTGGAGATTGTTATCTCTTTCACTTGGTCTTTCTCTGTTGTGATTACGACCCATGATCACAAAGGGAAAATCCCTTAATAATAATTGGTGACTCTACTGAGATACTCCTAGTTGCAGGGTCAGTTTGGTTGAGGTGTCTTTATTTCTTGTGTTGTCTTTCATTGTTATTTTTTGAGTCCTTTTTAGAGTTTTTTAGCCTCACAAGACCTATTGCTAAGTCCTGAAGCCCTTTGTTTTTGAGTGGACCTTTTATTTTATGACCTTACCTGGCTATCCATGTTTTGCATCATTGTATCCCATGTACATCCGTGACTTGCATCCCTATATCCCACATATATTCTTGAGTTTCTCTAGTAATAGTCGCATACCTATGTGAAGTTGAAGTTTTTTAAAATTTCTCTTCCTTTCTGGGTTGAATTCTTGGTTTGTGTTGGCACATGGGCAGACCCAGGGTTCAACGCTTCAACAGTGCACCAAAAAAACCCTAACTATCGGCCCTTTCGGCAACACCTACGAAGAATATGAAGTCTCACATGAGGTAGAGGCAGGGTTGGTTGCAGGAATCAAGTGTCTACAACCTAGTTGGGACATAGATCTGTGATCATAGTACTTAACAGAGCACTTAGTAGTTAACATTCATTAATATTTAACCCTTATTCACATCGTAGATCAAAACCCTAATTACATAACAACAGGGTATTCAACAAGATCTAACACATCCAATCACTTAGCACATAGAAGTAGATCAAATCCAGCATTCATTCACATCACTAAGCACTAAGATAATATATCAGATGAATCTAACATATAAGCATAAATCACATCAATAATATAACAACCATAATGCACAAAGCAAACACAACACAGGATATACATGGTTCACCCCAGTGTGGGGCTACATCCACCAACTCTTCTTCTTATTTATTATCTTTTGTCAATCTTATTACATGCACAGAGCCACAAACCAACTCCGCATAGGACATGATATCTACACACACCTCTCTAGATCCTCCTTCCCTAAGCTAGGTTTAAGCAAAGAGCCTTCTTACAATCACTAGCACTTAGCTCTGCAATATCTCCACACACAGTATGGACAAAGAATCCACAACTCTTCGCACTTAGCACAATACAACACTTAGATTACAATTGACTTAGAACATTCTGGCCTCATTACCCCACTTACTAGCTATCTATTTATACATTACAAAGGGGCCTAAACATGGGTAAACCCATGGGCTGACATCCCATACCCATTACATAAACCCTAAACCCAAAAATCCCTAAAAAGGGGGCGAGATCCTGCGATCTTCGCTTCTCCTTGCGTTCCGCCTTCGACCAGACTGTCGAAGTCCCAAAAATGGTCAAGCATGACCAAGGTTATCTAAAACTTGGTCAAGGGCCAACAGGCCCCCAACACTCACCTGTGACTCCTCCCGAGTCACTCTGATCTGGGTAACTCTGACTCAAAGGTTTTGAGCTTAGCTCAAGCTGCCTCGACCTACCTCGACTTGCTGCTTCTCTAGAGTCTCCTGATTGGCGAATACCTGAATAAATTTCTCGGTCACATGTCCTTCCAAGCATTTTTCTACTGCAATGACCATTTGTTCTAGTTCCACACCTCATCCCTCAATCTCCTCAAAAAGTGTGCAAGCCTCATCTTGCACTGGTTGGAGCCTCTGGGTCACTTTCATGACTTTACTTTGGATGGCCTGGACCTGTTGCTGAACCATGCACTATTCTTGTGACCTTTTCATCCTCTCAACCACTGATAGTGGCTTCAAATGTGCTTGCACTGTTGCTTCTTGTTGATTTTCCTCCTGGAGCTGTGACTCTATTGTCCTTAGTTCAAGGTCCTCTACAAGGTGCTCGTAAGTCTGCGCACTTCAACTACTGAGCTACTTGCATTCTAAGGCCAATGCCTTGATTCTATGGACTGTGCTTCAGGCAGTTTCTTCTCTCTGGTCTCACACTTCCTATGGAGTGTTTGGCATTGCTTGTAATTCCAATTCTGCTACTCTTTGTTGGAGCTGCTAAATGGCTTCAGCAAGCTTCCCCACTTGATTCTCCATTGGGTCTTCTTCCACCTGTTTTAATCCCGAAACAAAGTGAAGTTCTCTAGTGACTACTTATTTTACTCCAATATTCTCTATGAGAAAATTTTCTTTTTCCTTCTGGATCTGCGCTCTATCCTCTACAAACTTTTCCTAGAGGTCGTCTTTTTCTTGTTGCGCAACCCAGTGTTTCTCTAGGGCTTCCTGTTTTGCTTGCTTCAATGCCTCTGTGGCATGCTCTTTTTCTTCCTAGACATGATGAAGGTGAGCTTCAGTCACATCTGCTAGTATGTGTAGTTGGGCAGGCTCATCTCCTACTTCAATTCCATCAGATGGCGGTGGCGCAGTAGACATTGTGCGACTGGAGTAGAGGGCTTGTTATACCCATTTCATCTCTACTTCACTCCTATCATACATGGTATCTTGTTTTGCTTCTTTGCGCTGTAAAATATCCTCTGATGTATTTGATACAACGGCGATGATGAGGTCGATGTCATCCACCGTGAGCACAATCTGCAACTTGGGCTTACTAGATTTTGACTTCTTTTGTGATGAAGGTCTCGTCGTGGAAACCCTTCTTTTCTTGGATGTTTCAGCCTCATCAATGGGATCCTTAGGCAGTGTTACTTCACCTTGTTCCTATTTTTCTTATTTCCCTCCATTCTCTTTTTTTTTTACTTTGTCACCTCCTCCCCCTCCAGGTGAATCTGAAGCAGTCTCTTCTGATGCACTGTTCATCTCCTGTACCTCTTCCTTCTTCTTCCTTATGCTACTCCTGGGTGCATAATACTCTTCGTGAGTGACCATAGGGATTTTGATGAGGTTGGGGTCAGACATTTCTACCTGGTCAGCTGGGATAAGGAATTCTGCAGGCCATTCCTTAGTTATTTCTTCCATGTCCTCCTCTGTGAGTTTATAGTAGGATTGGAACTCTTCTTTATGTTCATATCTGCGCACAATGATATAAATAAAATGTCTATCAGCATGGAACTTCGCAAGGGGCCTGAACCTGTGCAGGGTATTCAGTGTCATGCGGGGGAAGGACTCAATATCCCTCTTCAACTGCAGGTAATAGGTTTGGAACACCGTGTTTGACTGCCATTGTTTTTCCATGCCGCTCGAATACCAGAGCGTAGTGAACTTCACAACTAGAGGTTCAGATGACTCAATTTCAAGGAAGGTTGCTCCTTCCGACATCTCCCAAGATATAAAAGCAATGAGGATCAACAACCAACTGAAATGGAACTCGTGGCCCTAATCCTAAGCTTCACGGAAGTCTTTCTTTAAATGGTTGACGAGGTAGCTCACCTAGTTCATTTGCATCCCTTTAACGTATTTTCTTGCGAGGTCGACAACGAACCCCGTGACCTATGTGGGTCTGTTCTTCCTGACCAGCTTACCAGTGATCAACTAGCAGGCTAGGCACACTATGCCATTATGGATGGAGGCTACCTTGTAGCCTCTCTTTCCCTTCTCTACATCACCATAGGTTTCTTTGATTCGATGTGCCAGGGTGCGATCTGCAGCCTTCCCTGGATAAAATTCTTGAGGGTCTAGTCCTTGCATGCTTAATTCGGTGATCTGATGGATCAACGCCAGATCTATGATGATGCATCTATCCATCCACAGATAACCACCATGGAAGAAAGAAATCATGATTTTAACGCATGCGTTAACTTCCTAATGTCTGCCAAAATGTGGTATCTTCATCACATTCAGGATAGTGGACCTCATGATGTCCATGGTCCACGACTGGGGGATTATCTTTGACTTATTCCCCGTTGTCTTGGTCAAATACTTATGTGGAGAAAGCATTCCATGGTTCTTGCGATCTCCCAAGTTGAAGTCGCTGATCTTCAACGTCATAATCTGTCCCAACTACTGTCCAACTGTGCGTATCCCTTTCGGGAGGTATACAGTGATCAATGTGTAGTTTAAGTCCCTCGAGACACTTTCATGACTAACCATGCTAGCCAAAGGTGGGATATAGCCAGGAAGGATATATGGGATGAGCTTCACGTTCACCAAGTCATCGCGATGCTTGCTCCATTTCTCTGATGCAGTTCTAGAGTGCGCATATCGACATGCAGTCAATGGAGAGGCTTGCAATCCTCTAGTTGATGAGGCATGTGCGCATGCAGAAATGAACTTCTCAGCCATTATATCTATCATAATTTCCTCTATGGAATTTTCCACCATGCTGCCCTCACCGAACATACACGCTCGAGATCAGATATCTCAGGTAGGCGGACAAATACTCACGGTAACAGAATGGGTGGCGAAGTCTCAGTAAGCACTGCGTGATAACAATTATTTCTCTGTGGGCTCGGGTAATCGCTATTTTCAAAAGTGTTCTCAGTGCAATATTCGACGGGATAAATAGACAATGTCTTAACAGATTCCTCCAACGGGTCAAAAATCCTCAATCAATGCAATTCCATTCATTATGGCACGGTCACAATGGTCCAATGGCGATATTTCTGGCCATAAATGTGTTTCTATCCGTTCAGGAGTGTCATGCTAATGATCAAGACGCCTGCAACGGTCATATTGCTTCGTCGTGGTGAAGTGTCAATCTATGTTGTTCTGCTATTCCGATGAATTTCAAATTTTGAAGATCTTCCTTCTGCGAAGTCTTCTCTGGGACTTCCTGCAATTTTTCTAACTTTTCTTTCCTCTTGTTGATCTTTCTTGCCTTCTTTCCCATGATTTGAGTCACTGGGTGCCTCTTTCCATTTTTATTCTTATCTTCTCTTAGCATAATAACTTCACATTGTTGAAGGTCTTTCAAAGGTTCTGAGTGGAATACCTCCTCTCTTGTTATTTCAGGGATAGGTGCACATTTCTGCTACATGGACAGGTTTTTCAAACTTTCCTTCATTATCTCCACTTTGACATCTAAGTCTTTGGTCCTCAGTAGCTTCGAATTTTCCTCTTGTTCTTCAAGTAAGTGTGTTATTCTCCTTGCCATGGAATCTCTTAGTTCTTTTATTTTCTTCTCTAGAGCTTCCTCTTCTTCTCTCCTTTGGATCTGATCTTTCTCAATCCATGTATTTCCTAGAAGAATGGAAAATAGGGCATTGTTCTCAAAAAAATTAATGACCTTGAATTCTTCCTCTATCGATGTTCCATGAGCACTCATAGGTATATGGGTAAGTCTTCCACATAGGGTCATCATATTCCATTTAAACAATCATATTCCTCCCAATGAAGGAGCCATAGCAGGCTTTCCCAAAATTTCCCAAGTTCTTTATGTCATGATATTCACCTTTGTTTCCTCATCCAGAACACATTCTATGTCGAAGTATCCTATTCTTGTTTCTATGCACTCCTTCTCTTTTAAGGTCTCTGATAAGTTGATGTCTCTGTGATCATTCAGGGTTTCTTTCACCTACAATAATACAGTCTCTAATTCTTTCTGGGGTTCTAGCATATTCTTAGTTTCTTGGCCTTTCTCGTGGTTTTCTTGTCTCATATTCATATGTTCAAATTTAGCAATCATTCTAGGTCAATCCAAAACTTCATTATCCATAGCTTTACAACAAAGACAACTAGGACCTTTACCAGGGCATTCCTTAGAAAGATGTCCCGGTCTTCTGCAACTATAACAAAGGGTTAATCCTCACTTTGTTTTAAACGATCCCCAATGTTTCTTGTACTGCGCACTGGGATCACAATAAATAACCTGCAAAAAATTCTTTCTCGGGTCCTGCATCCATTTGTTATTACAAACATTCTTTCTATGCATAGGAATAACATATCTTTCACTATTTCTATTCGTTTCACATCTTTTTTCTTCTAGTTGTGCCCTAGTTTTCAGACTAGGACAAAATCTATCAAGCATACCTAGATCCATTATTTTGAAACAAAAATTTTCACTTATCTTACCTTTATCAGAGCATAGAGCTTTAATATCTTACCTCTTTTCCTCAAATCTGATTCCTTTCTTAGCACAGAGCTTTGAATTCAAGTAGAGTATTGCGCACTACAACAACATATCTATGCACAATGCTTTTAATTTTCTTCAGTTCCCAACAATCACAGTTTCAGGTCCCGAAAACGGAACCATTTGTTAGCACAGGGGCAGACCCATGGTTCAAAACTTCAACAATGCACCAACAAAACCCTAACTATCGGCCCTTTCGGCAACACCTGCGAAGCAGATGAAGTCTCACCCGAGGTAGAGGTGGGGGTGGTTGCAGGACTCAAGTGTATACAACCTATATGGGGCATAGATCTGTGATCACAGTACTTAACATAGCACTTAGCAGTTAACATTCATTAATATTTAGCCCTTATTCACATCGCAGGTCAAAACCCTAATTACATAACAGTGCAGTATTCAACAAGATCTAACACATCCAAGCACTTAACACATAGAAGTAGATAGATCTAGCATTCATTCACATAACTAAGAACTAAGATACTATATCAGATGCATCTAACATATAATCATAAATCACATCAATAATATAAAAACCATAATGCACAAAGCAACCAGAACATAGGATATGCGTGGTTCACCCCGGTGTGGGGATATGTCCACCAACTCTTCTTCTTCTTTATTGTCTTTTGTCAATCTTCTTACATGCACAAAGCCACAAACCAACTCTGCATAGGACATGAGATCTGTGCACACCTCGCCATATCCTCCTTCCCTGAGCTAGGTTCAAGCACAAAGCCTTCTT
>JZKD02S0197861.1:0-22411 GCA_000966675.3 Picea glauca
TTCAAGGCGTTGAGTACTTTTCCTGAGGTTTTTCTATGCTATATTGATGTTTGGTTCTTAACATCTAGTGCTTTCTGAGATAGTTTTATGGCTCAGATTATTTCTTGAGCAGTGGGGCGAATTGAAGAGAAGGAGGGCGTTTTTGAGATCCAAATCTAGTCCATTTGGAGGGGTTACACTTCAGATCTGACCCTGAGACTTCACCTAGTGACTTGCAGTGTCCCAATCTATATTTCTGGAGAGTGTTAGAGCATTTGGAGGCCTCCTTCAGTAGGGCCGAATTATCTAGGGCTTTAGTCACCTAGTGGGGCACACCATTCAGTGGGGGATTTCATATCTACAAAGATTGAGAGGGATCTTGGAGATTCAGGCACCTGGGTTGTTCCTACCATCACCTGATCTATCGGTTGGCATATTTCTTAGGGTGATTGGACACTTTTGGTAGCAGGGCCGAGTTATTGAGGGTTTCAGCCTTCTATTGGAGCGTGGCATTCTTCAGTTGGAGAGTTTGGCATTTAGATCTGCTTGTATTGATCTTCATTTCATATTCAGCCTTTGGAGGCATCTTTTGTATTATCGGGATCATTTTGTAGCAGCTATTATCTATTGTCTATCTTCTTGGCCATCTGTTGAACATTCTAGGTCAACATCTTCATTGTAGCAGGTTTCTCTATTTTATGAATAAAGAAGAATTGAGATGTTTTGGCTCGTCTATCTTATTGCATATGGTTGAGGTATGTTCCATGGTTATCTCTTTCTGTTATTTGCTACATACACACATATAAACACATCTAAAAAGTAGATTAGCAAAGTGTTTGACGAAATACCACAACCAGGAAAAAGTTTTTAAAAGACACCAAAAGAGTGATGATCCTTGCATAATGGCTTGGGATCATTACAGATCATGCACGCGAATTTTTTGTGCTCTCATGTGTGCTAATGAATGTATGGATACAATGGGAGCAATGCCCCCAGTAAGATTGGGAACATTGCACATCCTTGGTAACAATGCTAAGGGATGGAAACATTGTTTATCATTTGTTGTGCACCGTAGTTATTATTACATTGAAAATATTGTGGCACATCGAATATGGTGCATTTACATAAATTGGGTTCACCGATATTTAAATCACACAAATAATCATTAATATATTTAAAAGTTATCAAAGTAATTGCCTAATCTATTTAGTAAGAGCACCATTACTGGTGCATTATTATAAATGGGGTTCACTAGAGGTGTTAGTGCACTTATGAAATTGTAGCACACCATTAACAATGCATTTACTTAAAAAAAGTTGCACTTGTTAGTTTTACACATGTTTTATGAAAACAAATTAAGCTCATTATCTAAAAAGTATTACAAATGGTGATTTAGTACATATTGTTTATTTTATAGCTATATTTGTCTAAGGTGATTTGTATGTGAATCAGGGACAATCACAACAACAACAACAATAGGGTGATTCACATACCTTTATGTGCATATGGGAGGCTTGTGAGGGGAGAGGAATATGTTACCTTATCTTATTACACCTCAGACTTGTCTCCTTTCGAGGGAAGTTATCCTCCTCAATTTTTATGAGGATAACTCCCTTAAGGTGAACATGAACTTACTAATGTAGTTGATCTGACATTGGGATCATGGTATACATGCATTTAGGGTTGGTCTTCATCTGTGGTACCAACCCACAAAGGAGGATTTTATTTCATCACTATGCTATCTAGGAGGGTTGATGATTTTCCCCATTTTCTCAATCTACAACTTGACATTGCAAGAGAGAGCTAATTGGCATATGTGTAGACAATGTCAGTGTGGACATAACCGATCCTAGTGACTTCCAGGTTTATGGGGAATGATTGAGATTAAGTTATTTTAGAACAAAGGAGGTTAGGTGTTTATGCCTTATCGTCATGACACTAGAAAAACATACCACTTATTGGAAAGGCATGGGCCTTTTGCTATGATGTACTATGTAGACAAATTATTTCACATGCCCAAATTGATGAGGTGGTATTGGAATTATTCAAATGAGAGTTTTGTATTACTCTAGGTCGTTGTTGTGGCGTGTTTGAGGGGAGACATATCTTCCCCTTTACTTCAAAATCGATGTTTGCTTTATTTTTTGAGAGGTTTTTAGTGACTTGGCTAACATTCAACTGCCACCCTCATAAGCTGATAATTTGTGTGTGTACGTGCATGTGGGGGTAGATGTTTCCCAAGAAAGGCCAATTGGAGAACCCTTATAGGCTAGTGAGCGTAGAGGTTTCATCTCTGTTATCTAGTGATGATAGTCATGGCCTCAATCTTATATAGTATCCATATGTAAGGATGGAATGATGAAGATGCCCAAAAATCGTATTTTCTCTAGTCGAGCCACCAAATGTGAGAGGTATTATTATTGTTATCCTTTGATTGTTCTAGTTGCATATTTTATTGTTTTTTTTAATGCACATGTACTTGATTATAAGATTTTATTTAAATTTTTAATTATTTTTCAAGGGTGGCAAGTGCGGGGCGAGGGTCATCCTTGACTCTAAAGGAAATTAGGAAATAAATTTTGTATGGGTAATAGACAAGACGAAAAACAACTAAGCCAAAAATTTGGCTCTTTGGAAAGGGATATCAATTATGAAGCAAATGGGAGCAAACACGATAACAATGGTTGGAAAATCCTTGGCAATAATCTACTATATGGTCAATTGATTATTATACCCCATGAAGCTCAACTAAGAAG
Source organism: Picea glauca (assembly GCA_000966675.3). Classification (NCBI taxonomy): domain Eukaryota; kingdom Viridiplantae; phylum Streptophyta; class Pinopsida; order Pinales; family Pinaceae; genus Picea; species Picea glauca. Next base: position 2,736 of record JZKD02S0197861.1, read on the forward strand.
AATAGTCTTCAGAATTCAAAGGTTAGTGGAAGGCTTTGAAATCATATAATTTTTTCATGTTTTGTGAAGGATATGTTGGAGTACATGCAAAACATTCCACTTTTCAAGGGACATTCATGTCTATTTTTATCCATTCCTAAATTTAGGGGTTTGCCTATTCTTAGCAGTGCTATTTCTAACAAGTCTAACATGTGGCATTGATGGAAATTATTGCCATTGGATATGGACAACTTATCCCCTTAGGAAGTGCATATTTCCTTTATTATTAATGGAGTTAAACTTATTATTTACCTTCATTTACCACTTAGTGACTCATGGAATTGACCCATGATATTGATTAGTTAAAAATTGACTAAATTTAATTAGTGCATGCACAAATAAACCCAACCTTATGCACATCTCTTCTTGGAGAGTCTATACATCGTACTCATGTCAAGCATTAATATACAAGTGAAAAAAAATTGGTTCTTCAATGATATTGTCTTTTCAAGTGTTATTTCATTCTTTCTTCTCTCTTTTTCTTGTAATTTTACTAGTGTAGTTTTTTCTCACAACTAGATATTGGATTGTGCTTAAAATCCTACATGGTATCAGAGCAGTAAAGTCGATTGTGAGTAAAACTAACATTATATTGCAGGTTTTTTTAAATATTGAAAAAACCAAAGAGAATGGAAAAACCATTTATATCAGTGATTCTTACCCCATTCAATTACTTTGAATGGAAACCCAAGATCATACTTCTGCTAAGGATTAAGCGGCTTTACAGGGTCACTATGGGGATAGAATTTGAACCCAATTCAATTGTATAAAAGTCAAAGTACTTCAATAGAATGGATGAGGCCTATGGGATTTTATGCTTGTCCATCTCTCTAGACTTTCTATTTCATGTTGAAGCTTGTTCAAATCCCAATGAATTATGGAATAAGTTGGATGGATTATTTGGTAAGAAAGATGAAATTAGAGCACATATATTGGAGAATGATCTCATATCTTTGATCCAAAGCAACTTCGAGACCCTACATGAACAATTTTCCAAGTTAAATACTTCGAGACCCTACATGTGTTTATTTATTCTTTCCACACTACAAGGATTTCTATGGGAAAATCTTGGAATATGACCTATATGTATGACTTCATAGAATCATTCATTCATGATTAGAGTAATATAATTCAGATTGTGCCTCTCAGGAGATCCAAGCCCCATACTTTTTCTGTACAAGATGATAAGAAGAATAATAAGCAGGAATCAAGGTATCTTGATCACATAGATGTAGAAAACATTGAATCCTCTAAGGATACATTGAAACCCAAGGGAAGAAAGTATAAGGAGAGAAAAAATTTCAACTACTTTAATACAAGGTTTCATCTTGAGATTTCTTGTATGGTGAAGACAATTGAGCTTATGGAAAAAGTACTTCAACAACACAGCCTTGCAGATTGCATACCGAACAATGTCAAGAAGAATATTTGGGACAAGCCACTAGCGGATCAAGGTAAGGATAATGTTTTGAACTATTTATTCACCATATTATAGATGGATATTAGACTCAAGTTCCTCTAACCATATGGCTGCATTAAAGCATTATTTTTCTTCCTTTTTACCTTACACTAGACCTCCTATGTAGATGGGAGACTAAACACTTATGAGAGTGTGCAGAGAAGGGAGTGTGGAACTTGATTATGGAATATTTCAAAATATGTTACATGTTCCAAATCTCTCCATGAATGTCCTCTCTATCTACTATATTACACACTTAGGTACATGAAAACGAGTTGAGTTCACTTCAGATTCAATGATAATTTCAGAGATGGTAGATGGTTCCAGAGTTGCAGTTGGGGAGGTGGATCATCATTATAGGTTGTATAAATTTTCTCATATTGTTCCTAAGTATGATTATGTTACTCTTATAACACTTGAATATGAATAAAGTAGAGAAAAATCATATGACAAGTTCGAGGAAGGCCCCTTGCATGCACTCTAGGAGGAACCAATTGTACCTTTTTTGTCTCTTCCAAAGGGAGATCTTCGATATGATTTTACTCATTCTTCGGATAATATTTCAATATATGATTTAGAAGAACATAAACAACATATTTAAGATCAAAATCACAAGCTAGGGAGGGCACATCATACTTTACAAGAAACTAGTGAGCTAATGGGAGAAACTGCCAAGTCACAAAGACCTAGTTATTAGTTTTTTGGTACTCCATGAAAACTCACTACTATTGTAAGAATGTACAATTCTCAACCAATAGCCAAGGGATTCTCACATGATGGGATAGGAAATATCCTAGTACATATACATGATGAGTTTGTTTATGTGCAACACCATCCTTCTTCATAACAACTGCATAGTAGTATGCATTCTATTTTGAAGGGGGGTTTCTTTCCACTGGGTTTTCCCTCTTTACCTCACCTTTGTCATATTATGGTTTGCATAAGTTGTTTTTACATGAGTACCTAACGTGGATGAAAATTGTCAAGAATTATACATCATTCCTATTCCTTGGTTTTGATTCAGGGGGGTGTTGGAGTACATACACACCATTCCACTTTTCAAGGGACATTCATGTCTATTTTTAGCAATTCCTAAATTTAGGGGGTTGCTTATTTTTAGCAGTGCTATTCGTAGCGAGTCTAACATATGGAATTGATGAAAAATACTATACATTGGATATGGATAACTTATCCCCTTATAAAGTGCAAATTTTCTTTATTATTAATGGAGTCAAACTTATTATTTAATGTCATTTACCACTTAGTGACTTGTGGTATTGACCCATGGTATTGATTAGTTAAGAATTGACTAAATCTAATTAGTGCATGCACAAAGAACCCTAAACTTATACACATTTATCCCCATAGAGTCTATATATTGTACTCATGTAAAGCATTAATATACAAGTGAAGTACGAATTGGTTCTTCAACAATAAATAAAAGGGGTGGGGGGGGGGTGCTGGATATCATTTTTTCATCTCCCTTGATAGTTATCACAATACATAGACACCAATTGGCACCTTTCCATGTAATGGAAAAGTGGTAATTTGAGTACCCAAAGGCTAGCACAATATTTATGAGCCTATACCTTTGTGCTATGCCACATCCCATGCCACAAGGTGAAACACATTTGAACTCTATCACAATGGGATGGACAAATTCATGTGGTTTAATATTTATTCCTTAAATTTTAATTATACTAGCTCTCATTGTTGCCCTTCATCACTAGATTTAGTGGTATGAGAAGAGCACTGAGCTCTACATATTTATGCAAGTATGGAAGCAATTATCTTCATCTAAGACTATAAATTTTATGCAAATATGGAAGTGGTTTCCTTCCATTCCGAAAGTGGGTATCTCCATCTGTGCAATTGTGAGATCGAGATAATGGCCAATTCTCATGGACATCCAAACAAGTGTGGATTTTGTGAAATTTGTGAGCTTTAAAGAGAAATTGGTTGGTGTGATATGAACTATGATCAATCCCAAGAATGTATCACATTGTATGTCAGGAAATGAGAGGTACGAAAGAAATACTGGGAGAAAAAAACTCAAGAGACATGTAGGTGATGCTGAGACAACTTATTAAGTCAAAGGCTCAGGAAGAGAAACCAAAAGGCAAGCATATTCAAATGAGAATAAGGGAGGAAACAAAGAGTTATAGATTAGAGGAAGTTGAGGAGAAAATAAGAGTGCTACATGATATAATTCTAAAACTGGAATTGGAGCAAAGATATGAGGAGTTAAGGAAGTCAGTGACCCCTGCCCTCTCTATTGTTTCTCTTGAATTACATTAGATGAAAGATATGGAGGAAGAATGATCCAAATTTATGAGGGAACACAATAAAACATATAAATAAGACAAAAAACATAGATATATAGTAATACTCAATTCCTATCAAAGACTGGAATATGCAAAGACTGTAAAAGAAAATACAAAGTGAAATGAACTCGCTAGAATGGTGGTTTCTTATCTATGAGAAGTGATGTGAAGGCTATGCACTGTCACAATAATATCATTACAATTATGATACCAATGAATTTTTAACATAAATAATATATGAGAAAACCCTAAACATCCAAAACCCTAACCAAAAGTTTTGTGGACACTAATGGGGATAGTTGATATGTCAACTTCCCTAGGGCGTAACTTTTGCATACGATCTCTGTTTGGGGTGCTTGATACCTCATTGGAAATTTCTATCCAAGGATTACACATTTCAAATGGAAAAATACAATCCTTTGACATCTATTTGGTGTTTCCATGGAAAAAAATGTCGTTTAGGGCCTCAAAACAACCTCAAAAGTGTAGAAAAAATACCAAAATGGAAACTGTATATTGAGCCAGTGGAATAGGTGGGTGGCTACCGATGTCCACATAGATTAGTCCTCCCCCATAGGAAGCAATGGTATCCATTGCGTTGAGTTCCCTCATCAAACGGTTAAACCTTTTTTGAACTTGACGCTTAGTGAGCCACTTGCCTTGGTGCAGTAGTTGCCCTGCTTTAACAACCCAATAGAGTTGGATATTTTGTTGGTGGGTGCCCTTAACCTGTGTTTCCATGATTCAATCAATGATTTCTTATTCCATGCAGTCAAGGTTGAGATATGTAGGTTTCAACTGCTTTTCCACCTCCAATGTGTTCAATAGTGGTGGAAAATATGGCCGAAGGAGGTCCCCATTAAATACTAGGTGTAATACAAGGATAGAGGAATACTTAACTCAAAAGAATTTTCACCCACAACCTTGGTGATGGTTTAAGTTCCAAAGTGAAGTGGTTGTAGCTTTCAGTGGGGTCATGTAAGGTGCTCTTTCTGCAAATGGAGCCAAACCTTGTCACCTACTTGAAACTTGTGGGGAACCCAATGTTGATCATGACATTTCATGTACTTAGCATTGACTTTCTCCAAAATATCATAGACCTATTGGTGGATGTGTTGAATTCATTCAATGAATTTGGTGGCCTTGTCGGCCTCAAATTGAGCATGGGAAAATTTTTCCTATGTGGATGCAAAGGGCAGTGCTACATCAATGGGGCTTAATGGTTGAAAATCTAGGCCCACCTGAAAAGGGTTGTGGTCGGTCGAGATATGAAGTGCTCTATTGTAGCTGTGTTGGACATAAGGAAGGCTCTCATCCCATGTGCATGGATTCTTGGAGTTTTACATGTGAAAGAGATGCACGATCATCCTATCGATGACCTCTATCTGTCCATCAATATGAGGGTGGAAGGTAGTGGATTTGGTGAGCTTGGTGTCCAACAATGACGAGAAGTTTGAACAAAATGTTCTCAAGAATCTATTTTCTTGATATGAGATGATGGTATGTGCTAGTCCAAAGTGTACCCATACATGCTCGAAGAAGAGTTTGGCAGTGGAATCGATTGTGATACTCTTCTTGCAGGCGGTTAGAATGGACATATTAGAGAATTTATCAACAACCAAAAATACACAATCATTGCCATGCTTGGTGGAGGGGAGACCAGACATGTAGTCCATCAAGATGGATTCCCAAGGAATTTCAGGAGTAGGAAGAGGGGTGTACAATCCTTGTTTTTTAATGCTTGGCTTGGCAATGGAGCTAGAAATGAAGGATATGATATACTTACTAACATCTTGTCGAAGCTTCGACTAATAAAAATGCTTCTGTAGTACTACCATTGTCTTCTCTACACCAAATTGTTTTGTCACCCGATCGTAGCGGGATTCCTAAATCAAATTCGAACGCTCACTTGAAGGAATGTCGAGATGACCCATATGGCGTAGCAGTCCATATTGAATATGGAATTTAGAAACGACTGTGTGTATTCCCAATATTTGGTAGGTCGTAGTGAAGTTAGGATCGCTATAATAGAGTTAGGACCACCTGGAGGTCTCATTCCTGTAAGAGTTGAGCATCATGGGTAGTGCTGCAACTGAAGGTCGAACGAGGTAGTCAACGATGCAATCATTTCTCCCTTTCTTATCCTTAATGTTGAGGTGAAACTGTTGCAAGTATGTGGACCAATTTTGATGGTGGTCATTCTGAAAATTTCCTTATGTCTACATGAACTATAGAGGCCCATGATCAGTATGGATGAATGTATCCTTCCCTAGAATGTAATGCTTCAATTAGTGACAAGCTTGTATGATGGAATACATTTATTTGTCATATGTGGGGAATTTATTGACGACATTTGAGAATTTCTCACTATGATAGGCCACTAGATGACTGTGTTGAGTGAGAACGACACCACCAACATAATTGGAAACATCGGTCTCAATATCAAATGTTTGTTATAGATTGGGTAAGGTGAGCACTAGGGATGAGAATAAGCGATGTTTCAAATCATCGAAATATTTATGTTGTGATTTTCCCTACAAAAATTTATCTTTTTCAAAAACCCTTGGTCACTTGACCAAGAGCCCATGTGATATGGGAGAACCCCAATACGAATCTGTGATAGAAGTTGGCAAGGCATAAGAAACTCTGGAGCTTGGTTAGTGTTTTCGTGGTTGTCCAGTCATGAATGAATTAGATATTGGATGGATGACATGCACACCATTCTCATCTACAATGTATCCGAGGTATTGGACCTTGTTCATGCCGAAGGAGCATTTCTCTAAGTTAGCATATAACTTGTGTTACCAGAGACTATGGAGGACCTGCTGAATGTGTTGCAAGTGTTTTTCCCAAATCTTGTTGAATACGAGGATTTCATTTAGATATACAACCAAAAATGAGTTGGTGAAGGGCCACAATATGTCATCCATCAACCTCATGAAGCTAGCTGGGGCATTCGTTAAGAAAAAGAGCATGACCAACCACTCAAAAAGAACTTCTTTATACTTAAAATTAGTCTTCCATACATAAGTTTGTTCTAATGGGGACCTGGTGGTAGTCAAACTTCAAATCAATCTTACTAAAGTACTTGCCCCCCTTGAGCTAGTCAAGAATTTCGTTGATTCGAGGAATTGGGTACTGGTTCTTGACTATGATTTTTTTTAGAGATATGCAATCAATACAAAGTCACCAAGTCTTGTATTTCTTCTATACAAGCACTATTGGGATTTTGCAAGGTGAGGAGCTTGGTCGAATGTGCCCTTTTTGGAGCATCTCTTGGATCTGGTGCTTGATTTCATCATTTTCCAGGAGAGAGCACCGATATCCAGGAAAGAGAACAAATACACTGGCCCGCTTGGAAAAGGTGTTATAGGAGTTAGCTCAATTGAATGCTTGACCTAACAGTGTAGAGGCACCCTTGTAGGTGAGGTGAATATGTCTTGATATTCTTCCATGAATTTTTCCACTTGCTTCTACTATGTAAAGGAGCCCTATGCAGAGGCCATGGATGTGGTTGTGACCTTCCATTCACTCTGAGAGTGAATAATAAAGAGGAAAATTTTCCTAGTTTGGGAGATGACCTTCTTGCACTTCTTATTTGAGATCAAATAAATTTTGGTACGTGGAGATACCTCTGGGATCCTATATAATTGTCTACCCACAGTAATAATGAAATTATGAGGTCTAGACTCATATACAACATGACATTTCCACATATATGGCTGGCCTAAAAGAACATAAAAAAATTAAAGTGGGGAAACATCACACAATACCTCATCCTTGAAGGGCTTGATGCCATAGGGTAGGTGACACTATTGGATGACATAGAGATCCCATCCTTGGCTGAGCCACATGTTGTTGTACAACTATGAATGTGGTGTTTTCAATAACTCCAACCGCTTCATGATATTTGCTGAGATAAGGTTCTTTTGGCTTCCGCTATCAACAATGAAATGTAGCAAAGAACCCTTCACCCACATCTATGAGTGAAAAATGCGCTCACCTTCCTCCATTTCTTCTGGTTCATTTGGATGGATCTTGGTGGTAGTGACTGTGGCATTGGGTTCTGCATCAATGATCCACTTCACCTTGTTCGACTCTAAATAAACATTGTAGCTTGAATCCGACTCTGAGGCTTTTAGCTCGACCTCCAATGACTCCTTCGAGAGACATTCATTGGTCATGTGCAAGGGTATTTTATGGAATTCACACTACTTCCCTGTGTCTTTGTTTGCCTTTCCATTACCCTTCTTTGTTTGTGACTTAGACTGGTTTTCCTATGATTTTCCATCCTTGCTTTATCCTTTGTTTTGTGTGCTGGTGTTTCCTTTTCCTAGCTAAAGCTGTGATGCATTCGTAGATCCAAAATACCTCTTATTCCTCTGCTTAAAGTTTTTATCAATTTTGACAACATATCGATAAGCGACTCCTAGCGATGAGATGTCCAAAAAATCCATTTTTGTTTGGATGTACCTATGTAGGATCCCATGGTATTTTAGAACCAGATGCTACTCAAAGTCTCTGATACCCAGCTTGGTGCGCAAGGTATGGAAGGTATTTTTGAACTCTGGCACTGTTTGGTCCCTCTCCTGATGGAATGTGGTCCATCTCATGTATTGTTCATCATACTTTCCAACATGGTAATATTTTTCCTTGATGGAATCCATGAATGAGTCCCAAGTGGGATCAACACCAAAAATTCCAGACTCCTTTGTGGAATTTTGCTCGCAGTAAGTCTCCCACGAATTTTTGACACGGGGGACCGCCTTAAGGAGTGGAAAAGTGATATTTTCACTATTGGAAAAATTGTGGACAGAGAAATAACCTTCTATTATATTTAACCAATTTTCCAAAGCATTCACATCTATCTCACCTTCAAATATGGGAATATCTAAATTAGCTTGTACCTTGAAGGGGGCAACACCTCCAAAGTGGTCGCTTGACAAAGATGCATCTCTTGTTGTTGGCAACCACTAAAGGATTTGGGAAAACTGATCCATCAGCTTGCTCCTTTGTTTCATGAGGAATTTCATGATATTATTCTCCCTCATCTCTCTATTCATCCGCCATGGGAGACCATCAGGGTTAGTGAGGATAGTCTTCCAAAGGTTTAACCAGTTCGAGTCCCAATTCCTGATAACCTGTCCTTGTTGGGGACATGCACAAAGTAAAATATAAAGAGCAGACTGCTCTGATACCACTAATCCATATTTATGAGGGAAAAAATTAAATACAAAAATAAGACAGAAACAAAGATACAATAATACTCAATTTCTATTAAAGACTGAAATATGCAGAGACTGTAAAAGAAAATACAGAGTGAAATGGACTCGCTATAATGTTGGTAGCTTATCTCTGAGAAAAAATGTGATGGATACACGCATTTGCTAGAAGGTAATTACAATGAGGGTCCCAAGGCCTTTTTAACATAAAGAATAAATGAGAAAACCCTAAATTTCCAAAACCCTAACCTTGGAAGATGAAATGCCAAAAGGTTTGTGGGCCCCGATGGGGGTAGCTGATACATCAACTTCCCTAGGGAGTAACTTTTGCATATGATCTTCATTTGGGGCACTTGATACATCGTTAGAAAGGTATAGCCGAGGATTACACATTCTGAATGGCCCAATACAGGCCTTCAACATCTATTGGGTGCTTCCACGTCATAAAACGTCGTTTAGGGACTCAAAACGACCTTGGAAGTTTGTGACCCAAAAATGTGTAGAAAAATTATGTGGAATAGGTGGGCGACCATCGATTTCCACCTGGTTCAAAGACATCTTCCAACAAAAAAATGAGTAAGTAGGAAAGAAAATATCAATATAATCTCTCATCAATGGTAGGAAGCAAGCAAAATACCTCTAGTGGGAATGGACAAAAAAATCTTTGAATTTTGTAAGCTTTAAAAAAATAGTTTTTTTATTAGCACAATATGTAAGGCTATATACAAGCCACATAATCGATTCTATAGAAATATATCTAGGAATATTGTAGACTAATGATAGTTTTATTCAAAATTTTAAGTCTTCGAGGTAGTTTTTGTTTTAAAATTTTTGTATTAATTTGTTGGATGGTTTGGTTGCAACCCCCCTTTTAATCCAAAAGTAATTGTTTTTGTTCAATTTTTTTATTATTTATTATTTATTTTTTTATTTTTATCTAATTATTGTTGTCTACTATTTTGTATATATTGGCTTGTATGCTAGTGAGGGGCCTCCCTAACCCGATGTTTATATAACTAATTCCAATGAGATTCCTTAGATGTGCAGACCTGACATGCCACGAAGACTAGATTATAGATTTTTTCAAGAGGTCATAGATCAATTATGTACACAAATGGTTGGCTTTGGAGTGGTTCTAGTGCGACCTTGGGTGGTCATGCATGACCTAGGGATTGAAAAGATATATGCGATCCTTCCCAACTATATGATTTTATTTAAGTATCAAAATGTTGGTATCCCCATCCTACTCTAGAGGGTGAGGCTTGAAGACTGATGAGAAACAAGACATGCTCATTCATCTTCTTCATCCACTTCATATTTATATGACGAGACCTTTGAGGACACTCCTCTACTACCTACTCCACTTATTCTACTATCTTCTCCCCCTCCTTCACCACTCGCGCCACTAGTAACACCAACTACCGATCCCCCTACTACTCCACTTACTGCACCAATTACTGATCCTATAGATAGTATGATATTAGTGGGGGATATAAATCCTTCTAAAGAGATATATAAAACTGTATTTGCATTTGTATGTACTTGAGATACTAATGCCTTTGGATTTAGTGGAAAACATAACGTTTGTTGACATGCATGTTTGACATGAGATGTATATTTGACATATATATTGATTAAGATATTATTATTCATGTATATTATGCATTTTCATATCATGTTGATGTTGTTTAATTTATAAAATGTTTTATGAGTATGTTAAATACATTATTAGTAATTTCTATGTTTTTAAATTAAATTTGATATGCATCAATCATTTAAATTTGAGATGCCATATAATGTTTAACTCTAGTTATACAATATCATTTAATTTGGATTGTGATTCCAAAAGCTTATAATTATTTAATGCCATATAATGTTTTTTTTTTTTACAAGGTGGATTGTTTGTCGTTCAAGAAGATACAATATGTTGATTAAACATGTTTACAAAATTATCTAAATGATTCAATGTCACGCAGGAATTGAACCTATGTTGGGAGGATAACAATCAATCCTCCCAACCACCTAAACTAGATCTAATTGACAAATATTTTTACAAAACTTATTATTAATATTGATAAAATTAAAATTATGATAGCTAAATATAACAAAATAATTATTCCTCCAACTTTATATAGTGATAACATATTTCATATTAAATAAAGGATGGCAGATGCCGGGGGGGGGATCCTCTTTGGTCCTGAAGGAAAAGTTGAAATAGATTTTCCTTAGGATTAGGTATCACCTTTAATAATGAGGGAGAGGTGTTGGTGGTGTTTCAAGAATTACAATTTTTAAAGACACAAGGGGTACATCAATCAAAAGTGATTGGTTAGAGACTCCTCTATTATTGAGCCTATTTATCCTTCAACATTGTACTCCTCAAAACAATAGTCTAAATTAATTGGTTCAAAGAATTGCAGACTAGGAAAAAAATTTAGAATATTTGTATTTCTTTCAATTTATGTGAGCCCATAATGTTGAGGTTGATTGCCTCCTCAATGTAGGGGCACAAATTAATGAAGGGTTAATTATAACAAATGGGTGGCAGCAACATATCCTATTCCCATCCCATGATATTATTACTCTTTAGGTTTTTGATGGTAGCCGTGCAATGTAAGTGTATACACATGCAATATTGAAAGGACGAGTAGTTATAGCATTCACTCTTGCCCCTATCTCAATGCATTAGGATAATGATGTTTGGGATTATGAGGTGTATTGTGCTTTGACCCTTTCCAACATGTGGTTTAATTAGTATGGTTTGGTGGTTCTAGAGAAGATTTTCCCCATCCCTCTCAGATTCTATACCTTGCACTTTAGGGCTAGGGGATAGTGGCATAGAGGAAGGAGGGTATGCCTCTACATTGTAGGAGGTTTCTTGGGCCATGTGGTATCATATTTTGGTCTAGGAATTTCTTCTTGTCATAAATTTCCGTGGCTCAATGCATAAATCTAAGGCATGCATTGTGTTATTTGGTTGAGGTAAAGTGGAAAATGAGTACATGTGAATGTGTAATTTTAGAGGCTCAGAAGGAGGTGGTTAAATCAACTGTCCAATAGAGTCGTTGTCTTGAAATGTGGGAAGAGAATTTTTTGGTGGAGGTTCAAGAGAGGGATAGGTTTTGGTTGATAATATGGTCCATCTTAAGACACCACATGCACCAGAGAAAGAGTCTAAATTTTTCTTGAAGACACATAAGAATATGTATTTAGAGTTAGATGCAAAGTCGAGATTGGTATTCTCTTTGGTTGATTGTATTGTCTGTTATTTAAACCTCCCTCTGAAGGTAAACTAGTCCTCTTATCCTTAGAGTATTGGTTTGAATATTGATTTGTCCCCATGTGGTATCTCGAGAATCAAGGAGAAGAAGAACCTGTATGTATTTGAAGAATTATTTCACCTCAAGAACCATTCATTCATGGAAAAGCAAGGGATGAATCTGCTAAAGAGTTCCAAGTGACAAAGGGAAATCTTCCTAGTTGAACATGTTATTTTTTCTCTTTGCTTGAAATGTACTATCAAGTCTTGTTAATTTGTGTTAGTGTGTTCGACAACATACCTAACATATTAGTCAATTTAGAACTTGGTTAAGTAGTTATCAGGTTTTTTGAAGATTGGACTTGATAGTTTTGAACTTGGATTGTGGCCTTCCTATTTTATGTTTATATTATAATGCCAACAAGTCAAGTCATGTCTTTTTCTAATGCAAAGTTACCCATTACTGTTAAAAAATATCTTGCATATTAAATCATGAAAAAATTTCTAAACTGGATTTGATTAATTTTTTAAATCCATTTGTTTGATTAAATCTTCTATTCGATTACTTTTTAAAATCAATTTGTTTGATTAAATATTCTATTAAATCATGAAACTAATTCTAAATTTGTATACTCTACATAAAAAAAAAGAAGATAAAAAATACACTTTCAAGTAAAGTGACCTTAATGATAATAATCATTAATTTTAATTTTAAAAATAATGATAACATAATTGACAAGAAAACATTCTCAAGGAGATTCAATAGTCTGAAAATATTTGGTCATATCATTTCCTCTAGTTAGCAATTGGGCAGCTTGGAAAGTTGGGAATGATGGAAAGGTCAGGATTAGAGGGGACCCTTGGATTTGGGCCAAAGGTAATTTCAAATTATTAGAGGCTTTACCGAAAGCCTTACATGAAGGGAGGAATTTATTACCTAAGAGAGAAGACATCTAATAGGGTAAGAAATGATTGGATACAAGGTTGGTTGGCAACTGATAGATTAAGTCTACAATGGGAGATGGTAGAGTAGCGGGGACAATATGTTAAGGTGTTGTCATATAGCAGAAAGTTTTCTTTCCCATTAAAAACAAAAATATTTATGTGGTTGGCTTTAGGAAATAAAATCCTTACATACACAAAGGACAAAGAGAAATTGGGTTTGGCTAGGAATATGCATTCTTTCTAAATCTTGGAAAGAAATAGTTGACCACCTTTCTATGCTATGTCCTTTCACTAGAATAGTCTGGAATGTCTTCTGGACTAGGTAACTAATAAGGTTGTGGCAGTTTATAAGGCACTTCCATGTTTGTTTATTTATGGGATTTGGTTGGCAAGGACCTAGACGGTCTTGTGGGACCTAGTCTTCTCACTAGCCCATGTATCACACAAGATAAGATTGGAATTGGAAGGAAATTGAGTGACTCCCAAAGAAAATTCCATATGTTTAATCAAGCCAAGTATCAACTAGAAGAATCCATGGGGTTTCTTGGATGGGGATCGTCAAGGAATCCCAAGTATTTGTGGGTTAGGGGTAGTACTCACATTGATTCTTTCCATTTCATTAATTTGAAGTATGTATATAGTTAAGGGACTACATATCACATTGAATTTTATGCTCTATGGCTATTGTTGAAAATAGTTGAGGTAAGGGGACTAAAACATCTCCAAGCATTTGGAGATTCAAAGCTTCTAATTGAATGGGCTAATCAACATTTCAAAATTGAAAATATAGGTATGTTTCCTATTATGCTTGAGGTACATGAGGTAAAATAATCATTTAATGAAATTTCTTTCACAAATATTTATCAAGTATTCAACTCAAAGGAAAATAATTTGTCTAAAGAATCTTTTCTTTTGGAGGATGGTACTTTAACTAAACATGAATTTAAAGGAGGCACTCTCTTATCAACCTTAAAAAAACTTTGTATTAATATTCTAATAAAATTTCTTATGATGAATGGGTCCATTATACCATATGTGTTGTAGTAGAGACGATATTTATAGATTTATAGGCTTCAATATGTTATGTTTATTGTTATAGTATCTTTGAGATATTGTTGGAAGACTATACTTAAGTAGTTGTAGTTTTGGTTTTGATCTAGAAATTTCAATGAATAATTTAAACTATAGAGTGGATTATGTACATGACTTGGTACCACACAATCTAACACTAAGTGTAAATCCTTCACAAGGCACTAAGAAAAGTGGAACATGGACGATGCTACCAATGCAACCTAGGCAACAAATTCCCTCTATTTAGTGTAGGAATAGTATCCAACACAAGGGAGGATTCCCTAGTAACCTTCAAGAATCCCTAGGTAAGACACAATCAAGTCTAGGGTCCCTCAGGGTAATACTAACACTACCACCAAGATAACGATAAGAAAAGTGAATAAGAGGTGGTGAAATAAGACAATTTCCAGATTTTCAGTGTAGAGGATTCTAGCCTAGAAGAGAAGATTTCAAGTCAAATATGAGTTCAATAAGGTCCCAAACACTATAAATAGAGAAAAGGTATAAGGACGAGGTGAAATTTTCAAGAAATATAAGACACATCAATAGTAAATAAAGTGACAATAGTAAGAATAAAAATATTACAACAACAGAACAAATTATCTCTAATAGAATTTAGATTGTTTTTAGTAGTAAAACATGTAATTTTTAGCAGTATTAAATGTATAACAACAATATAACAATAAATTTTCAGCAACAATAATTTATGAATATAGTAAAATACTCAATTTTTAGCGTAAAAAGTTATCCCTTTGATCATAAAATGATTTACTAGAGCGATTGGATGAACAAGGTTCGATCATAGTCTCTTTTACACATACTCCCCTTCCTTTACACCCATGTATACTCCTAGCAATGGAGGAAGATCTACTAGACTTAGGACAACCCCCTTGCTAGTAGCCATATTTGGGCATCGCCTAAGATCTATGATGACCTTTCCTTCCTTAGTCTGGTTCCCAATTGTAGAAAGGAATTGAAACCTAGCTCGAAGTATCTATTGAAAGGGTGTGCTCCCCTCATTAGTGATGGTGGGAAGGTACTCTCAACTTGGTTGGATGTCCCTCTCACTAGCCAATATTCTCCTGAGGAAATATAATCTCATGATAGCTCGTGCACCCATTTTGACTTCACACCTTCTAGATGTTATTCTTCCACACTTCTGGATATTGTTGATGTAGGTGGATATCATTGTTTCACACATCCCTCTTCTCTTCATAATGATGTATATATTCAAATGGATAGAGTGGACCCTCTTTCTGCTTCGAGTCATGAATTCTTTAGACATATTTAATAGCCATAACTTGTCCTATGACTTACTATGTAGTGATGGCCCTATATAGTTGGAGACCACAATGTATTCTTCTTTTCCCAATTTAGATAGGGAGCCATCTCGAAAAAATTGAAGGTGTGTCCAATGAAGAGAAGAAGAGATGGATTTGGTTCTAGGGGAAGATACCAAGTTGTATGACATCCAATATATGGAAGACATGGATCTCATGGGTCAATTTTACAGCAAGTTCATGGCCATAATCTCCCTTAGTTAATGGATAGATGAAAATTTCTCAAAATACCATGGTTATTCCCTGAATTGTATGATTCTTTCTAGGGGATGGATGGTGTGGACCATGAAATTGAGGGAGGATGCAACAAAAATCTTGCAATCGCGATGGAATAGCGCTCCCATATCCTTTTTCTAAACAATTGTTAGGTCAAATTTGATGCAACGCTAGAGAAATTGGAAGTAATTCCAATGTGGGTGGGACTTCTGAGCCTCCCTATCACGTTCTGGACAAAGGATGTATTCAAGGAAATTGGAAATCTACTTGGGATTTTCTATGAGGTAGACAACCCCTATATTTTCTCTCGCTATATGGGGATGTCATTCATTTTGGTGGGACCTAATGTCTCAAAATGTCTCTTAGATTCCATCATCATCAGACGAGGGTCCATGACCATTAGGAAGGAGGTAGATTACAAATGGATCCCATTAAAATATGGCAGATGCCATTGGTATAGGCATCTCAGAGCATATTGTAAGCATCAATTTAAGCGAAAAAATGGATCATAAAGGAGAAGACTTATGTGGTTCCTCTAGGACCAATTTATTCTCCCCTTCCTTTGGCCCCAAAGGCACAGTAGATCTCTTGGGACCTTTTACTAGGGAGGAGGTGTTACCCCCATTGGAGCTTGCACATGACCAATGATCGACACCAAAGGAGAAAATTTCCTTAGGTAAGACTTTAAAACCCTCCCCCGTGACCTTCCTATATTAAATTATAGTATAAATTTTGGATCTTATAATCCCCTAGTCTTGGGTCCCTCATCTTCTGGGGATGAGTATTTTCTCTCAAAACTTTTGGGGCTCTCTTTCTCTTAGTCTCTTCCCCTAATTCCCTTGCCCTCTCTTGACCATGAGAAGGTAGTTATCCCTTCTCCCTCCTTTCCTTTAGTTCCTATCCTTAAACCCTTGATTCCACCTTCTATTCTCCCACATCCCCCCCTCCCCTGGTTATGAAATATAACCTAATATTGAAACCGAAAGAGCCTACTTCTCTCTCCCAGGGTTTAGATGGTGCGTTGGGATAATTTCATGTCGAAAGGAAAAATCCCTCTCACAGAGGTAGAAAATCCACCATTTATATTACACAAGACAAGGTAAATTCAAGGATAAGGGTGGGAAAACAACGATCATTTTTTGGGGAACTTAGAGCATTGTCCCTAGGCACTAATTCCAAATGATTACCCTCTCTCTAAATTACATGGGTTTAGCTAGTCCCTAAAAAAATTGGCTATAAAAAGGTTGGTGGATATCCACAAACCTTTTGTAATTTTTCTTCAAGAAACTATGATGGATAGTGATAAAGCTGCTCAAAACCTCTCCTCCCATATTCTAGGTTGGGACTTCACAACCATTGATACTTTTGGTTTGGAGGTATAATCACAGGTTGGAAAAAATCATGTATCAATCTCAAAATGTCTGGGATATCATGTCTAGGCTTGCCATAGCACTTTAATCTTCTGAGCATGACTATGAGGTCCTTTACATCAATATTTATGGTATTTATTTTGATAGACAATACTTTTGGGATTGTTTTTTCCAAATCTCCCTCATAAAAGGAGAAATGATTGTGATTAGGGATGATTTCAATATATTGATACAAGCTAGAGAAATCTGGGGCCATACAACCCATATTGACCTGTTATCAAACAAATTCCTTGACATTTGGATTCAACCGGTCTAGTTTATATTACCATAGTTAAGCTCTCTCCCACATGGAGGAACAACATAGTGGGGAACACAGTGGGGGATGCCAACGTGGCTAATAGGTTTGCATATTTCCTCATCTCAGAGGATTTTCTTGAGGAGAACCTTAGGATTTAGTAGTGAGTTTCATTTGGGGAAGACTCAGATCACTGTCCTATTATCCTTAAGATGGATTCATCAACCATAAAACCTCTCATCCATTTTAAGATGAATCCAAGCGAGATGGAGGACCCTTATTTCATTCAAACAATAAAATATTGTTGGATGTAATGTCCCTCCTTATGGATGTTATAAAATTCTACTTACTGTTGTAATATTATTAGTGAATTTTGTTTAGGACTTTCGTCAAACAGTTTGTGGATATACCCTATTTCCACTGTAAATTCCCTTTTTATGTTTGTTGTAGTTTATTTGTATGATAGATATTTTGTCAAACACTTGGTTGAAACACTCCAAACCCACAACAAAGAGAATTTGTTGATGCTGATCTAGTTTTATGGTTGTTTTTATGATTTCCGTGATTTAGGACTATTGTCAAACACTTTGACAACAAACCCAAATACCACTGTATAACCTTATGTTAATGTTGTTATGAATTTATTGTTTGTTGGTTTGTATTTTTAGTTGGGTTTTCAATGGAGAAAGGATGGTTTTGATGAAAAATAAACATTCATAACTCATACAAAGTATAACACCAATATTGTGTTACTCTAGTGCCCAAACAACAATTACAACAACAAATATTTATAACTAAATTGCCCAATTTTATTATGGATATAATATGAATATTTACAGAACCATACGCTCACAGATTTGTCTTGAAAATAATTGGTATTGAATGACATAGCTTGGATGGAAAATGAGACAAATTTGGAGTTGTAACAACAACTAGAAACCCCCATGAACCTGCTTCCATAAAGATTCCCACACCCAGAAATCGACTGCCAAGGAAAACTCGGTTTCCCTTGAGATAACTCAGTCCCTCTACCACAAAACTTGCCCCAATAAAGGAAATATGGACTGTATAGAAGAAATATGCCTCCTCAAGTGAATGGAACCCCACACACAAGAATGACTTACCCCGTGCAAAGAGAAAGTCGGCTTGCTCAAGAAAATACAACCTCCATAGATAAAATTGGCCTGTAACAAGATAATATGGCCTCCAGAAATAGAGATCATCCTTCCCCATAAGAAATGAGATTTCTACAAAATACCAATCTATTGTAGAAGATGGATCAACCTCCTAAAATATGAATACAAGTGGAATATCTAAATGATCTTCCCTCCTAATGGCTAGGGTGGAATCTTTCACCACCGAAACTTTATCAACTAGGGTGGAATATTTCACCACCGAAACTTTATCAACTAGGGTGGAATATTTCACCACTGAAACCAATCCACACAAGGGTTTCCTCAAAACCCCAAAGACTCCAAGAACTCTCCAAATCAAATTAGAAAATAACTATCAACATAATGTGAGAATGATCTCTCATATTTATTTTATCTCTCCTTTCACCTTTTTGCTGACCCTTTTACCTTTTTATGCTCAAGTGAATTTTTAATTTATTTTCAGTAAAATCACTTTATTAATTTATTAACCCTTTTATTCCATAAAGTGATTTATTTGAATTTTAAAGCATTTATGGGCTCTATAAGTCACTTTTCATCCTCTCCAACATTGAAATCTCTTCATTCTGGTTCCAATGATCTATTACACCAAGGCACCTCTCTTAGATAATTTATTAAAATGACAACCTTAGTGTAATCCATTAAATTATGCTCAATAACACTCCTAAATTACGGGAATAGTCAAAATGAATGAAATTGAAATATGATTGTGTAGGAATGATCCCGATGATGAAATATGATAAGAGGACCTCTGAAAGCATCATATAAGTTCTCCAAACCGCCCAATACCACTGTTAACCTCAAATTAACCCTCTTGTCAGAATGACGTAAACCCATAAGGTCATCTCCAACTACAAAGCAAGGGAATCCAAAAATGAGGACATTTCACTGGATTCCTCTAAACCACTTGGCTCCTAAATTCCCTCCTCTTTAGTTCTAGGAGAAATTAAAGATTGCCAAGAAG
>JZKD02S0197872.1:0-22410 GCA_000966675.3 Picea glauca
GATCTATTTCTAACTTGAAATTTTTTTGCATTTAAAGTTGTTGGTACGTGGATACCGAATTGAGATTATGGTCGAATACATTTACATGATGATAATGC
Source organism: Picea glauca (assembly GCA_000966675.3). NCBI lineage: Eukaryota > Viridiplantae > Streptophyta > Pinopsida > Pinales > Pinaceae > Picea > Picea glauca. The sequence continues at coordinate 99 of JZKD02S0197872.1, forward strand.
ATAGATATGTATGAGTTGTGTTTTAGACTAATCTATAGGTCAATGGGATATGAAATAGCCAAAGGATAATGGTAATAAAAGTGGATGTCACGACCACCGACCAAGAAACAATATGGTATGAATATTTGTATGTGAAATTGTGTTGGTTCGAATGCATTGTTATGATATGTGGACCAGTGCAGGTTTTTCAGGTGGTGAGACTGCCTAAAACTGAATATATGATGACAAAATTCCCAGCAACAYAGTGCCACTGTATATTCCATGGTAGGGTGTGGACCCTAGTCCTMTTAGGAGGGGTGGAGGCATTTCCCACTRTGTATCCTATGAAACCTGGAGTCATGGGAGGGCGATGTGATGATGACTGTCAGTTGTCTGTTGGGGAATCTTGGTCAAGAGAGTGATACTTCCTTTTACGGGTTCTATTTGGAGTTAGGTCAATATATTTGATGCTCCAAGATAATCCAGCAGAGGAAGGATAGGAATGGAAGACGAAAGTAATTTAGGCAGGAAGGATGAATAGAAATAGTTGAGAGTGTATGGAGATTTACCTTATAGTGGAATTTATTGTTTTCCCTTCTAAAAAGAATATATATATATATATATATATATATGTATATGTATATGTATATTCATTATTACTTAACTGAACTACAATTGTCTAAATGAACGTTGTTGAGATAAATTATTGTAATTAAGGGATTTTGCAAACTTTTTAATTGGTTTGTTATCTTTTATAAAATGAATAGTCTTGTTGATTGGATTGGGCGCATACAAGAATTACTATAGGTGTGATAATTATTGTCATTAGTACATGTGTGAGACTTGTATGTGCTAGTTACACATGCATTTCTTGCACATGTACACTAGTATGTATGATTTTTCTTTTGCTTACTTACTGATAATGTTGTTTATTGGATATGAATGTATAAACCTTGTGTCATTTCCCTTGTATTGTAAATTAATCTAACTTTGGGATGAAGTTTCTTGAAGGGTGGGTGTATGTAACAACCCTAATTAATTCTTTAATTATCATGATTAATAAATATTAGTTTAATGAATTATTTTTTTATTTTTTTTTTGAAGACTTATTTTATTGGTAGTTGAACCAATTTATGGAGGGGATAAGGTGGTTGAGTGATTAATGAGGGGAAGGAGGTTGGATACGGAAGGGAAGGAAGATAAGGCAGGGGAGAGGACTCGGGAAGGGGAGGTATTTTTGGTTGAGTGATATTTTTAATTTATGAGGGGGGGAGAAATTTGGAGAGGGAGAGGGAGAAGGGAGGAAGCAGTTTGGAATATTGCATATGTTCTCCATCTATTTTGCTTACAGCTTACTTGAGGACTCTCACAGGGGCACGTGTTGCTAGGAATTTTGGGCTCGGGGGCCCAGAAACCGTAAGGAATCCTGGGGCTAGGGAGCCGGAGAGGTTGTTCCTATATGGTTGGGAGGTTAATCAGTTTGGGCAGGATTCATCAACTTTAGTCTAGCTTCAGTTGAACATCAGGTTGAGCTTCAGTTCAACATCAGATTGAGGTAAATACATTTCATTATAATTATGTTCATTATTATACTATTGTTTTTGTTCATCATTATATTGTTGTTTATGTTCATCATTATATTGTTGTTTTTGTTCATCATTATATTGTTGTTGTTGTTCATCATTATACTGTTAAAACTGTTGATTACTATGCTGGAACAATATTATTATGTTGGTAAATAAAGAAGTAAATAAGATAGATTTTTTGTAATTATATTTATGTTTTATGAGGCTTTGTATGCACAGGCCTTACATTGGGGAATTACATGTGATTTGAAAGTATGATCGATGAAGATTTGGGAAACTATGGATGGAATAAGTGGGTGCTATAAGGCATAAAATTGTGTGTACAGAATACCCCAAATAACACAAAAATAGAGACAATTAGTAATGCAATTTCGTGAGGATGATAAAGAGTGAAAGAATCATAATCCTCTTTAACAACGAAACCTCCTTTTGTAATATATCAAATATATAAGATAATATGATTCCTAAAACTATATCAGCTCCTTAGTGTGTATAGGAGATAAAGGGTACAATTGAAAATAATTGAATTGGTCGACCAATAATGGAAACAATACTATAACAATAGCAATGTAATGTACCAAGACCTAAGGATTAACATGCCCTACTCCTTTAGACAAAAGTTTCCCTCAATGGATTATTAGCTATGAATTATTTTGTATGAAGAACTCATGTTTCAATGTTTGTTTTGGGTTCTAGTATGAGTTTTCCCTCTTCATCAAGCTCTAGAAAAATAGTGTAAATTTGTATATTTTCATGAGTTACATTCTTTAAACAAGAAACATAGAAGAGAAACTATATGTGTGAACATGGAGGAAACTACAATTTGTAAGCCATAGTGCCAATCCTCTGCAATACCTTATAGTGACCATAGTTCTTGGGTGCTAATTTATTATGCTTATTTTATTTCCACATGGACATCTATTTGTATGGTTGCAACCTTAGAAATACTCAATCCCTAACATCAAAGTTCCTTCCACTTCAATGTTGATGTAATTGTTGTCTCATCCTATCTTGTGATATATCAAATTCATCCTTCAATAGTTGAATAACCTCTTGTTGGTTCTCTATGGTAGTATATAAACAAGACAAACAAAAATATAGCACATTAATAAAGATATCCCTTTATTAGTATTCCATAATGAGAGAAATGTCCACTGGCATATTCAAGGTGGAAACCTGTAATTGAAAAACATTCCCATACAATAATAGTCCTTGAAAAAACATTGCATAGCTTCTTGCATCTATAAGTAGTTTCTTACTACCAAACACTAACCACTAGTGGTCCCAACCTCAATGAATTCCCTTAACTAGGGATATTAGGGTAGGACCTTAACAATCTAAATTCTACATGAGAAAAAAGTATGTATCCTTTTGTTGGATAAGTTCCCCTATGTGAAGAGGACGCTAGATTGAGAGTATTTAGCCCTTTTAGAAGGAAATTTTAGCTTGTTTGTAGGTTATATGGAATATCCTCAAATATTTGAGGTTTGTTATCATATCAACTTGTTTCCCAAGTCAACATCCCATATACCTAGATCTAGGAGATATTTTGTTCTTTGTGAAGAAATATAGATTCTTACTTTATTGATGGATAGAGATCATCTTCCTATATTAAAAGTCTCATGCTATTGGGAGGATTTTAAGAGATTCCCTATTTAATCGATTGAAAGGAAATAGAGATGGTTTTTCAAGCATTTGAGCCCCAAGAATTAAGGAAACTACCATTAAGAAAGAGCTTTAGATCAACCTATTATAACTCAATTCATCCCATTAAAGTGAAAATTAAGACCCCTTCAACATAGAAGAAGACCTCTAAGAGATGAATCAATCCCATGCAACTCAAAATCACATCTTTGTAGTGAAAAAATAGAACCCTGTAGCTTAATATCACACCTTTGCACTGTGACGTTGGACCCCTTCACTTTCAAACCGGACACTTACAATATTTCTAGAAAGAAACATATATATTCATCTCAAGTTATAACTATGTAAAACCAAAGCATCCCTCCATAATGAGAAACCAAAAACTTGTAGCATTGTGTTTATGTGTGAGTGAGACACTGAAGATTTCATCCTTTGTCAAGCACATAAACCTAGGGAGCAAGAGAGGGTGATGGATTTGGCTAGGCTTTGGAGCTAGAAGTAGAATCCTTGCCATTATAAATATGAAATACCCCTCCCTTCTTCTTTGCAAGCTAAGAAACCATGGTGATCAACAAGCTTGACTGCCTCTCCAATGCCTCATGTCTCTACTTTAGATTTTGAATGTCCTACTCTTGAGGCGCTCTACTCTGATCCACTGTGGAATTTACATACCAATATAGCTCAACAGTTCTAAAGAATTTATGTCTCTATTCAGATTGCAACCCAAGTTAGGGTCAAGTTCCCTCGCCTAGTTTTATACTTAATCTTTTTCCATTTGGGAGTGCTTGGCGTGAACCTCATTCTGTAGAGCCTACATCACTTCTTTGTTTGTTGGGTTGACCCCATGCTCATAATTTCGAGTAGCTTCCTTGGTGGCCAGGATCACCCTTTGATTTTTATCTGTTCCCATATCCCTTTGTTACTTATGAGGCACCATACAACCCTTACCCAATTTCCTTGGAAAATTGGTGTAAACTCCCCACTGAATCCTCTACTCACCACTCAAAAATCTAGTGGTCTCCTCAAACAACAAAAAATTCTCGAGCCACCATATGAAGGTTTTTTCCCTGTGAACATCAATCTCCAGTTCTTTTCCATGTGCGGCCATGATGACGACTAGGATGAGGTGATCCCATTGAGTAACATCCATTAACTATTGTATCATAAACCTCCTATGTTGTAACTGACCCAACATACATTCTTGAAAATAACATTGATGTATGGTTTTCATGATATGATATGCATGCATGAGATTACTCCCTTGCATGGTTCAAGTGAGTCATGTAGTTGGTTGAGAGATGGGAGGCGGTGTTGTGGAAAAGACAACCCACATTGATAAAATATAGAGAGACAGAATATATGAAATGAGACGAGAAAGTGACAGGAAAGGATCACAATCCAACGTTTTTCTATTCACACCAATGATACATATTTATATTATAATGGGTAATGCCACCTCATAGAGATATTTTCTCTAGATCCTAAAATTATCTGATGAAAAGGCTAGGCAATCTCAACTACCTCACTTAGTCATCATTGAGGATAAATGACTATTATCCTAAATTAATAATGCAAATTATGGTGACAATAAGACATTTTGATTTTTAACATAATCCATAGGATAACATTCCCACCCTCAATCACAAGTCTAGCTACATGTACTAGGTAAGTTAAAAGTTGATATCATGGATTTTTCAGAAATCCCCGACCTGAGCTTCAACAAAANATAAAATTGTGTGTACAGAATACCCCAAATAACACAAAAATAGAGACAATTAGTAATGCAATTTCGTGAGGATGATAAAGAGTGAAAGAATCATAATCCTCTTTAACAACGAAACCTCCTTTTGTAATATATCAAATATATAAGATAATATGATTCCTAAAACTATATCAGCTCCTTAGTGTGTATAGGAGATAAAGGGTACAATTGAAAATAATTGAATTGGTCGACCAATAATGGAAACAATACTATAACAATAGCAATGTAATGTACCAAGACCTAAGGATTAACATGCCCTACTCCTTTAGACAAAAGTTTCCCTCAATGGATTATTAGCTATGAATTATTTTGTATGAAGAACTCATGTTTCAATGTTTGTTTTGGGTTCTAGTATGAGTTTTCCCTCTTCATCAAGCTCTAGAAAAATAGTGTAAATTTGTATATTTTCATGAGTTACATTCTTTAAACAAGAAACATAGAAGAGAAACTATATGTGTGAACATGGAGGAAACTACAATTTGTAAGCCATAGTGCCAATCCTCTGCAATACCTTATAGTGACCATAGTTCTTGGGTGCTAATTTATTATGCTTATTTTATTTCCACATGGACATCTATTTGTATGGTTGCAACCTTAGAAATACTCAATCCCTAACATCAAAGTTCCTTCCACTTCAATGTTGATGTAATTGTTGTCTCATCCTATCTTGTGATATATCAAATTCATCCTTCAATAGTTGAATAACCTCTTGTTGGTTCTCTATGGTAGTATATAAACAAGACAAACAAAAATATAGCACATTAATAAAGATATCCCTTTATTAGTATTCCATAATGAGAGAAATGTCCACTGGCATATTCAAGGTGGAAACCTGTAATTGAAAAACATTCCCATACAATAATAGTCCTTGAAAAAACATTGCATAGCTTCTTGCATCTATAAGTAGTTTCTTACTACCAAACACTAACCACTAGTGGTCCCAACCTCAATGAATTCCCTTAACTAGGGATATTAGGGTAGGACCTTAACAATCTAAATTCTACATGAGAAAAAAGTATGTATCCTTTTGTTGGATAAGTTCCCCTATGTGAAGAGGACGCTAGATTGAGAGTATTTAGCCCTTTTAGAAGGAAATTTTAGCTTGTTTGTAGGTTATATGGAATATCCTCAAATATTTGAGGTTTGTTATCATATCAACTTGTTTCCCAAGTCAACATCCCATATACCTAGATCTAGGAGATATTTTGTTCTTTGTGAAGAAATATAGATTCTTACTTTATTGATGGATAGAGATCATCTTCCTATATTAAAAGTCTCATGCTATTGGGAGGATTTTAAGAGATTCCCTATTTAATCGATTGAAAGGAAATAGAGATGGTTTTTCAAGCATTTGAGCCCCAAGAATTAAGGAAACTACCATTAAGAAAGAGCTTTAGATCAACCTATTATAACTCAATTCATCCCATTAAAGTGAAAATTAAGACCCCTTCAACATAGAAGAAGACCTCTAAGAGATGAATCAATCCCATGCAACTCAAAATCACATCTTTGTAGTGAAAAAATAGAACCCTGTAGCTTAATATCACACCTTTGCACTGTGACGTTGGACCCCTTCACTTTCAAACCGGACACTTACAATATTTCTAGAAAGAAACATATATATTCATCTCAAGTTATAACTATGTAAAACCAAAGCATCCCTCCATAATGAGAAACCAAAAACTTGTAGCATTGTGTTTATGTGTGAGTGAGACACTGAAGATTTCATCCTTTGTCAAGCACATAAACCTAGGGAGCAAGAGAGGGTGATGGATTTGGCTAGGCTTTGGAGCTAGAAGTAGAATCCTTGCCATTATAAATATGAAATACCCCTCCCTTCTTCTTTGCAAGCTAAGAAACCATGGTGATCAACAAGCTTGACTGCCTCTCCAATGCCTCATGTCTCTACTTTAGATTTTGAATGTCCTACTCTTGAGGCGCTCTACTCTGATCCACTGTGGAATTTACATACCAATATAGCTCAACAGTTCTAAAGAATTTATGTCTCTATTCAGATTGCAACCCAAGTTAGGGTCAAGTTCCCTCGCCTAGTTTTATACTTAATCTTTTTCCATTTGGGAGTGCTTGGCGTGAACCTCATTCTGTAGAGCCTACATCACTTCTTTGTTTGTTGGGTTGACCCCATGCTCATAATTTCGAGTAGCTTCCTTGGTGGCCAGGATCACCCTTTGATTTTTATCTGTTCCCATATCCCTTTGTTACTTATGAGGCACCATACAACCCTTACCCAAGTTCCTTGGAAAATTGGTGTAAACTCCCCACTGAATCCTCTACTCACCACTCAAAAATCTGGTGGTCTCCTTAAACAACAAAAAATTCTCGAGCCACCATATGAAGGTTTTTTCCCTGTGAACATCAATATCCAGTTCTTTTCCATGTGCGGCCATGATGACGACTAGGATGAGGTGATCCCATTGAGTAACATCCATTAACTACTATATCATAAACCTCCTATGTTGTAACTAACCCAACATACATTCTTGCAAATAACATTGATGTATGGTTTTCATGATATGATATGCATGCATGAGATTCCTCCCTTGCATGGTTCAAGTGAGTCATGTAGTTGGTTGAGAGACGGGAGGCGGTGTTGTGGAAAAGACAACCCACATTGATAAAATATAGAGAGCCAGAAGATATGAAATGAGACGAGAAAGTGACAGGAAAGGATCACAATCCAACGTTTTTCTATTCACACCAATGATACATATTTATATTATAATGGGTAATGCCACCTCATAGAGATATTTTCTCTAGATCCTAAAATTATCTAATGAAAAGGCTAGGCAATCTCAACTACCTCACTTAGTCATAATTGAGGATAAATGACTATTATCCTAAATTAATAATGCAAATTATGGTGACAATAAGACATTTTGATTTTTAACGTAATCCATAGGATAACATTCCCACCCTCAATCACAAGTCTAGCTACATGTACTAGGTAAGTTAAAAGTTGATATCATGGATTTTTCAGAAATCCCCGACCTGAGCTTCAACAAAAAATATACCTGAAAAACTGTCAATCTAGATGTTGAATGGTTCATCTGAAATGAACTGGAAGAGAGATGAGATATGGAAGTGAACAGTTTTAATGTTTGAACATTCCCTGATTGCTTAACAATTTGATCATTTTTCCAAGTGTTTGAGCTAGAAGAATTTGATTTCTTCTGCTAATTGGTGAACATGTAGCATCACCACTTTATTATTAGTGTATCACTAAAAGTGCTCTCTAAATCTATGGTTTGGGATGACCATTGACCAATTGATACCATGCATCTAGTAGTTATGGATGACCACTAACCAATTTTGACACTAAATTTAGTGTCCAACAATATCCCAATAATGTATCTTGTGTATGATTCAATTTCAAGTCATTGAACCATAATTCTTCCAAAGTATAACATCTACAAACTGCAATTGCCTATTTGGAAAAAWTGTATTTTTTTCCTGCTCAYTACAGACTATGATTTCCCCTCTGGCATATTTGTTGTCGAAACTTTCATTATGACAACCATMTTCAATTTCATCATCAATTCCCCCCTTTTTCAACTGAAAGGAGAGACCAAAAGTGGTTTCACAAACCATMTTCACTTGATTTTTGAACTCCCCCCTCCCCCCCCTCCTAGMTAAGGTGMTGAAGAGTTACATCATTGTACTCCCCCCTTTCGAATCAAGAGAGTACCATACTTATTCCATTTTTGTACAAAACAAAGTGGGCATGTGGAAACAACCACATGTTATCTCATCCCATGAGGGCCATGCTTAAAAGCTATGCCACAAGGGGACCACTTTGGACTTATATACTCTTATGTCAAGGACAAAAAGGTTGTGCTTCAAGATTGGTCTTTACTCAATATTGAATTCTATGGTAAGACTTATATAATCACTTGGTTGTTGATGACCACTGCTAAGGATCGATCCACTCATAGTGAATCTTCAATCTTGCAAGTTTCTTCAATGATGAACATATGTCTAAAGAATGGTTATGCTTGCCATGATGTTGGCAAGGGTGAAGATAAAAACATTGACTCTCCATGTGACCAACTCGATTACAATGTTATCACTTTGCATTTTGATGCTCAATTTGAACCGGTGAAGTTGAAACTTCTTGAAGGAATCCAACATTTTGGAACTGGATTGGTTTGTAATAATTGGGAATACGAAAGGTAACTTCCTTGTCATATCCAAGTATTTTCTATTATTTTTGTAACTAATTTCTTCCCAAGGTATAATGATGGACTTGGAAAGAGTATCTTGAATGTTGCTTTGAAATCTATGGGAGTGGATTTATTGTATATGTTGCATCATTGAAAGGTTTTCTTCACTGGACTCAAAATAAAACTCCTGAAATATAGGTTCAAGAATAGCTTCATCTTCCTCTGCATCTAGAGTTGTCTTACTAAGTTTTCCCTTCACTAACTATTGATCAAAAACATCATCATCATCATCTTCATCATCATAGAGAGGGTTGTTCTGAACAAAAACTAGTTCGGAACACTTTACTAGCTGTTGATTTTTGAGATCTATCAACTCATTATTCAATAGTTGGGATTGAGATTGAAGAAGTCTAACTTTATCTTGCGTCACTTGAAAACAACTTAGAATAGATTGTAGAGTTTATTTGTTCAGTATCACTGTGTTTTCTTCAGCGGTGATTATTAGGGTGTTCAGTAACTCTAATAATTCTAGATTTAGCTCCATTTGAACTACTGAAATATGTATTCTTATAACTCGCTCGCTTGAATTTGTTCACTTGATCTCGCTCACTTGAACTTGTTTGTTTGAATTCACTTCTAATAAGTTTAGGATGTCGGTTACCACCAAAAATGCATCCCAAAATATTACAATGATTTGAGTTTCAACTACTCAACCCTATTAATTTTGACTCAAGAACTCATACATACAATAAATCAATCTTGGGTGTCGGTTTCAATTGAAAATGCACCCATTAACAAAGTCAACCTAAGTTTGATATTGACACTTACAAAGGACTTGCAAGTTTACAATGAATGTTGATTCCAAAATTGATCTTTAAATTTTAATTCTTGATGATGCTTTGAGACCTTGATTATGAGTTTGATGTGTCCATTGCTTCAATGATATGAAAGTGAATTGTTGTTGAGTGATTATGTGGTCGACAAATTGAATGATTATCTTTGCAATTACCCTTGCCACTTCAGTCATCTGGGCTTTCTGAAGACTTACAAAACAACCAAATTCGCAAGATCATTGCAAAACGTCTATGGGAATCAAAGCATGGGACTCCCCATATTTATTTATATGCAGATGTAATGTTGGATCTTGTGTGGCTTTTAGAAAGGAACTTCAAGAAAAGCATGGACTGAAGATTTTTGTAAATAATATTATTATCAAGTTTGTGGCGCTTGTTTTAAAGGTTGTTTCTGAAGAAATGCATATTGGAGTGATGAACAATGAGATGCAATTTTATGTGATTAAATTGACATCTCCATAGTGATTGCTACTGAAAAAGGGTTGATGACACCAAACTTGTGGAATGCAAATCAAAAATCTCTATTAACAATCTCAGCCAAGGTGAAGAAACTGGAAAATCAAGAAAGTTTGTAGCGTTTAAACTTTAATTTATAGCATCGGCCACTCTTTGAATTGTTAAAATATATACATATGTGATTTTTGGTTAGATCATATGTCATAGAAAAACATAAAACCTTCCAACTAACAAATGTCTGAAATGGATTCACATGGCTCACCTCAAATAATGGAGATTGCATAATAGAAACTAGTGATCAACAATGGAATGTTCAAGAATGATTTTAAATATAACATCGATATGAAAACCCTCATTTCATCAACCAGATATATGTTTGTTTTCAAATCAAGTAGATTGCTATGATACCTGGTAGACTTATTGATATGATTAAGGTTGATTTGGATGCTATCGAGATTGGCATATCACTCTTCTCTTCTCCATGTGTTCAATCTTGAATTTTTCACCTTCCATTTCTTCATGAAATTATCGAACCTCCCATGGAATTATGAATTATTAGGTCCTTAAGACTAAATTGTTAGATCCTTAATACTAAAAGACTTGATGTCTGATACTAATAATAAAATATAAACCTCTACAAGATGAGAAAATGACTTAAAAGGATAAAATATAAACATCTACAAGATGAGATAATGACATAAAAGGTTCACTAGCCAACACTCTTGTATTCGCAGGAATGATACATATTTATAGAACAATGGATGAAGCCACACATTGTGATTATTAAGGTAAGCCATAGGATCACTAGAAAATTCTCTTGTATTCACATGAATGATACATATTTATAGTACAATGGATGATGCCACACATTGTGATTATTAAGGTAAGCCATAGGCTCACTAGCCAACGCTCTTGTATTCACAAGAATGATACATATTTATAGTACAATGGATGATGCCACACATTGTGATTATTAAGGTAATACATAGGCTAACGCGCTTGAGTAATCCATCTAACACCCAATATAGGTGTAAACAAAACAAAAAATATATAATAAAAGAATGAAGTAATTACAATAATGAAATAAATTGAAAAATGTGATTTTTTTAATGAAAAAAAAATCAAATTTTTTTTTCTTAAAAAGGGAAAAAGGAAAAAAAACTTATATTAATATATATAAATTTTATATAATAAGAGTTAGATAGAACTAATAAATGATAAATATATTGAAAGAATTAATAAAACTATTAGGAAAAATAAGTATAATATAATAAAATAGGAGAATGGACTAATATAATATTATTAAAATTATAGAAGGGGAATAGGAATTACTAAAAATAATTAAAAAGGAGAAGATGGACATGATGAAATATCCTAATTTTTTTGAAAATTGAATAAATTAATATAGAAAGCAATGGATAGAGAAATAAAGGGAAACCATAAGAGGGTAGGAAATTAAATTAATGAGGAAGTTGGTGGATGATGGGTTACCAAGAGTGGCTAAGTTAATATATTTCTTTATAATCAAATTTTTTAGGTTCTTTTCTATTTCTAAGGTTTTTCTAATGATGCAAATAGAGTAATGAGGACTTGACACTAAGAATTTTCTGTCAACAAATAAAATGAGATGTTTGATGTTATTAGAATTCTCTACAATGATAGACTTGGTAAAATTATTATAAGATGTATTAACTAGATAAGTTTTTTAGTCAACTTTGGACAGATCATTGGTTTGTCCAATGTAGTATTTTCCCCAGGAATAGGGATTTTGCTAAATACCTTCACAAAGAAATAGGTTAATTTTATCTTTGATGCTTCTCAATAATGGTTTGAGTGTCTTCTAAAGTTTAAACAAAATTTTGATATTATTTTGGCTAAGATCTTGGAAATTTGATAGATGATGCTATGAATGTAAGGGAGAGAAAATTGGGCATGGGGTGGAGGAGCGAAAGGGGGATTCTTGGTTTTGGTTTATGAGAGGAGAACAAACTTAAATGCTTGATTGATTTGGGAAATAGAATAAACATTATTTTGGAGTGATTTAGTAAGGTATGTTCTTTCTTTTTTTAGATGTTGAGCATAAAAAATGAAATAGCTTTGAAGACAAGATTTTTTAGGATAATAGATTTTTTAGTAGGGTGATGATGAGATTGGGCATGAAGGTATTCTTGCAAAAAATTAGTGTGAAAGGGATCCATCAAGTTGACAAGTGACTAGGACATCTATGAAGGGAAGAGAATTATATTATTGGGTTTCCAAGATAAATAGAATATCGAGGGATAAGCTCTTGAGATAGTCAAGAAACAAGTTTAGGGAAGATTGATTGCGGGGCATGTAACGAAAGTGTTATCATCAAATCAAAACCAACATTTAGGTTTAAGAGGAAATAATTAGTGAAAACTAATGTTTCAAACTATTTGTTGAAAATATTTTCCACTACATAAGACAAGGAGGCTCCCCTACCCATGTCTTTGAATTATTTATAGAAACTATCTGTGAAAGTGGAAAAAGTAGTTCAGAAAAATGAAAATCTTGATAACAGTAAAAATCTCATAATAGATCATGATTTGAAATAATTTGAGATGAGGATTTCAATGAGCAATAACACAACATCAAATCTTAGTAGGTATTGTAGGGGTTTTGAGCCTTGTAGGATCTGAGCTCCCTTAGGTTCTTCCTATACCTAAGACATAGATAGAGGTGTAATCTACATAAATTCCAAGATTTGATCTATATGCAAAAGGAAACTACGAGTCTTTGTGATGAGGAAGCATACCTGATTTCCGAAGGTTGTCCCTGCACGCTCCTGGTTAATTTCTTGTGAGAAGATTATTTTTGCTCCAAGAGACAACGATCTACACACAATAAAACAAGATCCTTCCCAAGATCAAAATAATGTGTTTTCTCTATTAGTTCCCCCACCCCCACCATCATATTATAACACATAAATCTATTAGGTTTATCCAAATGAATATATGCAATCAAATAGACAATTGAATAGAGGGAAACATCCAGTACACCTTCTATTAATTACTTGAACAACATGACAACTTACATATTGAGAAGTTGATGCAATGGTCTCTTTTCAAGTTCCTTTCCCAAGTCTTGCAAACAAATCACTAGAGTAACTTTTCTAGCTCTCCCATCCTCCTTTTTCCATGGGAAATGGATTTGTTCTTATAGGGATTTAGTGATAAGGCCATGCAGTTATTAGGATAAGATTCTTGGGCTCATAATGGAATCCTTCTCAAGACTAAACCTTGAAAAATCAGTGAACAATATCATCCTTTGGAACAAAACCCAAAAATGGAGCTTCTAGACCTTGTCGCTCCCTAGACCAATAGACAAAATGACCAGTCGCCACTTTTCAAGACATAGGGTGCGACCATCCTTTTCTGGTCACTCCTTTAATGAAAGTAGGGAGTGACTGGGAAGAAACTTAGCTGAAAACCCAAGGAACAATTGGTGGGTTTTAAGGGTTAAAAGGAGTGGTTTCTAGGGGATAATGACCTAGTGATTAGGTGATATTTAGGTGATAATGACCTAATGATTAGGTATCCAATAAATTTACAATAGATTCCCCCTAAAGTGTGAGGTCAGAAGAGGTGTTTGATGACCGAAATACTTTATAAATCAAGTTGCATATATTTGGGCAAAGAAACTTGGAGAAGAGCATCGCCAGTCCTGCAACAAAAGATGACAAGCATACCCATGCTCGGTAAGAAAGATAAGAGAATAGCCACCATAAATACACTTTGGATCCATGCATGACACAAGTAAGGGGATGATGGCCACGACAGAATACATCATGGATCCATCAAGAACCAATCATGACTCGATCATGGCCACGCAAGTATACATTGTGGATCAATGCAAGATGCAAGTGAAATCATATCCATGACCAAGTACAAATGTGGATTTATGTCACACCATACAAATTAGTGAGATGACTCAATAATTGAGCAATCTATGAAGTGCTCATGAATATTCTCCATCGGAGCTTGGGAAAGAATATCATCTAACAAGAATGTGATCTTATCCCAAGGTCTTCGTCCTTGATCCAAATGGTATGAATATACAACATGTGAAAAAATAAGTTGAAGTCGAGCATGGTATAAACCGTATGATTACCATTCATTAATGTATATTTTTAATATACATGAGGGAATCCATCGATGATGATGATGGAACCTAAGATACCTAGTACAATCTACAAAGTGTGAATAAAGGAGTTGACGTCAAACACATGTAGATTCATTCGACATGAGTGTTATAAATTTATTGGCCACCTAATCATTAGGTAATTATCACCTAAATATCATATAATCACTAGGTCATTATCCTCTAGAACCCCCTCATTTTATCCCTTAAAACCTACCAATTTTTCCCTAGGTTTTCAGCTGAGTTTCTTCCCGGTCATGCCCTACCTTCATTAAAGGAGTGACCAGAAAAGGATCAAGAAAGAGTGTATAGGGACAACCTTCAGAAATTAGGTATGCTTCCTCATCACAAAGACTCCTAGTTTCCTTTTGCATATAGATCAGATATTGGAATTTCTATATATTACACCTCTGTATCTGTCTTAGGTATAGGAATAACCTAAGGGAACTCAGCTCCTGCAGGGCTCAAAATCCCTACAACAAGGAGACAATGATGTAAACTCATTGTCTAAATGCAAGGATAATTGCCACTAATGTTTGAAAGTACCTGGGTACTGATGGGTTTCTAGATTTCAATCCTGGATGATGAGATGTAGTTGACAAGGTGAAATCTGTCGAAGGAGGGACTTGATGTATCCCCCGTAAATCGATACAAAACATGTAAAGATAGATGGTGTGAAAATAATAGTAATGGAGCACAATTGACACAAGGATGGCCAGGATAAATAGGATGAAAGCAACTGCAGGTGGTCGGTGAAGGTAAAATTCCCTTGAACAAGTATGCACAACAAATAACTTGAATCGATAGCATTAACTCAGATGAATACCATAATAATAGTCATGGACCTATCATGAGAATGTGGAACACAATGAAAATGGTGGTCAGTGAGAGAGAATGGATGACTCGACTGTTATATATGATTATAGAACAGGTGCATTGTTTAGGGGAGACTCAAAGTAGTAATTGTTTTCAAATAATGAAGATAAAAAGATGGAAAAACCCTCTAAACATTCCCCACCATGAGCGGCGAGTACCTCTTTCTAGTTTTATGATCTTAAGGAGGAGAACAGATGCTCTATATAGTTCATATGGTGATGAGTCCTTCGACATATTTTTAATGAACCTGAAAAAGCAGTGGTTCAGTCCCAGATGGGTCCTACTATGTTTGGTTTTACAATCCAAAGAAGGTAAAATCGATGGTATTTTCATGTTTAGAGAATCTAAAAAGGTCGTAAATAAGACTCCACAATGAACTTTTTCGTAAAGTTAGTATCCAGGGTCCAGAAAAGTATAAAACAATACTTAGGAGAAATCTCCTAACCATAATGGATAGGGTGGTACTTTTTCGTAAATAATCTAGTGAGACCGAAAAAGAGATAAATTATCTCTCAACATAAATTCTTTCTAATTCAATTTAACGAGTGCAAAAGACAACGAGATTGCTCGAAAATACTTTTCATTTTTTAAAGGGTTCAAAAAAATCTTAAAGAGTTCTCCATAATGAGGTATTTTTTTCGTAATTAGTACATCTGGCCCGAAAAAGAGGTAACATATACCAGGTGTATGTCTTTTCAAATCCATATAACTAGTGTGAAAATACAATCTTACTCGACAATCTTTTCTTATTTAAGGAGTCTACAAAGAGCTTAAAGGAAACTCCAAAAGTTCCTTTTTCGTATAGCTTTTATGAGTCTGAAAAAGTGATAAAAGTATACTTAGTAACCTATTCTCATGTATTTGCAAACATGAGAAAGAGAAAATACTAAGCTCGGTAACCTATTCTCATGTATTTACGAGCACGAGAAAGAACAAAGACTAAGCTTGAAATTGGTTTCATTTTTTCACAAGCTTGAAACAAAGTCAAATTATGCTTGGGTAGGTTTCATTTTTCATGAGCTTGAAACTAGGAAAACTATGCTCAGAATTGGTTTCATTGTTTTAATGAGCTTAAAACCAAAAACTGATTGTGCTCAGCACTTCCCAATGTAAAGTCCAAAGGTGGGTGGTTGGTACTTTTCCCCCAACTTGAGAAGCTAGCATCTTAACGCCAGAAAGATGATCAAAGGATGGAGACATTCCCTCCAAGCTTCGGTTCATCCACCGACTCTTCTCCTATCACCAATTTCTATACCCAATAGACTCCTGGTTACTAATAGGAAAAATGTTCACCAGAGAGGGAGGAAGAAAAATGGTCAACTAATCGAGGTGGATGGAATGAAGGTTCAACTACGAGTTGTAATGGAAGAATCGACTCAACGGGAGAGGAGGATATTTCATTTTTTAACGAGATTGACATAGGAAAAGAACTATGCTCATAAGGGTATGTTTCATTTTTTTAATGAGCTTGACACAGGAAAAGAACTATGATCGACAATCTATTTCAGTTTTTAATGAGCTTGAAATCGAAAATAAACTATGCTCTTTGATAAGTTGGATCCCCATACCTTTGTTTCATTTTTTAACGAGCTTGACATAGAAATGGGAACCATGCTCGTAGCTATCATCTTGATCATGGATTCCAAGAGGATAATAATCTAAAAGGAATACATGTAAAGGGACAAACCTCGATCATGGCTTCCAAGAGATCTTCACTAGATGGAAGAACAATAATACTCTAGAAGGAATACATGTCGAGGGGCACGATAGGGGTAGGGAGATAAGGCTCTAAAATCCATATCGAAGAGATCACCATGTCAACTATTGGATCTAAGTTGGAAGAAGGGAGAGATTCCTTTGCATTCAAAGTTGAATGCATGGGACAAGTTTCCACATAAATGACCTGTGGCGGGGCAGATGACGCTAACATATATAGACCATTCAAGGAATACTTGTGGTTGGTAGCCAAATTAGGACCAACAAATGAAAGTTGGTCGATGGTCACAATCTTTCCATTGTGAGGGAAACACATCAATTGAAAGAGGGTGGACACAAAATATTTCACGGCGTAAACATAGTCTCGTCCGAGGAGCAAATTAAATTCTAAGGGGTCGTGGACTACCATCACATCAATGTAGACCATTTTTCCTCCCAAAGTAATAGGAAATTGAATAAAGATTCCTAAAGGTTGACTAACCCTTCTGTTAAAATCCAACAGATTTTGAGTCATCGGTGCAAGCTAAGGTGAACCAAGACCTTTCCAAGCATTTGAGGATAGGATGCTAACATAAGCTCCTTTTTTTATTATAGTGTTAGGAATATGCCTACCACAAACCCGAACAATGATTTGTAAAGGCACGTAAGAAGGAAGATGAGGTTATGTTAGAGCATTCCAATCAATGGTAATCGCATTGCTTGGAGGGTTTTTCGTTGGAACATGTGGAATGCCCCCTAGTTTGTATGAATATGTATTAACAAGAAAGACCTGAGCGACATATTCACTCTTTGAATGAGGAGTGGGATCGATTGATCGGGGGACCGGATCGAACACTTGGTTTTCACTCTTCAATGGAAGAGTGGGATCGACCGATGATGGGATCAGATCGACCACTTTATCAATTGGGTCAACTGAGGATGAAACCAAATTAACCACTTAATCAACTAGGCTGACCGGGGATGGAACCATATTTACCAGTTCATCAACTAATGGTGGGTTGGAAGAAGCTGTGGGAGGTTACTGCCAATTTTCGGCAATCTTCTTTAACAGATATGAAGCTTCATCTATGTGCGGACAAAGGTAGGTACAATGCATGTCCTTGCATAAATGTAAAGGATTCTTGATTTTACCCTTCTTACTGCCAACCTTATTACTATTCGATGGGTTGTCACTAGCATGACCTTCAGTGGTTGATGATGTGAATTGAGAAGAAACCTGAGACCACACTTCTATGACCTTGGGAATAATAGGGAAATCCTTGAGAAGGTGATCACCCTTGCAAATCTTGAAAGGGAATTTAAGCTTGTGATTCTTCTTTTTAGAATTTTATGACACCATCAACACTCCCAGCATGATTCCCAGAGGTTGGATGATCGCTTCCAACATGTCTTGCAGTGGTTGGAATCTTTCCCTCTTTCTTATTTTCCTTCTTCTTAATCTTATGTTTCTTCTTCTTCTTGTGCACCTAGTTACTAGATGTAGAGCTTTCACTAGGCGAAGAGGAAGAATGGGAAGAATATTGTACGAGTGAAGAAGGTAGAGGATTGACATGATATTGATGATCCTAGGGTGGAGTGTTTACATACGAAGCACTAGGTGCATTTGCATTCACCGAAGTGGAAAACAACCAAAGCGATAACCCAATCGTGAGACCGGGAATAGTTAAAGTTGTGATGTAAGGTGGACCAATGTGTCCCGCAGAAGGAGAGACAAATGGTATCCCCTGAAAATGGATTCCTTGTTGGGATATCCAATAAATGTCGCCATATATACAGGATCAACCCTAAGGTCCACTAAGAAAACAAATAGCACGTGATAGAAAATCTAGGAAGCAAACCAAACAAACCAATAACTTCTCACAATGAACTTACTAGTTGGTGATGAAATCCAACATCACAGGAACACGTGAGAAGGGACTTGGATGAGTGGGTGGATCAGTTACGTTGAAGACCTGCTTAACAGACTTACACCCTGGTGCAATCTCCCCAACAGTTTATCCATGTGTTACCCTCCAAGGAGCCCGAGTGAGTTTGACCAACGTCTGACTCAGGTACATCAAATACTCCCCTTTGTCGTCACCTTGTGTATGGACCCTAAGGATTATGGCCACTAGGGTTACCAAATCGCAGTCAACCTCCGAGTGGGTACAGTCAATAGTCAGGATTTAGCATATGGGCAAGTTATCAAGTCTAAAATTATTCTAGAGGAATGAAAACAAGAGGATCAGTAAACTCTTGAGGATCTCGAACGTATTCGAGATTCACAAAGAATCGAGACCTAATGATACAAGTGACACTTCAAGAAGAACCCCCAACATACGATATTTCCACTACGTTTGGTTAAGCATTGGAGGGGTAATATTCACTGCTTTCCTGCACGTGACCTCGTGTTTATCCCCTATGTGAGAGAGGGATCCTGGCTATGCTTATACGAAAATTGGATTTTTGCTCCCTATTACAAGATTCTAAGTTGGTTTTGGTTTCTTTGGAGAGTTCACCTCATGGCCTATTCCAAAGCTCTATCCTGATCTAATGCTGATGTACAGGCCCTAAAAAGAAAATTTGTTAGATCACTTTTATTAAGTGCTTGATTTTATGGTTGTTGGTTTACTCAAGGGTGCAGTAGTGAAATTGATGATGTTTAAATTAATCGAATCCAAAAAGGTGCATAGAATGATGCAATGCAATAATTCATTTTCGATGAAAGTTAGCTAAAGCAGGTAGGAGAGTTCTTTACTCGTTTCTAATGACAACTAAGCACAAAACAACATGCAATCTTAATTTTATTTTCAACGAAATGGACAACAATGCCAAACGATGAAATGAAGTTTTCACAATCTAAAAGAAAATAACTTTCCTAAGCTACTTTTGAAAACACACCAACAAAATGTTTTTCTTTCTCGTTTTCTTTTCAAGTAAATGCAATTTGAAAGGAATTCCTTCTATTTATTTTCTTTCAATCTACAATGTGTAATGCACTAAAAAGTAGATAAGAAGGAAGAAATCAAAGATTCCAAATTGAAACACACAAAACTCAAGGCTTCAAAATTGAAAGAAGTCTTCCAAATGACTGAAAATCAATCAACACTCAAAGCAATCAAAGCAAGAGTGGGAAAACAACCAAAGAAAAATTTCTCCAAATAATCTTTCAGGGAGATGCCAAGGATCTGTAGACTACTTGAGGAGGTAAAGGAAAACAATTATGGTCAAACTAATGCAACAAGAAGTTAAATAAGATGACAGATGAGTGGCATACGAAAAGAGAGGAAATATTTTCAAGAAAAATGAAAAAAAAATCACAAAAATTGTAAAATTCACAGCAAGGAATCTAAGGCAGATCCAAGCTACATCTGAAGTGTTGAAGAGGGCCACAAAAAATAGATATGAGTGGGTTTTTTGAAGGATATGCCTTCATAAATGAGTTCCCAAGAAACGGGTCGCTCCCTTATAAGGGGAGACATAATGATCAGTCGCTCCCTGTGAAGGGAGAAAGGGCAACCAGAAAGGTGTGGTCACCCCTGGTTAACCTAGGACAATAGTTGGTCGCTCCCTTATAGAGAAAAAAGGGCCGCCAAAGGGAGTTTGGTCACTCTGTTTACATAGGGAAAAGGTGACTGTACCTGGGAAATGAAAAAAGGGTAGATCTAGATGAAATCTGACAGATCTGGGATATGAGTTTCTTCAACTAGACTCAGAAAAGAGTGGGGAAATGATTGGGATGGAACAAAAGAACATAAAGGGGAAGAGATCTCTAGAAAGAAGATTAAAAAATTCAACAATCTAAGGGGATTAATACATGGAGAAAAACTTTTCTGGTATGGTCGCTAGTCTGTTGTAGGGATTTTGAGCCCTGTAGGAGATAGGCTCCCTTAGGTTCTTCTTATACCTAAGACAGAGATAGAAATTCCAATATATGATCTATATGAAAAAGGAAACTAAGAGTCTTTGTGATGAAGAAGCATACCTGATTTCCAAAGGTTGTCCCTGCACGATCTTGGTTAATTTCTTGTACGAAGATTCTTTTTGCTCCAAGAGACAATGATCTACACACAATAAAATAAGATCCTTCCCAAGATCAAAGTAGATGCATACAAATCAATGACAAATCTACTAACAAATTATAACACATAACTGTATTAGGTTTATCCAAATGAATATATGCAAGCAAATAGACAATTGAATAGAGGGAAACATCTAGTACACCTTCTATTAATTATTGAAACATCATTACAACTTACAAATCGAGAAGCTGATGAAATGGTATCTTTCTAAGTTCCTCACCCAAGTCTTGCAACCAAATCACCAAAGTAACTTTGCTAGCTCTTTCCCCCTCCTTTTCCCATGGGAAATGGCTTTGTTCTTATAGGGCTTTAGGGATAAGGCCATATAATTATTAGGATAAGATTCGTGAGCTCATAATGGAAGCCTTCTCGAGACTAAGCCCCAAAAATTCAGTGAACAATCTCATCCTTTGGAACAAAACCCAAAAATGGACCTTCTAGAAATGGTTGCTCCCTAGACCCGTAGATAGAGCGACCGGTCGCCCCTTGTCAAGCCATACGGTGCGACCATCATTTTCTGGTCACTCCTTTAATGAAGGCAAGGGTTGACCGGAAAGAAACTCAGTTGAAAACCCAAGAAAAAATTGGTAGGTTTTAAAGATTAAAATGAGGAGTTTCTAAGGGATAATGACCTGGTGATTAGGTGATCTTTAGGTAATAATGAGCTAATGATTAAGTGGCCAATAACTTTATAACATTAGGAGGTTATGTTCCTCTAACTAGAAATCGTAAGTTTTATAGATTACATCAACATAATGTCTTATAAAAAGAGGAATTTGATTTATAAAAAATTGAACCTAGTCAAACAAGAACATATTTAAGACATAGGTATTATACTAACAATAACTAATCTATTTAATTTTAATTTTAAAAATTAAATAAATATTTTGTAAAATATTTATCAATTTTTATATATAATGTAAATAATAAACTCTTTATCTATTTTAACTTAATATAAATAAATATTAAAAAAAAAACATTTTGTCTCGTAAATAAATAAATATTAATATTAAAAGAATTAAATCACTTGTTTTTC
>JZKD02S0197905.1:9494-22409 GCA_000966675.3 Picea glauca
ATCTTTTCATATTTAGAGAGTCTGAAAAGAGCTTAAAGATAACTCCAGGAGGGTTCCTTTTTCGTATAACCACAATGAGCCCGAAAAAGTGATAAAACGACGCTCGGTCACGTTCTTATGTTTTTCACAAGCACAAGAACGGACAAAAGGCGCTCGAGGTTTTATGTAAAAACCATAACAAACAATCAAAATCACACCACACCAGGGAAACATTCTGTCCATAATCATCCATGTTTCACACGTGCAAGTCATTTCACTCATTTTCACATTAGTGATTAGGTTTAAAACATAAAAAACCCACATTTGATATAGTAAAAAGTAATTAAAATGAGTAAATCACTAAATTTACCATATCATTTCACCTTTTTACCATTGAGTTCCAAAAAAAAACCTCATTTTACCCTCTGCATTCGGTGTCGATTTCCGAGAGCTACGAGTGATCATTTGACGAGCCGTCAGCAACATCTTGGTAAGTTCTTCATTCCTGATCTTTGCATGGTTTAAAATTATGATTTCATTGGTTAAAAATCTTGTTTTAAATTATTTTTTGGATCATATATGCGTGGAGACATTCTCGCAGGTGGCCCATACAGGACCTGCGAGAATGAATCGTTCTCGCAGGTGGGACTTAAGCCGCCTGCGATAAGTTCGCACTGTGCATAGCATGGCACCTGCGAGCAATGCATAACCCAATTTTTTTTGAAACGTTTAGCCAATAGAAATTTTTTATTTCATGAATAAGATCATTAATCATGTTTGTATGTTTCTTATGCAGGTAAATAGCCACAAACATGGCGCTTGAGTGGCGAGAACGAGAAAATGAGGAGGATAACAAAAACGCCGAGAATCACCCTCCCACCATAGCTGCCTTAAGAGATTGTGGTCTCTTAAAATATTTCCGTATCCCGGGCATGAGAGCCCAAGTCCGATTGTTGGAGTACCTAGTCCGAATGTGGGATCCGGATCAGTAAGTTTTCATTGTAGGAGCTCACACATTAGCTATTGACATCGAGGACATATATTTCTTGACCGAATTATCCAGGCGTGGGTCCTATGTCAGTCTGACTGACAACAGAGGTGGCGGTTTGAAAATGAGTGAATACTGCAACCAATATTGTGTACCAGAGGCCGAAAGAAAGAAAGGGAAAGTGGCAATCTGGGGAGTAACTGACTTGACTCTCCGCACTATTCTCTTCACGATTGCTTGGATGGCTGGAAGTGCTGCTCCCCATATGGCATTGCAGAGCTATTTCCAGTACGCCATCGAGTGTACTGAGCCCCGAGTATTTAACTGGGCCGATGCAGTATTGTGCAGTATCAAAAAACAACTGACTAAGTGCAGGCGAGGAGAATTGAAACAATTTGGTTATGGGTCTTTGTTAGTGTCCTTCTTCCTAGAGAGGGTCCCTGTATTCCGACTACAGGCTGAGTGGGACTTGTCGGGTCCTAGAGATCCGAGGATGTTACGATGGTGTCGGCTCATGGCTCGGCACGTGGCAGGACTAATCATCAAATATGACGATATTTTCTTTGACTGGTTGCAGAACCAGATGCTGATGGTCAACGACTACGCCTATGCCGGGTTGGATTTCCAAGGAGATCCGGATCTAGCACTTCCTGAGGACGCTCAGTGGGGAGACCTCGGTAAGAAGTACACAAATTTTCCTTTTAAAATGTTTTTGAATTTTTAACATATTTAAATGTTTTTGTTTTATAGATTTATTCGAAGACTAACACCAAATATTTGTTGATAACACAGATGTTGGAGCACATAGACCTGCTGGCAGTTCTCCTATTCAACGACAAGGAGAAGCTGCAACAGTATTACCCCAGTATGTCGAAGATTACCAAGTCGTGGAGTAGAACTTGGAGGGTCTGACGACTGATATTCCATATATGACTCTGGAAGAGATTCCACGACGCGATCAACGTCACACTGTAGGGATTTCCGCATCTATGGGTTGACTTCTCCACAGGGTAGCTAGGGAAGTCATGTGTTACCGTGAAATTCATCCGTGACGTCACTATGTAGAAGCTATAAGCTTCAATTTTTGATATTTTGGTCTTCGGACAAACATTTTGTAAAAAACAAACTCTTTTGATCGCTATATATATACAAACGACTTCTACCGGTTTACTTTACATTGTGCGAATTATAATGTGTTTGATTTATAAATGATTTAAATGTCTGTCCAATACATAATTAGCTAGAGCATCTGTTAATGTATTAAGACATCTAGGAATATGCTGATATTCAATGTGATCAAAATACCGTTCCAAGAGGCGAATCCGCAAATATACCCTTAATAAAGTAGGACTTCGAATAGAGTAGACATTACTTAGCTGTAGTACTACAAGCTGTGAGTCAAGTCGCAGAACCAAATGACGAATTCCGAGAGAGATAGCATAAACCAATAATTCAATAACGGTGCTATACTCTGCGATGTTGTTGGTTGCTCGGCCAAGACATACACCTCGTAAAGATATAAACTCGTTTGTTGGGGCATAGATTGCCCATGCAACTGAAGCTAAGTTTTGAGTACTACGACTAGCACCATCAACGAAGCCAATATAAGTTAGTGAATAATCCGACATCTGGCAATCAAACACAACGTCACGTAAGGGCAGAGACTAGATAACATCAAAAGCAAACTAAAGTAACACACACACACAGTATGACACATACAATACAGGTACTTGTGCACAAAATACTTATGCATAGTACTTCTTCAAGTATAACCCATTTCTGGGTTCACTCAAAGGTATACCATCGTAATCAACCAGCTCATATGCTCATTTTTCCAAAAATTTGCTAACAATGTAAGGACCATGCCACATTGGTTCAAATTTCCCAGCTCCTAAGACATCTTTATCTTGCTCATACAAAAGAACAAGATCACCTTCAGAGAAAACATGAGGCTTGACATGCTTATCATACTGTGCCTTGACACGTTTCTTTTGGGCTTCTATTACTAAAGTGGCATCACATCGTGTCTCATCTAATTGCATCAAATACAACAGACGTTCCTCTTCAACAGAAGTATTGGGTAAGAGTTCGACAACTAGCTTCAAAGAAGGTATCTCACATTCTATCGGCAGAATGGCTTCCATGCCATAGACTAATCGAAATGGCGTAAACCCCGTAGCGGATTTAACAGATGTCCGATACGCCCACAATGCCGAAAACAACATCGTGTGACAACTAGTTTTATGAATTCCTATCATCCGTCGAATCATAGCTATAAGAACCTTATTGATTGCTTCGACCTGGCCATTAGCTTGCGGATAATAGGGTGTTGAGCTATCATGGCGAAGACCCAATTTTTCCGTAAGTTCAGACATCATAAAATTCCTAAAATGACTACCATGATCGGTAATGATAGCTTGAGGAACACCAAAACGAGTTATGACATGGTTGAAAAGAAATAACGCTGCAGTCTTTCTAGTATTATCAAATGTTGGCATCGCCTCGGCCCACTTTGTAAAATAATCAACGACTACAATAATATAACCATGCCCCCCGGCCGAGTGAGGGTGACATGTCATGAAATCAATGCCCCATTTTGTGAAAGGACCAACTGAGACCATAGGATGAAGGGGAGCAGGATGCGACCGAATTTTCTGATTGTAGGTCTGGCAGGCATGACACTTCTGAACAACAGTAATGCAGTCATTGAATAAAGAAGGCCAAAAATATCTCGCGTGTAAGATCTTCTGGGCAGTAACATACCCAGACATATGACCACCACATGCTCTAGAATGGAAGTCATTCAAATCTTTCTCGGCTTTGTCAAAATTTAAACATCGTCAAAAAACAGAGTCAATGCCTCGACGGTAAAGAGTATCTCCAAGGATAATGTACTGGCGAGCTTGATAATGGACGCGACGTCATTCAGCACTAGACAAAGCAGGACGAAAAGTATGGGTTTGGATATATATAATGATATCTCCATACCAAATATCATTAGTGTTGATAAGGAAAAGTGATTCATCAGGTAATGAATCGACTACTACATTTTCTGTGGCAGAGTGGGGAAAATCACAAATTAACTCAGCGAAAACTAAGGATTTCTTAGACGTGGCGCGATCAAATTCCAAGTCGAACTCCTGGAGAATGACAATCCACTTGGAGTACTTTCCCCTCAACAATTGACGTGTCAAAATATGTTGCATGGGGTTACAATGTGAAATCACTGTAGTTTTCCTGGAGAGAATATAATGGCGAAAACGTTGAACCGCTTGGACAGCAGCCAAATCCAGTTTTTCAACATGTTGGTACTTGATTTCCGTTGAAGTGAGACTTCGAATCAAGTAATATATAACATTTTCATTGTGTGCATCATCCTCTTGAACGAGAACCATGCCGATAGTATACTCAGAAGAAGCTAGATAAAGAAAGTAATCCCGACTATAATCAGGAGGAAAAAGAAGTGGAGCTTTCGTGAGGGACAACTTCAAAGCTTCAAAAGAGTTATTGGCAACTTTATCCCAAACAAACTCTGAACCTTTCTTTAGAAGATGTGTAAAACCATGAGTAATATCGGTGGAATTAGGGATGAATCGATGAAGAAAGTTTGCTTTCCCCTGCAAACTTTGTAACTGGCGCAGTGAAGAAGGAGGAGGGAGATTAAGAATCACCTCAACCTTAATAGGATCTACCCAGATCCCTTGACGTGAAACAATGAAACCGAGAAGACGGTCGGACTCTACGCAAAAGACACATTTGTGAGGATTTAGACGAATGCGATAGAACTGACAACGAACGAAAATTGCTCGGAGATGATTAGGGTGATCGACATGGCGTAAAGAATGAGTTGGCAAGTCGTCCAAATAAGGTTGAACGATATGCTTTATATCGTGAAATGCATAATACATAGCACGTTGAAACGTCGTGCCCATGTTCTTAAGACCGAAGGGAAGTTTCCTATAGGTGAAAGTACCCCAAGGACAAATACAAGCAGTTTTATGTTGGTCCTCAGGAGCGATGTTAATTTGATTATAGCCGGAGAATCCATCCATGAGAGAAAAGATTTCACTGCCAGCACAGTCATTGACGATCTGGTCGACGAAAGAGGTTGGGAAGTTGTCTTTCAGACATGCTTTGTTAATATCCCGATAATCAACACAAACACGTATACTACCACCTTTCTTATCAATCAGTACAGGGTTGGAAACCCATTCTGTCAGAGCCACAAGATAAATAAAACCGGCTTTGAGAAGTTTTTCAACTTCGAGTTTGATAGCTTCCGCTTTACGTGGATGAACCAAACGAAGGCGCTGCCGGACTGGTTTAGCTCTGGGGTATGTCTTAATTTCATGAAAAACAATAGTAGGGTCGATACTTGGCATCTCTTCATAACTCCAGGAAAATATATCACGAAATTCTTTAAACAAGGAAGTATAAGTGACAATTTCTTCGGGAGAACACGAAGCTCCAATGTGAACATTTTCAACTATCCTAGGTTTAACTGATATATCAATGGGTATCGTGGGAGAAATATTACTGAGGTTCCCTTCCACAAACACATCACGTGTAGATCCGGGAACGGTCGATATAACAACAACTGTCGACGAAGTCGAAATCCGCTGGTAATTCTCCAGAGTGTGTTGTTCCAAAAATAGTATGGAACGATGATGCCCATTGTCCCAAGGTGTGGCGGCCATGATGGACATAATCATCTCATCAGTGGGAAAGATGACATGGAAAGGATAGAGAGACAACTCCTCAAGAGAAGGTATAGAAGGTGTTGCCGATTGAATCGCATGATAAGCAGACTCAACCGGACTTAACGGCATGACGTCGCCGAAACGAGCATGATCTTCTAGATCAGGGACTATCCAAGGGTCAAAAGACACCGGAAGCTCATGAGGCACAACTGAGATCATATTAATAGAAGCAACTGACAAGCGTGGAATATCGGGTGGTGGTGGTATGGGGAAAGTACCCAGTAATGAAGAGTCTTTTAAAAGAACGACTCCAACATTCTCGTAACCCGGTGGGGTTTTAGCTATAAACGACACGTTGCCAGTGCGAGTATCGGAATTAAAGAAGGCAAGTTGATCAACCGTAACAACCTTTCCCTGATGAGGAAAACGGACTACACGGAAAAGTGTTGACACAACAACACGCATAGAATCTACCCAGCTACGACCAAGTAGAAGATTATAATCCAGGGGAGCATCAAAAACTTCCACTTTAGCTTGGACTGTCTTACCTTCGAGAGTAACAGGAAACGATGGAAGAACACCGTAAGGCTTAAAACCAGAGCCATTGAAGGCTCTCAAAGTATTTTGTGATTCATTTAAAGGAGGAGAGGCAATGGCTTTCCAACAAGTAAAAGACATTACGCACGTAGAGGCACCCTCATCAATAACAGTTCGACAAATGTTCTTGTCGACGACAACAAATTGTATCTGAAACACAAGCTATGGGGGTAACCTTGGAATATGATCTTCCAAGTCAAAGACTATGAGATTCGTATCTGTAGGATCAATTCCACCTATAGATTTCAATAGAGCCCTTCGTTGTGCAGGACAAGACTAAAGGACTTCAAGGGCAGACATCGCTGAAGGTGCTTGGGCCAGATCTTCAAAAATGCTATAGTTCTGGGCCGCACGAGCATGCAGATTGAAGGCCGATTTCTTGACGACACATTTCGGGGGTCGTAGGACTATATCAGAGCTCGATCGTGGAGTCAGTGGAGAGGGTTGTACCAAAGTAGGAGGTAAATCATCAACCTTCTCTGTAGATGGAGAATAATCTTTGGCTCTAGTGGCGATGGCAACGTCATTGTTCTTAGAATCACCAGTGCACATCAAAACATATGATGTCGTAGAAGTAGATGGTTGGTCATGGATGACCAACTGGGCCTGTTGTTGATATGGGAAGGGTTGGGACAAGACTGCCGGCATAGAGGGTTTTGGCGTTCCTTGAAGGAACTTAGTAACTTCAGCACGTCGAGGACAATCCTTCGTGTAGTGATCATCACCACAGATAAGGCAAGGGTAGCGTGGTTTGCGCTTATCCCGATCTTCAACAGGAGGGGTTTTAGTCTGCTCATTTTGATTATTATTTTTACTCCTTATTCTTGCCTCTCCCTTTCTTTGATTTATTTTTACCGGTCGGGGTAGATTGAACGACGTTCACCTCAGAGGTTTTACTGGCAGGAGGAGCAGGAGACAGAGCACTTTGAACATTAGAAGAATTGGATTTAGGGGTTGTAGTTGAAACAGAATGTGAGTGGGTATGAGCAGTACCAATCACACCATCAGCTGCAAGCGAGGCAGCTGGAGCAGTTGAAGTGCTGGAAGTACCAGGATGAGGTATTTCAGGTAGTAAATCGTAAAGTGTTCCCGTTTGCGAATAAACGAGATCAAGATATTGAGCGCGACTTATAGCCTGCTCCTCTGTAACAACACCACCCATAGAAATGTCTTTACCAATTTTGTTCACGAAAGATTTCGTAAACCATTCTGCCAGTAACTGATTAGGGAGTTGAAGTTTGATGAGACGTCATCTCCTTCGCCACTCATGAATATGATCTGATATATGAGTGCCTTTAGTTTGTTTGAAAGAAGTCAAGATCTTAGTCCCAATATTGTAACGGATTGGTAACTGGTAATGTGTGAGAAAAGCCATAGCTAGGGTGTTGAAATCAGAAAAGAAACCTCGTGGCAATTCAATATACCACTTCGCAGTCGAACCGATAAGGGTTCTTTGAAAACAATGCAGACGAATGGAGTCATCCATCAGTGAGTTGGACGAACACCATAAATGAAAATCATGACATGATTATTTGGGTCCTTTCTCGCTTTTCCATCCAATTATGGAATATCTGATGGAAGCTTAGCAGGAATAACAGGCCATTGGGGAGAGTGATGGATAGGATCATTAAGAATCCTAGACAAATCTGGCAAATCCAAGGTAGCAAGAAAAGGAAACTGCTGATTCAATTGTGGGTACTAGTAACTTTGGGGTGGAAGCCCTTTCGGCAAACCAGTAGGACCGTATGCAGTCTGTCGATAGAGGGAAGACCCTGGATGATTCAGTGGTGGCTGGATAGGATAGTAACCCCAAGGATTGTGACCTTGAGTTTGAGTAGGGACCTGAGGTTGAGTAGTCTGACCCGAACCCCAAATAGGATTAGTTATACCCAGATAAGGTTGGCCTACAGTAGGGACAGTTTGCTGCCCCCCAACATTTTGAGGAAATTTTCGTAGAAGTTGATTCCAATACTGGGCCAAGTCAGGAGGTATGTTTTGTCCAAAAGGTGAGATTGGTCCCCCTATCGTAGGTATAGTTCCACCCGGAAGTTGTGTACCAACCGTAGGTTGCGTCATAACTGTGTTGTGTCCAGGAAAAGGAAAAGGAACCGTACCACCTTGTCCACCAACAGGAATCTGTAAGTTTGGTACAACAGTCGGGATAGTGGCACTAGGATTAGGATTACCAGAAGGAAACTGAGGGAGTGTCGGGATAAAACCGGGAATAGGGTGCCCAGGAAAAGGAGGACCACCTGGAGAACCAGCTGGGTTTTGCGGAGGCGTTGGATTAGAAGCATTCAACAAAGCATTCAATGCATGGTAACCAGGAGGTAAATTTGGGTTAACCTCAGGCGTTCGCTGGGTGTTGATAGGAGCAAGAGTAGCTGCAGTAATATCGGTTTGGACACTCGTAGTATTAGCGAGATGGACCATCTCGGGAGGGAGAACAAAACGATAAGTGGTAGTCTCCGGTGTAGTTGCCGTCTCAGAAGACACTGTAGGGTTGATTTCATAGACTGGAGGTGACTCAGTACCAAAAAGGACTCGTCGGAAATCACCTGACCAAAAAGGATCTTGGCCTACTACACCGTGAGAAGGCTCAACGGTTGATTCAGAAGATGTAACAACTACTTCTTCAGAAGGATTTAATCGCACAAAAGGTCGTTCACCACGACGAAGCCGATAGTCCTCTCTAGTATTGGTAATTCAAAAATATTCTAGAGAATCAGGGCGTTCTACCCGTGGAGGTGGTGTAGAAACGTCTTGGACTTCACTCTGATGAGGGGAACCTTCAGGGGTACCCTCATGTGTCGCTGTATGCAATGGTTGTGAAGCGTCTGGATGTTCCGGAGATAAACCTTGCATTCTATGTGAACGTCGTGGGGGATCAATTGTAAACAAGTGACAAGCTCCGCGAAAAAATTCCTATGGTCAACTTCGAGAAACAAACAACACTCACTAGTAAACAAAATCTAGGAAGCAATCACCAAGAAAACAATACCTTCTAATTTTGAAGCCACTAGTTGGTGATGAAATCTAATGTCGCAACAATGAGATGAGAAGGGGCGGGGCTAAGGTGGAAAATTTATGCTGACGACCTGCTTAACGGACTTACACTCTGGTGCAAGCTCCCACACATAATCGTGGGTATACCCTCCAAGGAGCCCGAGTGAGTTTGGCCAACGTCAATTCCAGGTACCGTGAAGACTTTCCCCTCCATAATCACCTTGGGTAAGAACCTAGAGAGATAGGCCACTAAGGTCACCACAAACAACAATAAAACCTGGGGGAACAATCGTCAGTCCGATCCACACGCAAGGGAAGGGTATCTAGCCCGAAATCAACTCAAAGGCTTCCACTCATCATTGTGGGTATACCTCGGAGTGATCCCCGTAATACGTGCAATCTCTACACTGATGTCAACAAGGTAGGGTTAGTAACTCTACCAACACCAATGCGACCTAGTGCTTGACCCTTGTGTTAGAAGGGCTTCCCAGGACAATATGTTGCCAATGGAATTTTAACACTCCCTAACTCAAGATGCTATTGTGTGTTTTGAGATTTTGGAGAGTGTATCTCTCTTCCTACTCCAAAGCAATAGCCTAGCTAAATGTTGGTGTAAAAGAGCCCTAGAAAAGAGTTACTAGATAAATTTTAAGATTACGCAATGTTTTTAAAAGCTGTTGTTTACTTAAAGGTAAAGGAAGTGAAACTCATGTTGTATGACTCTGACCCAAATAATGCAAGGATGATAATGAAATATAACTCTTTTCATTCCATGAATCCTATTTATCGGAGAGAGAAAATTTTCCAAATCAACTCAATACTACAATGCAATGCACAATTTCCTTTCAGATGTCAATGCAAACAATCATCTATCAAAGGACAATCTCTATGTGTCTTTTTCAAATACTTCAATAAACTCTAAAATTTGATTTTTTCAATGTTTTCTAAAAGACAAAAACAAAATCTTGAAAGAAAACTTGTTGTTCACTTTCCAAGAAGAACTCTCACTATGCCGATGAGGATACAAAAATCAAATCAATGAACAAGCAAATAACAACCCAATCAATTCTTTCAATGAAAGTAAAAACAAAGAGCAAACCAATGAGTCTTCTCAATGCAAATGAAAACGTTCTTTCAAACCAACAAGCAAATGAGAAACACCAAACACTTAACTCTCTACCAATCACTGGTTCTCAGCCAATCAGACACACTCAACTCCAGAAGTCAGAGAGAATGAAATTGACAATAAGAACCAAGAAACGAAAGTCAAGCTACAAAGGGCAAGAAAAACCTTGAAACCCTAAATCTATTCAAGCAAGCAAACTAAGGCAAGAGATATGTAAATCAATGATCCAATAAGCCCAAAAGAGATAATTCAACTGATCTGAGCAGTTGAAAAGATCAAAACTCAATTTCAAAATTTTCAAAAATCTTGCTCACAGGCAAGCAGTGTTACACAGTGCGAGAAGATAATATTCTCGCAGGCCACCTTGTAGCAAGGTGTGAGGTGTTCGCACTAGACCCTATATGCAGGTTGCGAACCTGACTGGTTCTCGCAAGATGCAGTTAAACACAGTGCGAGAACTCCTGAAGATAACAATTTTTTTTGAAAATGAAGTAAAAATCAAACAGGCTTCTGAACCCAGTAAGTCTATCGGGATATCCTGAAGACTCAGAGACTGACAAGACAGGAGAAAAATGAAAGTAGAGCAAATGGCCACAGAAAAACTCAAAAAACCATAAAGAAAAAGGGAATGTTCCCCAGTGGAGTCGCCAATTTTGTTTCAGGATTAATCTGTAAGTGCGGACACAAACCGATCTCCCTAGATCCACCTGGATCTAGAACAAAACAGGACAAAATAATACTCTTTCCCTAGATTTAGACTATTGAATGAACTAGGAGGTAGGAATCATGGACATACCTTATGATCGCTTCCTTGGGTCTCTGTTGTACCAGCTTCGCTCCAACNAGAAGGGCTTCCCAGGACAATATGTTGCCAATGGAATTTTAACACTCCCTAACTCAAGATGCTATTGTGTGTTTTGAGATTTTGGAGAGTGTATCTCTCTTCCTACTCCAAAGCAATAGCCTAGCTAAATGTTGGTGTAAAAGAGCCCTAGAAAAGAGTTACTAGATAAATTTTAAGATTACGCAATGTTTTTAAAAGCTGTTGTTTACTTAAAGGTAAAGGAAGTGAAACTCATGTTGTATGACTCTGACCCAAATAATGCAAGGATGATAATGAAATATAACTCTTTTAATTCCATGAATCCTATTTATCGGAGAGAGAAAATTTTCCAAATCAACTCAATACTACAATGCAACACAAAATTTCCTTTCAGATGTCAATGCAAACAATCATCTATCAAAGGACAATCTCTATGTGTCTTTTTCAAATACTTCAATAAACTCTAAAATTTGATTTTTTCAATGTTTTCTAAAAGACAAAAACAAAATCTTGAAAGAAAACTTGTTGTTCACTTTCCAAGAAGAACTCTCACTATGCCGATGAGGATACAAAAATCAAATCAATGAACAAGCAAATAACAACCCAATCAATTCTTTCAATGAAAGTAAAAACAAAGAGCAAACCAATGAGTCTTCTCAACGCAAATGAAAACGTTCTTTCAAACCAACAAGCAAATGAGAAAAACCAAACACTTAACTCTCTACCAATCACTGGTTCTCAGCCAATCAGACACACTCAACTCCAGAAGTCAGAGAGAATGAAATTGCCAATAAGAACCAAGAAACGAAAGTCAAGCTACAAAGGGCAAGAAAAACCTTGAAACCCTAAATCTGTTCAAGCAAGCAAACTAAGGCAAGAGATATGTAAATCAATGATCCAATAAGCCCAAAAGAGATAATTCAACTGATCTGAGCAGCTGAAAAGATCAAAACTCAATTTCAAAATTTTCAAAAATCTTGCTCACAGGCAAGCAGTGTTACACAGTGCGAGAAGATAAGATTCTCGCAGGCCACCTTGTAGCAAGGTGTGAGGTGTTCGCACTAGACCCTATATGCAGGGTGCGAACCTGACTGGTTCTCGCAAGATGCAGTTAAACACAGTGCGAGAACTCCTGAAGATAACAATTTTTTTTGAAAATGAAGTAAAAATCAAACAGGCTTCTGAACCCAGTAAGTCTATCGGGATATCCTGAAGACTCAGAGACTGACAAGACAGGAGAAAAATGAAAGTAGAGCAAATGGCCACAGAAAAACTCAAAAAACCATAAAGAAAAAGGGAATGTTCCCCAGTGGAGTCGCCAATTTTGTTTCAGGATTAATCTGTAAGTGCGGACACAAACCGATCTCCCTAGATCCACCTGGATCTAGAACAAAACAGGACAAAATAATACTCTTTCCCTAGATTTAGACTATTGAATGAACTAGGAGGTAGGAATCATGGACATACCTTATGATCGCTTCCTTGGGTCTCTGTTGTACCAGCTTCGCTCCAACGCTCTTGTGCCGCCAAGACTAGGACAACTCAAACCAATTGAAGTGAAAACAACTCAATATATTCAATAGTTAATCTATACATATGATCAAGGAGTTATGTAATAAAGTGACATCAACTTTATGGGAAAGGGACATATTACTGTATTAAATTGATAGAAAGAGGGAATTACAACCTGAGCCTT
>JZKD02S0197916.1:10359-22409 GCA_000966675.3 Picea glauca
TAAGAAAGAGAGATAGGAACTTTGGGAAATAGGGGTTTCAAGGGAGATGAAGGTCATAAAAGCATTGGGGATGTGATGTTTCTCACTACTTAGGCTAGACAATAACTATGGTATAGAAACAATGCTTTTAACATTATCCTTCCAATCGACCTCTTTTATACCATTTCAAGATGGTTGAGACTATTTTTCCATGGGTTTTAGGGAGTTACATAATCAATTTTATCGTAAATCCCACTTAGGAGTGTAATTTTTATGTTTTGTATATTTTTTTAGTGATGTTTGAAGGCATTTGTGTGTTTGTTGAAGGAAAAGGGTGAGTACTAACTGCTTTAATGAACCAAAATCGCGAGTCAATTCTAGGGAAGTATTTTTTAAGATATTTGTAAGTGGGCCCAAGAAGCCGAAGATGAATATAATAGGGATGAATGCCAAATAAAGGCATCTAAGCTATTGTGTTGGAAAAAGATGCTATAATGTAATACCCGCACATTGTAAATGTGCATATATTTATATAGACTAGTGAGCCAATATGGTTTTTGGGTCATAGTGCCTTTGTCTATATGTTTTGGGCTAGAGTGCCTATGTGATGTTAGGACAAATACCATGCATCCTGAAAGGCCATTGATTCTAGCATTGTAAATTGTAAATCACACTTAAATATATATTAATAAACTACATTACTGTTGCAGACCAAGTCAAAAAAGAGAATATGGAAGGCTAGGACTCTACAAGAGGAAAACGGGGTTAGAGCTTAAGGAAAAAGGACTAAGTTAAAGAGGATTTAGCCAAAAAAAATATTATATTATATTCTTAAGTCCTAATTCATTTATGATTTTATCCTAAGCTATAAAGTGGAAAGAAAACTATAGTGTAACGAATAAACATCATCAAGAAGTATGAGAGTTTTATTATGGTGGGTGTAAGCCATTTTATAGGTTCACTTGTGTTATTTGTTTGTTTTTGTGAAGGTTCAGATTTTCT
Organism: Picea glauca; assembly: GCA_000966675.3. Classification (NCBI taxonomy): domain Eukaryota; kingdom Viridiplantae; phylum Streptophyta; class Pinopsida; order Pinales; family Pinaceae; genus Picea; species Picea glauca. Next base: position 11,341 of record JZKD02S0197916.1, read on the forward strand.
TTTCTGAGAGTTTTATTATGGTGGGTGTAAGCCATTTTATAGGTTCAGATTTTCTTTTCTGAGAGTTTTATTATGGTGGGTGTAAGCCATTTTATAGGTTCACTTGTGTTATTCGTTTGTTTTTGTTAAGGTTCACCTTTTCTTTTTTGAGAGTTTTATTATGATGGGTGTAAGCCATTTTATGGGTTCACTTGTGTTATTTGTTTGTTTTTGTTAAGGTTCACCTTTTCTTTTCTTAACAATATTCCGTTAAGTTTCTCATAATTTTGTTCCTTCATTGATTCTTGACTTTGGTCAAATGAATTTAGGCCATAAACTTATTCAACTGTAGGATGAACTTATGCCATAATATCATTTACTAAACAATTGAACTTGGGAATGAAACCAAAGTTTCTTATTAACTCATCACGGATATTTAATCTAACAAAATAATATATTAATAATCTATTTAACAATATAAATAAATAATGTAAAAAAAAAAATTTATTACATGGACTCAAAGTGAAATGTTAACTATAAAAGTATAAATTGATTACATGCACCCAAACTGAAATGCCAGACCATATGATGATAGTTTGAATCAAACATTTACAGCGTTAGGTCATAATTACATATTCTACTTTCTCCCATTCTTACACAAAAATAATGAGTAATTATGTTAAATGCATAGCCTTTTTTCTATTTATTCAATGTTGAACAAAGAAATAGCAATGCAAATATATGTTTATTTAGTTTATTTTTTTAAATATTTTATTTATGACGATTGATGATTAAGTGATTGATGATTAAGTGTAGGATGAATATGTTTGTTTATTTGGTTTTTTAATTATTTTGTGTGTGACATGTTGTGCGGATGTGGAAATAAAATCATAAACAATAGGTATAACGTATCTACAATATTGACATAGTTTCTATAATTACATTATATGAATATAATAGTCGAATACACTATGTTAATATTTTAGAATATTTTACATCTCCTCTCCATATACATTGCAGTGTACTTTTCATAATTCAGACACTACTTTGAAATCCACTTATAACAATGGTTAATACCTTTGGACCTTTCAATATTTAAATATTTAAAGAGCTTAACTACCAAATAGTCTCCACTTATAACAATGGTTAATACCTTTGGACCTCTCAATATTTAAAGAGATTAACTACCAAATAGTCTTACTTATCTATATTTGATTGAATAATATTCATTTCTCATCCTTGCATTAATTGGGGAGAAATGAAACATTTTCGATTGAACCTTTTTTATGTTAATGCTTTATTTTACACCTTAAATTTATGGTTGTTGGATCAGGGATGGCAAAATATAATACCACATTTGATGCGTTTGGAATTAACATGATAGGTTAATAAATATACAATAAATTATTCTTGGTCTTCCATAACTGAAGACGTTTCCTATCACCTATGACTATTCATATTTACAATATGTTATAATTAACACATCCATGAAGGATTACGTGTCCAACATTCCCATCCTTAATTCGAAGGGGTGTGTGTGAGTCCAAGCATCATTTTGAACTTCTCAAATGTTTATCTTCTAATCGCTTTGGTGAACATGTCTACGATTTGCTCATTTGTGGAACAATGTCTTAAGTGGATAGTCTTTGCCTCTACATGATATTGAATCAAGTGATACTTTGTGTTGATGTGCTTGGTTCGACCATGGAATCTGGGATCCTTGGCCAACTTGATTGCATAAGTATTTTCAACTAGAAGAGGAGTAGACTTCACTTGTTTTTCCTGCAAATCTTCAAGTATTTTCCTGAGCCACACAATCACCTTTGTCGCTTATGCAACTGCAAAATATTTTGCCTCTATTGTGGAATCTACTGGAACTGATTCTTTGTGTGAACTCTAGGAGACAGTTGTTGATCCAAGACTCATGAGATAACCTAAAGTTGACACTCCATTTTCCTTATCCCCATCAAATTCCGACTCAAAATATCCGATCAAGTTGAAGTCATCTACCTTAGAGTACTTGAGTCCAAAATCTTGAGTTCCTTTCAAGTATTTTAGAACTCTTTTTGTCATAGACCAATGTCCTTCACAAGGCTTCTGCATGAACTTGGAAACAATTCCAACAACAAATGAAATATCTGATATGGTGGTAGGACGATAAATAATACTTCTCACAATTTGTCTATACTTGGTTGCATCCTAAAATTCATTCCCTTGTTTTGATGTGAGCTTCAAGTTCTATTCCATTGGAGTAGAAACAAGATTGCACTTATCCATGACAAACTTGTTCAATAGTTCTCCAATGTGCTTCTTCTGGGAGATGAATATGTACTTTGGATTTTGAATTACTTCAATAGCCAAATAGTAGTGAAGATGTCCCAAATCTTTCATCTCGAATCCTTTCTTCAACTCTTTCTTGATGGATGCAATGCATTTCTCATTGTTCCCTGTTATGAACAAATCATCTACATATACTACAATATATACAACAATTTTTCCAACTTTCTTGAAAAACAAAGTTGCATCATCAATATTGAAATGCTTGAAATTTAATTTCAGAAGATGCTTGGTTAACTTTTCATACCATGCTCGCGGTTCTTGTTTCAAGCCATATGAGGATTTGATGAACTGAAATACCTTATGTTCTTGTCCCTTCACAACAAATCCTTATGGTTGAGACATGAACACATTCTCTTTCAAGTCTCCATTCAAGAAATAAGTATTCACACCCATTTGATTAATTTTCCATCCATTTTGTGCCTACATGGAAAATAGAGTGTAGATGGTGCACCATTTTTCTATGGGGAAAAATGTCTCCTCATAATGAACAACTTATTTATGTGCAAATCCTTTTGCCACGAGACCTTCTTTGTGATTTTCAAGTGAGCCATCTGATCTATACTTGTTCTTGAATACCCACTTGCAACCAATTGGTTTGGTTCCATATGGAGGGTCTACCAACTTCCATGTCCCATTATTTATGAGATAATCATATTCCTTCTGCATGGATTCTTTCCATTCATCATGAGAAGTGGCTTCTTTAAATAAATATGTTTCAAGGTTAGTAGATAAATTCAACTCACACTCATATGAAACATCCATATCTTCTACATCACCTGAGTTTGAATTGTCTACATTACCTCCATTTGTTTTTTAGGAAAATATGGTTCCTGTCTTCCCAACCTCATCATGATAAACACTTTCAAGTATTTTTGTCAGCCATTTTGGTGGAATTTTCTGAGATGGTATAGGTTTCTTGGTTGGTTGAGATGGTGTTGAGTTTTCATCAAGTCTTAGATTTTCAATCTTCTTGATCACATCATCCAACTAAACTTCAGGTTCTAATGAAGTGGCATGAACTTCTTCAGGTGGGAGAGATTATGCTACACAAGGAGAATTGATGCAGGATCATCACTTCTACTCAGTAGTGCATCAATAGCCAGCGCAAAAAAGCACATGGAGGGAGAATATCTCGAGGAGAGAGAAGCACCAATCTTCTCATTTTCGGTTTAAATTTAAAATTTAATGTAGTTAATGTTGTAAGAATCGAGGAGGGTAGAGCCATTGTATTTGTACATGATGTATGTAAGTCTCCTTTAATGGCTGACATGAAAATGATCTTAGATCCGATTCAGATGAGTTGAAGATTAATTATAATTTAATGTAGTAGATGGAGGAAGGCTCGAGAAGACCCTCTTTTGTAAAAATATCAGGGGATTGAAATGAGAAGAGCATGAGAATGCATGAGAAGAGCATGAAGAGAGAATAAATCTCAAGATAGGAGAATTCTAGAGAGGAGAGAAGAANGATCCTAGATCGGGAGGTCACGCAATCTACCTAGGAGGGAGGGGGTTTTCACCAAGATTCCAAATATTGACCCAAGATAGGGATCCCTCCTTCAAGATGTGGAATCTCATTATCAAATTCATGATATGTCTTTACATGAGTGATTTTGTTTATATGATCAAGCTGCCTCTCAACAATTTATTCTTTCTTGGAGGATTCGAGAAAAATCACATCTATGGAAAGGATGAATTCTTGTTTGTCTCATCGTAAATATGATACCCCTTGGTGGTATTTGAGTACCCCAAGAAGATGCACTTCTGACTCCTTGCATCAAGCTTGCTTCTTTTCTCCTTAGGAATCAAGGCATAGTAGGTGGAACCAAATACCTTGAGATGCCTCACCGAAGGAAAGTGTCCATACCACATTTCATATGGAGTCTTGTTTCCGATAGAATGAGATGGACACATGTTTTTTACATAAACTACACATAGAACTGCATCATCCCAAAACTTCAATTTAACATTCTTGAAAAACATCATGGAACGAACCATATTTCGGAGTGTCATGTTCATTCATTCAACTACATCCTTCTATTGGGGATTATATGGAACTGTGGTTTGATGCTTGATTCCATGTTGCTGAAGGTAGATTTAAAATTCATTAGAAGTATATTCTCTTCCATTATCAGTGCAAAGAGATCCAATATGAGACTGAGCTTCATTTTGAATCCATACATGAAAATTTTTAAATGTTTCAAAATCTTGAGATTTGTCTTTCAACAAATATAACCAACACATTCTAGTGTAATAATCAATAAAAGTCATGATATATTTGTTTCCATTTGCATAAGGAACAAGAATAGGGTCACACAAATCAGAATGAATCAGTGCAAGTCTTCTACATGCTCTAAAAGTAGAATCATGGAAAGGTTGTTTGCTATGATTCCAAGTATACAAGAATCACATTAGTTTTCTAGGAATGGTAGGAAGACCAGAAACATCATTCTTTCTCAATAAACAAAGAATATCATAAATAATATAGAAAAATATAGCATGCCACAAAAGACTAGATGGCATTATACTTGAGTCATGATGAGAGAGGTATGCAATAGTGTGTGTATGGGAAGATGTCCCATTCAACTTAAAAAATCTTCCATCTTCTATTCCACTCATGAAAACCATGTTGTTAGAGTCCTTCCTTATCTAAACTTTTCCACCAAACATATGAGCAGAGTGGCCTTGCTGTATGATGTGCATAAGGAACAACAAGCTTATTTGTTTCTCTAGAAGATAGAGTACATTATGCAGTTGAAAATCCTGGAGTCTAGGAAATTTAAGCCTAATGGTTCCCATTGGGTTTGAGACTTGATCTATCTATAAAGTACGTTATTCCATCTACATTGTCATCAAATTATTTGAAGAAATCTCTTCGAAATGTCATGTGAGAGGTTGTGCCTATGTCGAGAAGCCATGTATCTCCCTAGGAAGAAAACGAAGTATTAAAAATATCTCCAATTACTCCTATATTTAAATAGGCAACACAATGTACATGTGATTTTCATTTCTCAAGGTTTGAGTTTGTATTTGTTTTGATTTTCTTCCAAAGAACTCTACAATCAGAGACTTCATGTGACCCATCCATTCCACAATGAGTACAATGAAGGTCAAATTTTTCACGAGGATTATGCCAACCCCATATGTCTGTGAGATTCTTATTTATGTGTCTTCTTGTATTAACTCTATGTTGTCTAAAGGCATATGCAAGAGAATGCATTGTATTCTGTTGTCTTTACACACACGTTAGCAAATAAAAAATATAGTGAGACTACACCAGGGTTTCAATGAGGATGCACCAATAAAATATTCAATGGAAGGAAGAGAGTTCTCAACGAATTGAGGAATATTGTATGCCAAAAGTGTTCCTCCCTATGTTCTTTAAGGAAACAATATATCACCAACTCAGGAAAGGGTTTCTTCTTCAACAGGTAATTGTGAAACTTCATATAAGGTGCAAGAACTAATACTCTTTATGCTCAAGCCACTGTATACAATGCTTTCATAAATTTAATTAAAACAAATGGAAACTCACATAAATTTATAGCAAGAGGTCAAAAGATGATAGAAACAATAGAAGGGTGATGTATTCTTGACTGCGGTAGACAATCTCATAGTGCTTCTGGTATACTTGGAATTCAAAAACTCTGGCATATAGCCCTTGAATGGAATCAATAAATTCAATATCTCATTGAGACCTCTCCCTAGATTATTCTACAATATTTTAATTGAGAATGCTTCCATGCAGACTGGATTTTCTATAGGGATCTCTACAGAACGTCACCAATACACAGATTTGAGACTTGATGAGTAGATCTAGTATACAAATATGAAATCTCCACAAAGGAATTATTCCTCCACATTGGGTTTCCAACACTCATGGGTATCAACTCCAAGGATATTTTGATGGATATATATTGCGATCTGGTACTGTCAAGAGTTCTTCTATCATCAATCATAGAGGTGCTCACCCGTGGCTCTACAATCAATGGTGTTAAAATTCATTCCTCTCAGTCGTCTAAACAAACCACTGTAGTTTTGACAAACCATACCAATGGAATGGTGGAAAATGTCTAGGACATGAGCTTCTTTTGACAGATTCACACTGTAACATTAAAATAAGATTGAATATTAAAATTTGTGTGAGAAAGAAGCCTGGAAACATACATGAGGTCTAGGGACGAATACGAGGTGCATTCTCAACACAGGGTTTCTGCAAGTGTAGTCAATCAGGGTAAAAATCAGATAGCAAAATAGTGTGAAAAGGAAGACGACTAAGGCTAGGGTGACTTCAACTTGAGTGAAACCCTAATCCCTGCATATGAGGGGTTCGATACCAATGATCTAATTGAAGTGTGTAGCGATGGGCTTACAATGTAGTCGAGAATGTGAATAACTTTGTGGGTGTGAACATGAGAGAAACCAAAATTCGTTGAATGGAGACACAAACACCATGATCTAGAGATAAATTAGGGTTTAATTCATGCCGGAGAATGGAGGAACTGGTGAGGGTATCTTTTAGGTTTAGGGACATGTGGAGATAATGGAGTGATACCTGAAGAGGTTGAGATTCTATCATTGCACCAGGAATACTAGCAATCAGGGTGCAGAAGGAAAAGACACAGATAGGCCAACAAAGGAATTTGAGAATTCCACGGAATCTATTGAGCCAAGCTCTAATACCACTTTTAGGATAGGAATGTCATAAAATAACTCCACACTTGATGTGTTTGGCATTAACATTATAAATTAATAAATATACAATAAATGATTCTTGGTCTTCCATAACTATTGACATTTTCTATCACCTACTACTATATTATTTATACTACTATATTATTTACAATATGTTACAAATAACTCATCCATAAAAGATTACGTGTCCAAAAATGGTCCACGCCATCATTATACTCTTTCAAATTTGTAGTGTGAAGTTCAGATTGTGAGCACAGATCCATCCATGCTTGGACTATATAGAATATCATTTGGATATTTTATAATGGGTGGGTAATTGTTCATAGGATGGCACTTCATATGTTTCTCTTTCCTTTTCCTTTTCATGTAGTAAGTTTGAGTATAATGTTAATCTTCCATGGAGAATATAAAAAGATAAATATATAACATATTAAATAGAGAATATAAAGAAAATAAATATATAATATATGATTATTCTTATGCATAATAGAGTTTTAGGTTTTATGATAAATTATTTATGTGGAAATATAAAGAAGATAATGATGTTCTATTTGATAAAAATGAATCCATCAAATCTAGTTATAGTTTAATAGTTTCTTAATTTGTATGTCCATGTCCTTACAAATCACTACTCAAGTGTGCAACATAGTGATAGAGATGTGCCACATATGACTACTATTGTTTTTTTGGGTAGTTCCCCTTGCAATATGAGCAAGGAGCCAACTATTTCTTTCCATGCTCAATCTATTTGGACATAAAAATGTTAAATATCATATGGTTGGGAACATTACTGAGTCAATCATGTAGTCAAAGAGAGAAGATAAGGATGCACAATGAACCACCTCATTCATGTGCAACAAAAATGATAAATTCTCAACTTTAACACTCGTCATATAAGAGATAACAAATAAAAAAAATAATTGTTAAAGCTCAACAACAATGGAAGCAACCTCATTGCCATAAAAATTGAACCTAGGAGCACCCCCTAACAATTGTAATGGTATTTCACCCTATGTTATTATCTAACGATCCATCACCCTATGTTATGTTCACTCATTTTTTTCAAAAGAATAATTAGATTTTCTCTTAGAGAAAACTAAACCAACTCATATAAAGGTGCAATACAAAAAGTAGTAATGGTTGTATCCATATGACAAAAATACTAAATTGTTCTTCCAAAATTTTCTAGCAAAGCCTATCTGTATCCAATATAAGCAATCTTGGCAAGTATATTGTCGTACAGAATGAGATAACAAAATTATTACTCTATAGTACATAATAACTATAGAAATATAGAAGAGAAACTAAAACTTTTACCCATTTGGGCCAACCTAATGATCCATCAATGTGTCCTCCATGTGCATGCCATCCTCTTCATGCTCCATGGGATTGGAAACTCCTGCAGAATCCTTTATAGCTAAGTCTGTGACCCACTATACAAGTCATTATTTGTTGGGTACTTGAGAGAAACCATTGGGAAACAAGTTCCTAAATAAAGAATCATTTGAAGGGGAGAGGGGATGGGATAGCTCAAGAGGGAGATGAGCTTGAACCATAATCTTATTAACTAGAGACTTCAACTTTCTGAGCTAATAATCTAGTTCAGAATTCGTAGATGCAAGAAGAGCATGAAGGAAAATAATTCCTTCTCTATGTCCTTTAATCCCATCAACAAAGACATAGTTTCCATGGCACAATCATATATAATTTTGTGCTTATTCCTTCAAATTCTAGTCCAACTAAGCTCACCAATGATTCCATCTAAAGTTTGAATTATTCACATTACATGGAGTCTTAGTGAGAACTCCTTCTCACATATCCAGAGGCCATGTTGAACCTCCCATGGGTCTCATAGAATATAGCAATGGTGTTAACAAGGATTATGGCCCATTTCAATAGTGAGATAATGTCAACCCAAAAGGAACCAAAGCTAGCTCGGTCTCCCCTTTTTAAGTATCAATGCAAAAAGGTTTCAATGACATCAAATTGAATTCTTTAAGTATCAATAAAAAAGGATGAGCTAGAACCTCCTCCCAACTTTGATTTCCATATAGTACCATTTAGGATTCTACATAATTCATGTCTTATTATATTACAACTCACCCTATAAAAATAGATGGTGAACCCATCTAGCCCTGACACCTTATCCAAATCAATATCCTAGATTACTTGAATGACATCCTTCTCTTATATAGTCCTTATTAAAACTTGATTGTTTTCCTCTAATATCAAGCATACCATGAATGGCCTCTTTCGATGCCAAACTGGTTAGGAAATTATACTTCCATGCTAAACCTAACATAGGATAGGAAGAAACATTTAAGCTATAAAAAAAATGACAAAGAAAAGACATAGTACACAAATATTTTACCCTAGAAACCCAAACGGGAAAACCAACATTCCTTGAGCATATTTCTCTCATGTTTTCTTATTCATTCAAAATAAAATGTTACATTGCTAACCTTGGTCTACACCTAAGTCACAATCGACATCACACCCTCTGTCTTTACACAAGAACAACCATGTAGTGCAATTCAACTTACATCTACATGACCAATAACCTACTACTAAATATTAACATCAAGATCATTACAACATCTAAAGAATAGATTCTACAATATTAAAACACACCTTATTTATAGGCTTTAAAGTAGGAAAAAACCCTAAAGAAAGGCTCCTAGAAATAGTTACATATCCATGCAAATCATTGGCTATAAATCATGTGACTCTCAAGATTTTGTTACAATCGAATTTCAATGGGATTACCAGTCAAGTACTGTTGGGCACTTTAATTGTCTAAATGAATAGAAAATTAAGGTGTTCAATATAAATTGTCAACCCAGGGAAGTTTGTTATTTCAAGATAATTGTGCACAGACTATGCTAGATTATGGAAGCAACACTAATCTAATTGTAGTAGGGAAAAATAAACAAAAAATATTACTAACACAATTATGCTGACACGGCTGGAGTTCTACAGAATTGAAATCACAATTTGAAATCTAAACTGATGAATGTATAAGAATCCTAGATTACCTACTCTAATCTAAATTTCTATTTTACTTTTGCAAGAAGAAGTTCTCTACTAATTGCAGAAAGAAATCTACTTATTGCAAGAGAGTAATCCACACTTTTATTTTCTTTTACTTGAAAAAAAGATTTTAATCTAATGCAGAAAAAGGGGAAGCAGTTCTCCAGCAGTGTTCAACAATTGAATTTTAATTCTCATGAGACAGATTTATGCGCATCTAACAGAAAGGAACTAGACTGTAACAACAAATGTATTCTAGAATTGTTTAACAGATAAACCATTCACATTAAAATAACTATTCTGGAATTCAAAACAGAGGGGAATCTGTGAGGAAGGTGGGCCCTTTCCTTCTCACTGAATCCTCTAAAATAAATAGGCTACAGTCTACTAAATAAATCCAATCCACTCTTCTATTGATTTGCCAAAATGTTGTGTACAATAAGCTTTACTTCACTTCACTTTATCACAGTCAGAATCCGTCCCTCTGATTATAAAAGATCTGCTATTTAAAGTCAGAGTCATTTATTTAAAGCAAAATTAGACTAGCCTTGAGAATCCTCGATTCTCAAGATGTTCGTATGATATCATTAATACAAGATCTAGAACTAATCTTGTAAATTGAAACATGTAATAGTAGGTGTAGCAACTTTAAGGATCGGTGGCATTTGTTGTAGCAGTCGTATAACAGTATAATCGGTGGCATTTGTTGCAACAGTCGTGTAATAGTAGAATCGGTGGCACCTATTGCAGCAGTCGTGTAACATCTCCCAGGATTGGCGCATAGCTGTAACAGCTTCCAATATTGGCACATAGCTGTAACAACTTCCAATATTGGCGCATCGCGGTAACAGCTGGTGTAACAACAATGAACATTCTTTAAGACTTGGTTGTTCTATTCATTTCGATAATTAGTTGAATCATTTTATGGGTAAAACATGTGAACGTTACGATTCATAGGGATGATTTTAGGGGCTAAATTTCCCTCATGGGCTAATTTTCCATGTTTTTTCAAAAAACAAGATTCGC